>OX451386.1:12259901-12859901 GCA_949629135.1 Eremobia ochroleuca | reverse complement strand
TGTTGTAGGAACAACAAATTTATGTTTGTTCCTAGTATTTATATTATGGATATCACTGTATTTCTTAAACAGATTAATATTTTTATGTGCATACAAAAGATTATCATAAATGTACTGAGAAGGCACAGTCATTATATTAATCTCTTTAAATTTGTCTCTGAGGGAGTGTCTGGGACTTAATTTATAAATGGAACGAATTGCCCTTTTTTGTAAAATAAAAATTATCTGAATTTCGGCGGCATTTCCCCACAACAGAATACCGTATGACATCACACTATGAAAATAACTAAAGTAAACTAAACGGGCTGTCTCTAAATCAGTTAAGTCACGAATTTTCCTAACGGCGTATGCTGCAGAGCTAAGCTTTTTTGACAATTTATCTATATAAATAGGATTGTATTGATTATAATTATGTAAATACATACTCGTTACGCTGGCGAATCATATTATTAATCAACATAATTATTACCTGACGCTGACCTGCAAAATGCAAAAAAACGTAAGAAAATCGCGGCCTACCTAGTGCAACCCCCTTTAATGTAATGGTTTTTGAGATATGGAATGTGTTCGATTATTGTTCCTCAAAGTTTTATCAATAAATACTCTGACGGTGTATCTTTTGAAACACGGAAGAACCGATACCTAAAATTCTTCGCAGCGGGCCATTATCATGTTCAAGCACTAATATCACAGGCGACCTCTTTCCACTGTACCATATACGAATCAATTCTGTACAAATATAACATAGTGATAAGAGAAATTAATATTGCTAACAGCCGTATTTCAGTATTTATAGTACATAATTTCAAAATCTCATTCCTATTCCTGCCATTAAATTACGATTCCTACAGAGGTAAATACATAACTTCAGTTACAGTCTCGTTATAGAACAGGAAAGTGTTCCTTTTGTATTAGGTCATCGATACTTTAAATAGATTAATATTAGCACTTAGCCATGTATGCTTACCTGGTCTGTAGAGTCCCCACAGGGCTTATAACGAGCCAAGACCGGTCTGTTTCTTGACCTATTCAATGGAGAATCCGACAAAGACGTCATTGTAATGCACTGACACACACCAGTTGTGAAAATATTTATTTTTTAAACTGTAAATATAGTGCACAACTATATGCTGTTCAAGAGGAAAACATACTGTTATAATTACAGCAAATATTGTTCCGCTACTAACAAACAAACGCGATACCACATTTTTTCGTCGACAAATCACATCCGGAGAAGAGTCGAGCGAAGACCGTGTGGGTGATTCAACCGATTACGACAACCACACAGCTTAGAACTACCACTGATAAGCGTTAATGTTGTTTCACTAATAAACACACCCTGAGTGACTCAGAAAATTATCGGATACAGCTAAAACTGTTTAGCACTGCTAGGTACTTATAGACTTCACATTGTGTAGCACCCTGTGTGTTGCCATTTACTGCCGCAACAACAAAGTCGCATGCATTGGATCATCGGAAATCGGAATGGTAAGTTTGGAAATGTGATTTTTCGAACAGAACGCGTACGATAATTTGTGAAGTTTATTTGTTTATATAAGGAGAACTAGATGGCTTTTACTTGACGTGTTTATTTATTGACTATATATTATTTTCACAATTAAATCACATCGCAACGACCGCACCCCGATTATAAATTCGCTTACTGAAACAATAAAACAATATGCGCGTCGTGGATAGCGAACGGGTCCGTCACTGCAATCAGTACCGATGCGTAACTGCGGCCCAGTCCGCGTCGATGACGGTCACCATAGGGACTCGGTATCGGTGTCATGGTGCTTGCTGCCCCTGAGTCGTCGCCTGAGGGCCGAATAGCGGTCGCGAATTCCTACTCGTAATTCTAATGACGCACGTATGGCATACGTGCTCAGCGGACGAACGGTCCTGACGACCTAATAATTCCAACTCGATATCACTTCATTGCTAACGATATCAATGCATTTCAATAAATTGATTGATTGGAATGCTAACGTAGATTAAATTAACTAGATTTTATTAAAATTTTGGGACTTGTGAAGGAAAGTAATATGATCACAAATATTTCAAAATAAAAAATGTACTCACCGCTGAATTTTGAACCGTTGATAATGCAGCACATGAAACAGAAAAAATATATAATTATTCATCGTTATTTTATGTTTTTAACCATTGAGGAGATCTTTATAATTGGTTTAATTTTGGCCACTTTATTAAGGATTTCTTAGTAACATAATATTTTTAGTTCAACATTCTATCCACATACCTAAACAGGGGAGACAACATATACCTATGTCTTCGAGACTTTCTGTGCTCATGAAATCAACGTCCATGAATGAATATTATATCACCTATTTTGTTTTACTTTATAAACTTGAAATAAGAATTAAAGGTGCCAAATAACACGCAACTATGTGTGGCAAAGCGAGACATACTACTTACTTTGTATAGCAAAAGTCAACGCACGATTCAGTGAATCACTAGAACTGTATGCTGCATTGTTTTGAATCCCAATTGTTTTCACGTCGCCATTGATCAGTTAAAACAAATGACGTGAACTATTAATTATTAAAATCAACAACAAACCATAGATAGAGCATGATATTTATCGATTAGCTGCCGGCGTTGATAGAGTATTGTATAGTTTAGTTGACAGCGCACTTGGTACTACCTAATGTAGTCGGGTAATACTTCCCAAAGAAATCGTACCGTGACAGCCGTTTTGTTGGGCGTCAGTTGTTAGCTAATAACTTTTTGTGTCTCGTTTACTCTTACAATTGGATCTAATAAGTGTGTCCTGCTCTCATTTCTTTTTTATTATTTAGTGACTTGTCCAATCCTCATACTTTGTTTACGGCTGTCAGCGTACACCTTTAATATGGGATAGTGATAGTCTTAGTGTAGGATAATACTTTCCATTGAAATCGTACCGTGACAGTTGTTGACATAGCCGTTTTGTTGGGACTCAGTCCTTGGCTAACAACTGTCCTTTTCTCATAATTATTAGTCAGGGATTTGTCTGTCTATTGCTTATACTCTGTCTACGCAACAAACGATTTTTTCTTCACTTTCATGTAGCATTGTCACATTGCGACGGCGAAGTGCCAATACCTCCTAACTGCCAAAGTCAAAAATTTACACAAACTGAAACAAAACGTTCAAAATAGACACGTTTGTTTAGTTGGGAGGTACATATTTACACATTTTAATTTAATGCTGTTGCAACTAAAAATACATAGATTTCATAGATTTCACTAAAACATGCCAATAACGCCTTTAAATTCAAAACGAAAAAAAAGTGAATTTCTCAAAAAAAAAATGTCAGTTAGGAGGTATTGGCACTTCGCCGTCGATTGGCTCTTTCACTGTGGCCTAAACCTATCGTGCCTAACCTCGCCTGATGATGTATTTTAATTCACGCACCTTTACTGAACATTATGGATGCTACACAAAGACTCTCTTGGATAAGTTAGGGTTAAGGGTAATTTCTGCCCACACCCTGCTGGGGAAAACGCATGAGTTTATTAAAATAGGTAAGAGAGTATGTGTTCATATAAATTCTAAATTAAAAGGTGATATTCTATGTCCAAAAAGTGCCTACGTTAATCTTTACTTTATATTGATTAAAGATAATATAAGTGGGTGTTACCTAACGGCTTATAATATAATCCAAGTTATTTAAGTTATTTAGATAAAACCTTCCCAAATTAAAACAAAAACCTTACACGATAAACACGAAGTCTCCGTCGCTTCCATTGCTGCTGAACATTAATCTTGAAGTCTTCTTAATAACGAATAGAGTTCAAAAACATTATTTTCCAGAAAAAGATTACATCCTAATAGAAAACAATTGTATCACTACACTTTTCGTTGCTCACGAGGAACCAACTGTCCGTCGACCTGATTGTTAGCAAATATTGACACTTGCTTGGACAGTGTGACAAACTTAGCTTTTTGTATAACAATATACGATAGAGACGTGACTAGATGTTTACATATGTGGGATAAGAATGCGTTTTACGGCGGCAACGAAGAGCAGGCAGTGTGCGCGCTCGTCAGCGGGGACTGAGCTGGCGGACGCGATACTGTACCTACTGCGCGTGCAAGTGCACTACAAGCTATTTCAATACATGCAGGGAATTCGCAAGTTGGCAGATGCCAGGCGCTCGCGCCGGGGTGGCCGTCGTAGAGCGTCGCGTGCCCCGTGAGGTCAATCTGCTTATAGCGGCACAAGCTTACCCCTGTATAATAAATATATCCCCTGGTATTATAGCTCTTTCCTCTACCTACTCGACTTAGCCTCCATCAATCAAATTGCCAGTTATCACAGCTACCAGTTTTCGAACAAGACAACATTAGAGTCCTACAAGGATCTCTTGGCGCCTGAATGACATGGACAGTGGGTGTTGAAAAATCAGCTGTTCCCTACATTTATGTTCGCATAACTCGTCAAAATGTAGGGAACAGCTGTTTTTTTTTTTTCGTGATTTCAGGTTTGATCCCATAGTAAAAGTTGTTCGTAATGATGAGTACAATGAAAAAACTACCCAATATAGGCACTCGTAGGTATCATAAATTCTGATTGTGATAGGTAACGTCTGCATTTTATTGCAAAGTAATAAAATGAAGGTCACATCCATTTACGATGACAAGCATGCAATTCAATAACAAATGAGGACTTTGATCTGCTTTTGTCTATATGTATAACGCAAATATTTATGGTAATTAAGTTACACCGGCTGACCTGCACGATAGACGCTGTTTATTTTTGTGATAAGCAAAGCATCAGAATTATTCATTACTAGCATCCGCCCGCAACTTCGTTTGCGTAGAATTCGGAATTCCCGCCGTTTAAATCCTATTACCCGTTTTCCCGTAGGAATGAAGCATTTTCCCGCGGTAAAAAGTAGCCTATGTTCATCAGGGATAATGTCCGATTCAAATGGTAAAACATTTTTTTCAAATCAGTCACGTAGTTTCGGAGCATATGTTATACAACGTGTAACGTTAAATGCGCAAAACCTGAAAATAGTTTGATCAGAATAACGAGCAGAATGAATTGAACCACTTTTTAATATAGGTTACATTTTTCAAAAAATCTTCATAAAAAACGTAGCCGTATCTATTTATTAATAGGTCAAGCAAGCCAATGTCAGCGCGGCGCAGCGGCCCGGTGACGACTCCTCCCTCGATAAAGCGTCGTCGCAGACGCAAGAAACGATCAGAATGGCCAGTAAAACTAAAACAGCACATAAAACCTTTAAAATTTTTTAAGGACTTATTTTCTCTCTGAAATAGGTCAACTGAATTAAAAAACAGTTCGGGTGTCTGAGGTTTTTCGCATTTAACGTTACACGTTGTATATTATGTTCGTATCTCAATCAATATATCTTAATCTATACAACGTCAACGTGTAACGTGTGAGGTTTTGCGCATTTAAATGCGCAAAACCTCAGAGACCCCAACTGATTTTTAATTCAATTGACCTATTTCACAGAGAAAATAAGTAATTAAAAAAATTGTAAAGGTTTTATTTGCTGTTTTAGTTTTACTGGCCATTCTGATCGTTTCTTGCGTCTGCGACGACGCTTTATCGAGGGAGGAGTCGTCACCGGGCCGCTTCGCCGCGCTGACATTGGCTTGCTTGACCTATTAATAAATAGACACGGCAACGTTTTTAATGAAGATTTTTTGAAAAATATGACCTATATTTAAAAGTGGTTCAATTGATTCTGCTTGTTATTCTGATCAAACTATTTTCAGGTTTTGCGCATTTAACGTTACATGTTGTATATCTTATTCAATACAAACAAACAATCAAATCTTTCCTCTTTATAATATTAGTATAGTTTATGAATTATAATGCTATTTACTGCTAATACTTTATTGCAGAAATTCTTAAATTAGCTCGTATTATTAAGAAAATCTTTCTTAGTCTTAGGATTTTTAAATGAAAACGTTATTTCCAACTATCCTGCGTCATATATACCACAGATAATATTTCGTGAAGCTTTGCTTAAATGGCTTAGAAGCAACCGAGTGAACCGCGTACCTACAGAAAGGTGTGGATTACAGCGAGGGTGATACGGTGGTCAGTTTCCGCGTGAGGGCGCACATCCTGGGATGAGGTTTGAGGTCACACGCTCCGTGAGCACGGCACAATACGTCTATCAGTCAAGCACAAGAGCGTCAAATGTGTTTGTGCATGTTAAAAAAGGCGCGAATATACAAAAATAAAAAAAATATTCTAGAGGATCTGATGTTTGTATGGGAAGCTGAGAACTTGAAAACCTTGACCTCCAATGTTCTGTAAGTCGTCACGCGAAGGAATTGAGTACATTTTTTGACTCATTTTGCGAGACAAATAATACGGTCATCTAGCTTCATCTTTGATGTTATTGATTTCGACGGTTTGCGTCTTAATCACTCGCAGTCTATGATTTTTGATTATACCTATGTTTAAAAAAATATAGCACATCTTGTGTAGGTTAGGATTTCTTCTGACTATACATACAGAAATAAGAGTTTCTTTGTGGACTCATGCAGAAAAGCTTGACAATCAAGCGAATGTTAACAAGGGCGAGCGCTGCGAGCTTGAAAATTTAGGCACAAAGTTATTTTTTCGTGTAATTCATGCAAAAAAACAACTTTAAACCTTATGCTTTACCGATAAAGTTGAAAATCTATTAAAGAAATTTGACAGATTGTAGTAGCTTGATGTGCTGCCGTCTGTACTTAAGGTGTACGAGCGAACTGAAAGTCGATTATATTTACTATCTATTATAGCATACAGCTGACAGCTTCATCGCCGCGCGACGCTCGACGACGACTCTTCGCACCGCTCGACGACGCTTCGCGCCGATTTGTGTTTTCATTATGTAAATAAAATCCACTTTCAGTTGTTCTTCGCCGCCACTTCGTCGGTCTGGACTGACCCCTAATAGTAAGGGTGCGTTTCCACAGAAGCGGAGCTGGGCGAAGCGGAGCAGAGACGTGCAGGAATCGACTAATCATAATGGTTGAAATCCTCATCGCGTCACTCGTCTCGTCTGTGATTGGACGATTCCTACACGTCTCCGCTCCGCTCCGCCCAGCTCCCTTCTGTGGAAACGCACCCTTACGCAAATATGCATACCCCACTTATCGGTCGCTAACCGACACACGTAATGACCCTAATTTATGTCAAATACGTAATTAATTAAAAGCAAAGCAATCATGCTAAAGAATACATCTATATTACTGATTACAGCTTTTCCCTTTCCCTAATTAAAATATTGATACTGGCTGCAATAAACTTTTTAAATTTTATCTAGCATACATTAAAATAAACTACTATTATATTAAATCATTTTGTAATATACTGAATACTCATGGTGCAAATACAGTATTACATTTCCAAAACAGTCAGTGCATAATTTTTATTATGCTCTCTGACACTGTAATGGGTTACAAACCTAATATGTATTATATATTTAGGAAGAATGTAATGACAACTTTTAATCTGTTACTAAAGCAACATGCACATCATGCGTATGTAATCAGTTTTATCTCAGCCACCCTGTCCTTTCCTACCCTCCCCCAGTGACACCTTAGCTGAGGTCTGTACCTCACAGGGAGTGTCCTTAACATGTAGTCACTTAGTTTATGTGTTTTGCCCTGGAGGCCTTATCATAGGTAACATGGGCTGGTGTCCGCAACTCCACATCAATGCGCGTAGTTTGCGTACTTTAAGGCCTTATCATGTAAGGCCACAGGAAAGCCCAGTTAAGTAACCAAAAACCTCCTAAGCTGAACTGCCTTTGAGAAAAAAAGAAATCAGCCTATTTGTTGGGTGTACTTGTGACAACAGAATCCCTCAAGGCCTGTAAGATTTTTCTGTTGTTCTACCAAATGTGTTACATTTTAATGTCAATCGTATAAAATATTATTGGTGGTGGTTTAGGTTAATTTAAACAGTTGTAATTTTATTCTTCTGTAAAATTATTACCAGTTGTAATCATTTCAAATAAATGATAGTTTCCCTTATTTTGTGTAATACACTTCCTACTTTGAGTGTCGGGGGTATTCCTTGAAGCGCACCAACTTTAAATCGCACCAAAAGTACTCCTCAAAATGATGGTGCGTTTCGAGGAATAATTTTGGTTTGCTTCATTTGCATTTCAAAGTTGGTGCGCTTCGAGGAATACCCCAAGTGTCAACCTCACTATGTGATAGCAAATACATTTAACACTATTAGAATTAATATTGCTAATTAATACAACTAAGTATTGAACAGCATGTCTCAACATTTGCATTTATCCTAACTTTCATTAGACACACATGAACGATACAGATGCTGTAGACACATGATGAACACACACACTAATATGAAGGTACAGAATACTGTACCATCAAATTGTCAGCCAACTGACTAAACATTTGATGATCTTGACTTGATGAAACCTTCACAGTAAGTAATATGAATTAAATGTAAAATAGGCAAAAACTATGAGACCTTTCAACCTAAATCTTAATGGTTCTTGATTCCAAAAATAAGATAAAATTGCGCACGGTGAAGGTTCCGTAGTCGGAACAAATATTTACGCATTGCCATTTGGCTACGAAATCCTAAAAAGATGTGATAAAAACTAATTGTCAGATTTGATTCTCAGTAGTAGTTATAATGTAACGTCTATGTAACTTCTGATAATTTAATCAAGAAATTAAGAAATAAGACATGCCCACTGTTAAGTAAGTAAAACGCCTGTGTTCGTCGCTTTGGGCAGGTCACGAATGATATATATCATTAATATATCTCAGAAACTATGTGTATTGATTAATTTTGTACGCGAACATTATATAAAATACCCATAAACTGTACATAAACATTTAAACGGATACTCACGAGCGTTTGAAAAAGAATATTAATAAGAAATTGGCGCGAATAAAACGCTATTGCATACGCAAAATTAAAAAAAAAACTTATTTCAAATAATTATAGCTTGACGTTACCTGATCTCTGCATAATGAAAATGCTAGGAATCCAATATTCAAACCAAAAACATTTCTTGAAACACAAATTCAACACACTTCTATGAAGTACAAACTGTCAACAATCCTCACCCGCCCATGGTCCATGGACCGCGTAGAAATTGATTTTTGAATATTGTTGCCACTGGCGAAATTTTGAAGTAAAAGGAAACCCCACTTTCTTCCTACACGGACCAATACATTTTATAATGCTGAAGCCACATTGGCGTCTATTGCCAAAGCCCTTCAAGCTAACTATTTTTTTTTTTGAACAATATACGTAAATGTGATTTACCACTATCGGCTATCGTAGACTATCGTTGTGAAAGGTCGGATTGCGAGTTATCACATGCATGGGTGGCGTGGCGGTACAGCAAAAAGTTACTAAGTTGCTTATGTGACCACTAATTTAGCACGTATTTTTTTTTTTTTGGATGCAATACGGACGTATGTATGTAGACGCCAGCATATCAAGCTATAATCACATTAAAGAAATTTGACAGATTGTAGTAGCTTGATGTGCTGGCATCTGTGCTTACAATTAGTAAACTACTAAAAAATCCATTTTTTTTTGTAATAGTCTGTGGAGTAATAGTCTTCTCTGTGCTTACAGCGGTGATTGTTGGTAATTGTCAAATTTGATTGATGAAATTGAAAGTAGAGAAATGAGAATTCTTATAAAAGCTTTGTGACCTGCGAATTGCGATATAAGCAACTACCGCAATTTCGCTATCAAAACGATTGTTTTCTAAAAAAAGCCTTAACGGCGGAAATCTCGAATTCGAATTGTTTGGTTAAAGAAGTTATTACGGAAATTTTACACAACGGAAACGGAGACAGCAGTACAGAATAACTATTTTAGTAATCTCATTCTGCTTATATTGTATTTACCAAAATTACCAATAACATTGTGACCGATTATTTTTATCTTTAACATGGGTATTTTTTACAAACTAAATCCTGTATCTTTTATGTTTGTTCAAAAAGTTTTTAACTTTAAGAAAATAAATGCGAAGAATAGTGCCAAAATTATATTACTGCAGGTAAATCTTTAGAAAGTTAAAATTTAAGTACGTAGTAAAATATATTATAACTTCTAAACATATTTTTGTTTACAGACTGTAACTTTTCCCAAAAATGTATTGGTATTATCTGCAACCCTAGCATTTTCATTATGGCCTGTGAAAAATAAAGATATTGCTGAAAATATACAAACAGAGAAGCTAATGCCTGCTTTAGAAGATGCAGATAAATTATTTGACGATGGCTGCTATGAGGAATGCTATAACTTACTGTCTGAGCATCAGGTAGGTCATGGTGTAGGTATGGATATGAAAAATAATGTAATACAATAAGACCAGAATAAACTTATTTAATATTTTATTCCTTGCACTCATAATTTATTTTATTGTGGTAAGTATTTAAAGAAATTGTATTTTTAGGACAAGGACAATGTAGAAGTTCAATGGCGTATATGTCGAGCTTTATATAACATGTCAAAGGAATCAAAGTATGATAAACAATACAAGAATAATCTTGTTCTCCAAGCATATGGTATAATATTGAAAGTGCTGAATGATACTCAAGACGGTCAAGACCATTATGCTGTACACAAGTGGTATGCTTTACTATTGGATGCAAAAAGTTCACTTGATGGTATGAAAGAACGAATAAAACAATTGGAAAATGTCAAGAAGCATCTGGATGTAAGTGACTATCATCTTTGACCACATACATTGATAATCTGGTTGTTCCTGATTTAAATAAACATTGTGAAACTTTATTTTCAGATTGCAGTTTCACTAAATCCTAAAGATGCTACAATTTTGCACATGTTGGGCGAATGGTGCTATCAGATTACCGAGATGCCTTGGCATCACAGGAAAATAGCTGAAGTTTTATTTGCTTCTCCACCATATTCCACTTATGAAGATGCACTTGAATATTTCTTGAGAGCAGAAACAGTTCAGCCCAGATTCTACAGTTTAAACTTGTTAAGACTTGGCAGCTGCTATCTAAAGCTAGAAAAGGAGGATCAAGCTAAATATTATTTACAGTTAGCTGCAAGCTATCCTGCTAAATCAAATGATGATCACCAAGCAAATACTCAAGCTGCTGAGTTGTTAAAAAAACTCAAATGAAACTGTTTCATTATAACAATCTTCATAATATTATTGTCTTGAAAAAGAAAAATAAAGAAGATCATCCAAAAAACATATGAGCGGTTGGTGGACCCCTGTCCAGAACGAAGTTCCTTACACCATACTCACGCGAACACACACTCATATAGAGACAGAGAGAGAAAGAGAAAGTAACATGGAGGGCTAAAACGCTTTCTTCTTATGTGACGATCTCTACCAGTAACTCTTACCACAATCCATGTTTAGGAACTTGGGTTCCAAAATATTAAAGCTTTTCATGACATTATTCTTAGACTTTATGGTAAAGATGTCTCGATATTGGAAATAAACTGCAGTATTTATGATAGCAAGTAAAAGTGCTGCGAGTTGAAGATTTTTAATTATTTTTTATATAAATTTTATTGATTAGTAAGTAGGGATAAAGAGGAAAATTATTTTTGTAATAATTATGTAGTTCATACTGATTTTTTTTTATTTTTGTAGTAAATAAAAATATATTAATTAAGGTCCTATATGAATTATTGCCGATTTTATCTTTTCATAAGACTTTTAAAATATAGACTAACAAGTTATGAAATTCCAAATTTAATAACTCCTGATCAACACATCATGCAATTTTTACCATGAACTGAAGCACAACAATTTTATTTTAATTATATTTATGTTATTCCTTACTAATTCTATTTTAAGTAGGTAACTTTTAAATATAACATTGATTGTCAAAATCTTAAGTTGCTTGCTTTGAACAAGTGGCAGTAAGTTCAGAATAGAGAAATTGATATCCTCTGAACAAACATTTTACGTACAGACGCCAGCACATCAAGCTACAACAATCTGTCTAATTTCTTCAATAGATTTTCAACTTTATCGCTAAAGCATAAGGTTCAAAGTTGTTAGGGAAAATTAGACAGTTTCGGGTACGTACATCACGGGCATAGTATAAAGAGGGGAAGTAGGCTATCTCCGGCCCAATCCGCGATATAATTGCCTACTGTCTTAGGGTTGTCACTTTTAGGAAAATTTTAATTCAGTGCAAAGCAACACAGAAATGTAAAACAAATACAGAAATGTATTCAAGATTCAGAGCAGTATTATTTATAAAAAAAAAAGGGATAAAATAAACCGGCGCGCGGCGGGGCGGTGGGGGCGCGACTGTCCGCTCTTCGTCAGATTCGGTTGTCGCCCAAACCGCTAACAAATATTTATAGACTAAGAGCTCGTATATCATATACAACGTGTCCCAGAAATCAACGTCAAGCCGAAAACGGGCAATAGGCCAAGTCGTGACAGCTATTAGAAAAATATAAAAAAAAATCTTGGTCATGTACTTTTCGAATTATAAGCATTCAAAAATAAATCTCAAAAAGTGACACCCTGTGATGATTTTTCAAGTCCTGTGACTACATTATTAACATTTCGGTAGTTTTTTTCTCTGTGATCTAACCATGAATAACCCTTCTGTAAATTACAGTTAAAAGTTAAAACGTAACTGCCTCAGTTTTAAATTAAATGTTAGATTTTTGCCCAATATTGAATTCAAAATAATGACATCACCCAACTTTAACCGACTGTACTGAAAAAAAAATCTACTACACTATTTTGGCAAGTAACTTTAAAAGATGGCGCGTTTAGTCAGGATTCCAAAATGGTATAACACATACTAATTGCTACTTCTTAATTGAGGAAAAAAAGTACATTGTTGGTTTTAGGTGCATTTGAAATAAAATTCAGTCGTTGGATTTCTTTTATTATAATTTTTATTAAATCAGATTTACGAAGTTTTATAACAAATGTTCAAACTGTTTTCCTTCAGCTGCAATGCAAGTTCTACATCTCTTTAAAAATGATCGCGTAATAAGACGGGCGTATCTTCTTGAGTTGATGTATTCAGCGGCTTCTGCAATTCTTTGGCGCAGCTCGTCTAAATCTTGAATTGGTTTAGAGTACACTTTATCCTTTATCGTACCCCAGTAAAAAAAATCTATGGGGTTTAAATCGGGTGAACGGGCAGGCCACGAAATTGTACCACCCCGCCCAATCCACCTATCGGGGTATTCTCGATTGAGAAACTCTCGTACAGTGAGAGCATAATGCGCTGGGCAGCCATCTTGTTGATACCACATGCTGCCGTAAATGTTCAGTGGCACTTCTTCCAATAATTCTGGTAATTGGTTCTGTAAGAAGTTCAAATAACCCTGGGCATTTAAATTCTCCGGCAGCTCGATTGGACCAATAACTTTACCATTCAAAATTCCCGTCCACATATTTACTTTAAACTGGTACTGAGATCTATCTTCCCGCATCAAATTTGGATTTTCCACGTGCCATTCGTGCAAATTGTGGAGGTTCATGTAACCGTCCTTTTTAAATGTTGATTCATCGGACCATAGAATTTTTTCAAAGAATCGCGGGTCCTCTCGGTGCCTCTGCAACATCGTTCGACAAAATCGTACTCTCTCTGGGTAGTCTCGGGGTAGCAGACTTTGTACTCGTCGTACATGGTATGGGTGAAACTCGTTCTTTTTTAAAATACGATGTGCAGTACTTTTGGGGACTCCTATGCTCTGTTCAATTCCACGTACTGAGATACTTCTGTCTTCTTCAACTGCTTGCAAGACTTCGGCTTCGTAGGGCATAACGGGTCTTCCCTCGCTAACCATTTGGCTACGAAATCGACCCTCTGATAATGACCGATGCACATTAATAAATACTCGATGATCGGGATGACGCTCAGCATTCGGGTATCTCTCACGATACACTCTTGCTGCGGCATTGGCGTTGCATAAGCATTCTCCATAAATGAGATGCATGTTGGCGTATTCCTGTGCGGTGTATCGAGATGGCATGATAAAACACTACACAAACACGGGGTTGCGATTAAAACAAGTCCGGGGTTGTCAGAAACGGTGCAGATAAATCCAAATTACAATGCAAATCAAGTCCAATAAACAAAGCCACAGTTGTAAGTACGAAGTCAATACGAATACAAAAAGATGTGCAGTCAACGAAAGAGCGTAACGTACTGCAGTATTGCACAATTTGCCGACGCATCCCTGTTTAGCCAGAGTAGCGTCTCTATCTGTTTCACTCACTCATATGAAATGATGTGTCAATCCGTCTCCCTCTTAGTTAGATAAAAGTAGCGTCACTATCTATCTCGCTCCCACTTGTCAAAGTAGCGTCACCTCACATTAGCTAAAATGAATCTTTCTCGCTCACACTAGTCAAAATAACGTCACTCTTCGTCTCAATCGAACTTTTATGAAATACGGCTTCATAAAAAAAAAATGTTTTTTCTCAATTAAGAAGTAGCAATTAGTATGTGCTATACCATTTTGGAATCCTGACTAAACGCGCCATCTTTTAAAGTTACTTGCCAAAATAGTGTAGTAGATTTTTTTTTCAGTACAGTCGGTTAAAGTTGGGTGATGTCATTATTTTGAATTCAATATTGGGCAAAAATCTAACATTTAATTTAGAACTGAGGCAGTTACGTTTTACTTTTAACTGTAATTTACAGAAGGGTTATTCATGGTTACATCACAGAGAAAAAAACTACCGAAATGTTAATAATGTAGTCACAGGACTTGAAAAACCATCACAGGGTGTCACTTTTTGAGATTTATTTTTGAATGCTTATAATTCGAAAAGTACATGACCAAGATTTTTTTTTATATTTTTCTAATAGCTGTCACGACTTGGCCTATTGCCCGTTTTCGGCTTGACGTTGATTTCTGGGACACGTTGTATATCATCGTAAAAAAAAAATACAAAAAACTGACTAGTATAATTATTATTATATACTAGTCAGTTTTTTGTATTTTTTTTGATAGGCACAATGTAGTCTTTGTACACATAAAGGACCATATTTATTTTTATTTTTAATTAATACAAACATCTATTGAATCACACATTTATTACAAAATTACAAATTAGCTACAGAAAAATACTTTCTTCGGTTTCGACTATTACGAAACGCCTTGTTATTAAACTTTAATGTGTAATATATCCGCATCCTTATAAATAACTTTTGCAAATATAATTTCGGAAAGCATGGGCAGGGCGGTGAAAAATGTAAATATTTTATTTGTTCATAAACAAAAGCCGCGACGCGCGAACCTCGTGCGGTTTTAGCCCCGGCTGGCGCTGTGAGAAACGGGTCGAGATTTTGTTTAAGTGTGCGTGCGGTGACGCATAGATACTTTGGCGCACACATACAAGCCGCGCGCGGTGCGTTTGTATGAAGATAACTTACTTCCCCTCTTTATACTTTGTCACGGGCGTCTGTACATCAACAAATTATTTTCAGGCTGCCTACTAACTACTCAACTAGACCAATCCAACGGTTCCATACTTGATTGGTTAACGATTTATAAAGCGAAACCAAATTTCCGTGACCACATTCCGGCTTCCTGCTCCCTGCTCCTTCATCAGACATATGCATCAAGATTAATGAATGAGCCTAAACACGATAATTATGTTGTCTACTGTAAATTATTGCGGAGTTCAAGGAACATTGTTAGTAGCAAATCGCTTTTTTATTTTTTAAGGAATTCTTTCACAAAAGGAATCCTTTAAAAAAAATTAATTAGCAAGAAATTAAAAAATAGTTTTCTTCAAAAAACCATTTTGTTTTACAAGTATATTTATTTTGACCAGTACCCATCATTGGTTTTTAAGAATTTAGTGTACCTACCTATTGTAGATTATTTTTTGAACAGTCCGTAAACAGGTAAGTAAACTTAGGCTATTAAATAAAACTACTTCATTTATTATTTATTATTTTATTTATTTGTTTTAATCTGTGGTTTTAATACGTTTATGCTTTCTTTAATGCACTTGATCAGCGCTTTTCACTTCATCATCCCCATGATAAAACGACACCAGCTGTAAAGCAAAATGTTCATGACCATTGAATACACATAACATCACGACTATTCCCTGTAGGGTTCATAATAGTTCACAGTCCGTATTTCGGCCATGGCGGACAACCTCAACGAAGTTTAAGCCTTTGGCGCGGAAGATATGTGCACAAGTGCGTGCGCAGACACAGGTGCACTCTTCCCACACCCTCATAGTCCGACGGGGCGGCACGCAGCCCCACACGACCGAAGAGAGATCAGGCGCAGGACCAACCGCGACGGCTTGAGCTGAACGCACACTTATCCGAGCCGAAGGTATCGAAAGAAACAAATTTTAGAATTCTGTATTTGAAATCTTATGAAACCTCGCTCACTTGTCCGCGTCGAATCGTCCGAATCTGGAAGAACCCCAGAATTCCTAAGCAAATTCGAATTACGTCCTCAGATTCGGCGCGGCTTATGCGGTCGACTCGACCGATGCGCTCGCATTCTATCACTTGTGTACGACAGAGCAACGCGCGAGAACTACTTCATTGTTTTGTCTTCAGCGCGTTCGATTCTTTTGGTGCGGATGTGTGCGAGGTCTCCTTGACTTCGATTAGTTCGACGCGTTCGGCTCGGATAAGTGTGCGTTCACCTTAAAGGGTTAGGCAGAAGTGAATCTATAGTATGTGTACATACATACACTCATATTTCGCCAGTTATGTTTAAGTCCCATGTACAGACGCCAGCACATCAAGCTACCCGAAACTGTCAGATTTTCCCAATCAACTTTGAACCTTATGCTTTAGCGCTAAAGTTAAAAATCTATTAAAGAAATCTGACAGATTGTAGTAGCTTGATGTGCTGGCGTCTGTACAATAGGGAGGCGAGCCTATCGCCTATATATATATTGTAATAGGGAGGCGAGCCTATCGCCTATATATATATTGTAATAGGGAGGCGAGCCTATCGCCATCAACCGAGCGATTTTAAAATCTGCCTGGACTTGGATTCTAAATTCGCAAACGAGGCGCTGGCGAGTAGTTTCTTTGGAAATTACTATTAAATACAAAATTATTTTTGCTGTCGACAAAGTCAAGGTTGTTTATGCATATTCATCCGATCTACGGAACCCTTCACTGTTGGTTAAACTATTTGTCTACATACTAGTTCCATGGATTTTTTAACAACTACTAGCCGTGGGTTGTCAGAGTGTAATCTATAATTGTCAGTAATGTCATGTCATATTTTGAAAGAAGTTCGTTATGTGTTATTTTCAATTAATTCAATGTGTAAAATATTATTTGATTAGTACGGCCATTATTTCATTCATTATAGTTTATTTTATTAGAAAACGCATACTTACTGCTAATATGTCTTTGTATAATGCGGGCGAATTAAGTGATGATGAAGTTTACTTCGGAAAGCTGTCTCTGAAAGAATTAAAAAAACATATACTATGGGATAAACAACCGCAAACGTAAGATCGTTTTTTATCAAATTAAATTAATATCTATCCTGGTTCCTGGCTAATCAACAAGGGTAACACTAGTTACTTACTTAGTCACCTGTCTCACCGCCGACGAGGAAGCGACTAACTATCGACTATTTACTCTCTCAAGAAACGTACAAAAGATTGTAATGCGGTACCTAGATCTCGTGTCATTAAAACAGAATAATGAGATACGTTTATATACGTTTTATTTTTATATAAGTTTATAGTTGATCGCTGACTGTTCACACTACCGGCGAGAACTCAACAAACAACTCGTTTTTAGTTGCTAACTTTGCTAGCTCTACTCGCTTCTCGCTGAACGCGGCGTTGATACAGGTGCCTGTTCGTTGGGTTTATCTATATCATCTTCTTATTTATTTCTTTAATTAAAACGGTTTAAAATCAATTACATGCTGACAAAATATTCGTACATTCGATTGCAATCAGATTGTTTGTTGGATTAGAGCCCAAGAGATCATTAAGTGTGGCCAGAGTACTGGGGACTTAGCACACGCAATGGTGCGAGATGCAGCCTGTGCTTTCTGCTGCAGCAGTAGTTGCCTGGCACAAAGAAGCGAGCCAACACAGCATGTAGATCAGGCACGTAAATAGCAACTATGGTGAGCTGATCTTTTGCTCGCCTTACCTCTAACAAGTTATATCCTAGGCATCCAGTAGAAATTTAGTTGGATAGAGGTAGCGATAATAGCAATGTTTAAGCTTATAGATAAACCTAAGAAATGCTTTTTATAGCTTTTCCAATAAAAGCACATAGGTACTTTCATGTGGATTCCACACGCAGGAGTTAGATTCCAATTTGCTATGTACAAGTGCATTAAATATAAATTTGGTGGCATGTGCGGAGCAAAAATTGCAGTAATTACGCAAAGCAAAACCCAATCTTTGATAGGATTCCCTAGCTACTGTGGCGATGTTGTCATAGAAGGTGAGCTTTCAGTTGAATGTGACTCCTGATGCTGTGGCTGATGTTTTCATGATGATGTTGTTATTTAAATTAAATTCATAATTAACTGGGTGCCGCATTCAATCGAATGTCATTGCAAAGCATTTGGAGAGATTCAATTCCATCTTATTGTCTAAGCTCCACTTGTATATCACGTTTGTCTTGCTGCAGTGCTAAAATGTCACACAGAGAGAGTCAGAGTTTATTTTAAGGTACAATTTCAAGTCATCAGCATTCTTATATCTATCTATGTTCTTCTGTATTATTTATATTTTATATCATATAAATTAAATTGTATATCAATAAAATAGACATGTCTGTTTGTACTGTCAAGATAACAAATTTTTAAAATATTGTTATTTTAATATATTGTGTGGTTCAAACTGGATACTTTGAACCCTGGATACCTTGAATACCACAAGGGTGAAGCCACAGACAGAATTTGTACCATAATATAAATAACCCCATTAGACCCCTTTTTACATGCTCCGGCTGGTAGACAGCCAGCGGTGGGTTCCTGATATTGCAGTGTAAGGGTGGGTCAGTATAAAAGGTTTGCATATACAGAAGGTAGATGCTAACACTACCCCGAGCATGTGAGAAGGCGAAAATATTCAGTACTTTAACCTAAGTACTAATATACAGGGTTAAATTAAATTAGCTAGCAAAACTCTGCAGATGTGATAGGTATCAATATCTAAACATGATAGAACAATAAAAAAATGAATATTTTTTTTGTGGGGATTGACCGCTGTCAGTGTATGTACCCTAAGTGACTGTTTAATTTTTTATTGTGTAACTTTCACAGACGTGATTGGTATCGATATTTCAACACGATAAAACAATTATTTTCTCGATTGATACTTCAAGTAACAACTCCCCCAACGGTTGTTAACCCCAAAAAAAAAACATAAAATATTTTACATTTTATCGTGTTTAGATATTGATACCGATCACGTCTGCGGAGTTTCGCTAGCTACTTTAATGTGACTCTGTATATGCTACTAACAAGGCTCTTAAGATTCAGAAGAAATTAACCATTACAGTTTTTTTTTTTCTTTCTTAATCTTAGCACACACGCTACAAGTGCAATCAACAGTCCCAATAATTCTGGAGATCACAATGAAAGCTTGAAAATCCTACAAGCACATTCACAACCTAACTTAATACCTAAAACCGAAAGCCTTGTCTTTTCTGAAGTCAATAGTCCCGGGTGGGATATGAAGGCAGCTGATGACAGTTTTATTGAAATGGAAAATATGGTGGCTAAACTATGCCTATCACCGAGAAAAAAAGAGAAGACTGGAGAACTAAACAATACATTAGAAGTTATTGAATATATTTTAAATAATCCACCAAGCAATACTAAAGATAAAATGGAAAAAAAAGATGACCTTAGACTGCTGACGGAATTTAAAAATGAACCAAATGTATCAGATTTAGCGCTACAGAAAATTGATAGTGAAGTAAAAAAGTATGAAGCTTTCAATTCTCCAGAGCCTCCTCAGAACACTCCAGTAAAATCTGCTCATCAACTTCATAAGTATACCGAAGGTCATACAACACCGAAGGACATAAAACAAAAACCAATTTTTAAGACGCCTGCTCAGCCGCTATCACTGAAGAAACCAGCATCCTTGAAAAAGACTCCAAGTAGATTAAATGCTTATCAACACATTAGCAGCCCAGTGGCCTCTTACATTAAGAATGGTCCAATAGCACCTTTAGTAAAAGATGTCCACCCTAAAAAACCTTTACCTGGAACATCGTCTATTCCGAAATTTGTTAGGAATATCCCACCAGCTAAACCAAGTAATAAAGAAAATGTCAACTTGCCCTCAGTTGCATACAAGAGTGCTAAGAAGACTAGAGTGGTAAGTTCTCACATTCATTTTATTAAACACCTATTGCAAGTATTAGGTGTACTGGAAAGTTCTGTCGGTTTTGGTAGTACATAATTTTTTTTTCGAATTTTTCTCTATACCAATACGTTAAAAGTATTGAATAATATTGCGACGTACATGTCAAAGATGGTTTGAGAAATTCAGAAAAGGGGATTTAAGTATTTATCTTTAAGATAGATAGATAGATAGATAGATAAAGCATTTATTTGGCGCACACAAAAGACAGCACAACACACAAAAGTACAATAACATGATAACCAGTTACATCAATTAAGTAGATCAAAACAAGGTGCCGATATAAAAACAAATAGAAAATAACATACATCGAAATAAAAATGACACTATGACAAATGTTAAAACACGTAAATACACAGTGCGGAGTGCGTCTCAAGGTGCGGTGCGGTGTGGTTTAAGAACTAACCACGAGTTTTATTTACAAAAACCGACAGAACTTTCCGGTACACCCAATATAACTTGATTGGTTTGATGAATGAAAGAAAATTAATGTGGGAAATACTTTTGGTACAAACTATAATATGGCAAAAGGTTGGTCGTGATTCTTTTGTTTCTGTTTTAAAAATTACAGTCCATCATGGATTGTAATTTTTTAAACAGAAACAAAAAAAAGTATGATTAATTAGTGTTATTTAGCATAATCAGCCAACATTCCCACTGATGGCACTCAGGCCCCTCTTCTCTATGAGAGGGAATGGGCCATAATCCACCATACGGGCCCAGTGCGGGTTAATAGATGTCACAGCCGTGCGATTCTGTAACCATCTCACCGTGAAAGCTTGGGTGAAGTGAGTGTGGAGTGAGCTGTCATTCGCTAGGAATTAACACTATTAAGTGCTCACTTCACTTATGATTTCACAGTGAGATTTTTACAGAATCGACCGGCAGGTCTTCTAATTTTTGGTTCTAGGACATGCTGGTTTGCTCAGAAAGTTTTCTTTCACCATTTTGAGAGCAGTGGTGATGAAATTCTTTACACAAAGTACAACATCTGCCTAGGTTCGAACCCACAACACACAAGTCGAAGCCTTTACCACTAGACCACCACTGCTGTTCACAGCAATCTGTTAAGTCTAGGCATCTTGGTGATACATTTTTCAATGATTCATTATTATTTACAGATTGATGTGCCAGATGAACAGAAATTGCCACAGAGTCATTGGGTCAAGAAAATCACAAACACTTTACCAAAACCACTGGTAATGAAACATGATCACAGGGAGCTGAATTTAAATTTTGCTAAGAAAAAAGTAATGCCTCAGCAAGAAGATAGCT
Source organism: Eremobia ochroleuca (assembly GCA_949629135.1). NCBI lineage: Eukaryota > Metazoa > Arthropoda > Insecta > Lepidoptera > Noctuidae > Eremobia > Eremobia ochroleuca. The sequence continues at coordinate 12,838,260 of OX451386.1, read as the reverse complement.
TTGCTGATCTCTCATACCACCAAGCTGAAGTGTCTGTTTGTACACAGAAATCTGCGTTCAAGCTAAAAAAAAATCTTTGATCATAGTATTATGACTGAACTTCATGACATGAATATTTAGTATTGTGGTAGGTATTTATTATATTGACAAGGCGTGTGCCTGATGGGATAACTTCTATATAAACTTTCATTCCCTATTTAACCCCTCTAGGGTATGAATTCTCCCAGCAGTCTCAGTGATTTAAGATTTATTCGGTAAATTGTCCTTTCAAAATATACAGTTACATTTTTTATATAATAATTTGTTTTATTGGCTAGCTAAGAATGCTAAGATGGTGTTTGAGTGAATGAGATGATGTAGTGTGAAGGCACAATGCAGCCGCACGAAGCCGTCGTACATCAGATCATACAGAAAAGCCCGTTGCGGCCCGCCTGTCGTTTTTGATGGTTCGGGTGCGTTTAAACCTAACGGACAAGTACTCGTTCTAGTCTCGCTCGGTCCAGTGTTCGCTCAGATTCTATGAAGGTTCTAAGAATGTTTGCTTGCTTGGTGTCTTGGATAAATGATGCCGTATTTTTGGACCCTGAAATGCAACGTCCAGTGTGTCACAAGATCGCCTATGGTCATCTCCATTGATTGTACAAAGCATAAACAAAGCGACATGTAGTTATTAGTGCACTAATGAAGGTGGTGTGTGGTTGTCACAATCAGTGCGGAGTTACAAAATAGAAGTGAGAAATACGAGATGACTTGCATATTTTGAATTGCACCACTTATTTTACTATACTGGCTTGTGTATCCCGGGCATGAGAGCTAGCTAGGTAGCGGTCAAGGCCTTGTCAGTTAATTGTTATTTGAATGTAGAGAACCATGACGAGAATAACCTACGCAATAAGTCAAACACTTTTAATTCCCGTATTAAGTATATAATTATGGCAATAAGAAGCAAGTTATTGTCAAATGTTATCTGCCTAAAAATGTAAACATAATTGACTTGGTTAAATAGTTTGAGGAAATTGCCAGACTATTGTACACCTAGTACGTAGTAGTATAATTTAGTAGGTATTTAATATTGTAAGAGTTCAAAATAACTTAATAAAATAAAAATAGATTGCTAGATACCTCATTATTGGAGTTGTCCACAGTTAACATTTCAAATGGTTGCCTGTTTCCAGTTCTTAGAGTGCAGCAACAATCAGTGTCTTCAATAGCATGGTATATTTGATCCCCCTCTTCCTTTTTTAAAGCGTATTTATTAGTGGTTGTAACATTCGTAACTATCTCCAGTAACTGCATATCCTGTTCTATTTGTAGCACATCAAGCGTAGAAATACATTCCAATCCTGGTGGACCGATCATGGGCCCCTGTCGAATATTCAACCATTCTTGATCTGAAACTAATTTTTAAAATTATATTTATTCTATAAGACAACACACAGATATTTTTAAATAAACCACATAGCACCATAATATCATGCCTGTATCCCTGTTGTGTTAGGCAGAGCTGTACTTATAAAATAAACACGTTAATCATATTATTATAAAACAAGCTCGACTAACTGTACCTCGGAAAAATTAATCCTAGTAAGTAAGTAACCCAAGCTTTTCTCTTGCATATTCACAATATGAATTAAATAATTCTGAAGTAAGAAGTACAGCTTTGGTAAGTTTTTCAGTCAGATTTCGTTTTTCTGGATATAGGTCTTTAATAGTCCTAAAAGTTTCCCACGTTCTGCCCTCCTCGGGATCCCACGTTTCGTACCATAATAATGCGGAGCCTTTTAAGGCTTTACCTGCCTTTGCTACTGTTGTGATGCTACTCCATCCAAGGTCTGTTGCGATTGATTCGATGGTAGTGCACCAGTTATATAAATAAGTAACTTTTCTGGTTGATTTTTCACACCTTGTGTCCGAAAAACCCAAATATCTTACGGAACCCTATTTTTTTCCAAAATAAAATTTAGCCTATGTTACTCATGGATAATGTAGCTTTCGAATGGTGAAAGAATTTTTAAAAACGGTCCAGTAGTTTTTGAGCCTATTCATTACAATCAAACAAACATACAAACAAAGTTTTCCTCTTTATAATATTAGTGTAGATAAATTACCTGTTAGTTTCTATTTTTATGCAAATTGTACACCATAAAAATATTAAGTAACTGAACTTATATAGAGATTTTATTTACTTAGATAGAGATATGTTTAGTAAATACCCTCCACCAACCTACGGTCAATATCAAAATAAAACCTTTTCTCTTCATCTGATAAAAACTTTTCATAACCACTGGAGCGAGTGCTGAAGAATTTTCTACAAATTCTATTCAAACTCCTCTTAACACTAGAAACACTTAGTGTTTCAAAATAAACTCTCTTCTCCCTGATATCACTTATAGCTACACACTTTTTTTTGTTAGAATAATATTTGAACTTTAGCCACTTCATGCACTTTTTAGTCTTCTTATTAGAATCATCATTTGAGAATAAGTCTAAATTAGTTTTAGAGTCTTTTAACATACTGGCAACTTTTATGGACTGTTATAAATCAATAGAGAAATACAATCAAGAGGTAAGAATAACTTGCTCTGTATAATAACACTGAACATAATGCAATATCAACACGTTATCAATACTCTTAAAGCTAGGGGGCATTGCACAAAGAGTAAACAGCTTTATCTGTACAGATGTCAACAACTCCTTTATTTGAAGAACAAATAAGGCAAAGACTAGACAAAATGAAAACCAATAAGTATATCAGTAAATTGCCTCTCTTGCTCGAGATTGTGGGTTTAAATCCGGGCAAATACCAATGTGACCTTTTCAATCCTTATGTACCTACTTTTAACCCTTTCGTTACGGCATTTCGCTCCGCTGGAATACTCGCCACCAAACTGGGCACCGCGCCGTCGGAGTAGCGCCGCTGAACGGTGAGCTTCTCCGCAAACTGTGCATACTGTGAGTCGGGAAATTGGTCTTATTGAAATTATCTTATTAGATATTAGTTGCGTTTGAAATATACTTTTATTTCAACGGACTGGTTCGCGCTTTGAAGCTTCGCGAACACTGTTAGTTTGAAGAAGAGTGGTGCCTGATTGTTGTCCCGATTGCTTCGAACCCAGTGCATGTCTTATTTTTGGAGTAAAACAAATGAAAACGAACTAAAGAGTGACAAGTGCTATCGATGTGCTACGTGCATACGAACGAAAGAAACAAAAGTATCGCGGGGCCGTTTGGTGAGCGGTATCACGCTGGCGCCGGCTACAGCCAGCGCTCGTACACACAGGTCATCGAATGGATGCCGGCTCTATATCCGGCGCTCGTACACAGAAGTCATCGAGTGGATGCCGGCTATATCCGGCGCTCGTAACGAAAGGGTTAAGTTTATCTTTACAACACTGACATCGGTCTAAGGCCTAAAACATACACAAGCGACGTAAGGCAGCAGGCGTGGAACAGGCGTGGCGCAGGCGTGCGCCGCTTCAAAACGATTTCATACAAAATGTATGTAGGCGACGTTTTTGAATTATACTGAAGCGACGCGGCGCAGACACGCCGTTTCGTTGCCTGCGCCGCGTCGCTAGCAGTCGGTTCTCGGTGAGTCACGCAAGGAGCACGTCGCTTGTGATACGGTATGCTCAGTATTTACCAACCCAAAAAATGATATTGATTTTAATGTACAGTTCTGCGAGTTAGTGGAACAATATCCAGCCCTTTACGATTATACCAAGCCGGAGTACAGTATAGAATATAAAATGCATATTTTTATTATCATCATTATCTCTCTATAAAATGCCGCATCTGAACGTTTCTTGCCTGTTCCACGCCTCTTCTGATATAATTCAAATCGCGTCTGCGCCGTATCTGTCCCACGCCTGCGCTGCGCCTGCCCCGTGCCTTCGCCTTACGTCGCTTGTGTGTGTTTTAGGCCTAAGAAAAATCGTGAGGTAACCTGGACTTATCTATATCTATACTTACTAATAATAAAGCTGAAGTTTGTTTGAGGGTGGCTATAGGCTACATAACATCACACTAGGACCCTAAGAAACCGAGTAAAAAAAAAAATAAGAAAGATTTCTAAGCGAAAACAAAGTACCTAGTCGCGCGGGCAAACGATGCGTTGTGACGGGGTGGTTCGGCGGAACAAGAAATTTCAGTAAAAGGTAGTAATATGAATATAGGTAAGTGCAATCAGCAACCCGCTTAGAGCAAGCCTTGTGATCAATGCCCATGGCTTATCTGTATGAGAAGCCTTTGTCCTGCAGTGGGACAGTTATAAGGTCACAGCTCATTAGAGCCACCCGGCACCCACTCCGCACCGCCTCGCCTCCTGCGGCTAGTATTCTTTATGACTTTATGGACTTGTATGGGTATGCGCTCACTACATCAACTCCGCTACGGCGCGCGCTGCCCGCGAGGACGATACGTTGGCGATGCGCCGCTCCCCACCCTCCCTTCATTCAATTCACGGTGTGTAAAATTTGACATTACGAAACACACGTATGGACCTGGTGCCAATTGTTAACACATTGAACGCCGTGGTGGTCACCGGTGACCACCACTGACCACGACTGAACTTTCCATGTGGGCTGACGCTGATTCGCGATTTCGGCAAATTTTACACGTTATATTTTATTGGCTCATACGGTTCAAAATAGTCAAAAACCCTACTCTAAATAATTATTTCTTATTACTATTCAAAGAGTTAACTAAAATAATTGCTGTCGCTCACCGGTGACCACCATGGCGTTTAATGTGTTAACAGACTACTCGAAAATTCGTTGACCAAGCGACGTCCACTCGTTGACCACGCGGCGTCCACTCGTTGAGCGCGCGGGGTCCACTGGTTGACGACGCGAAGTCTACTGTTTGACCGCGCGACATTTATTGGTGATAACGCGGCGTCCACTCGTGGACCACCTGTCGACAACGAGTGGACGCCGTGCGACGAGGCGGCGCCGGGTGGGTGCCGGGTGGCTCTAATGAGCTGTGACCTATAAGCTGTAATTATTTTCTTATACCAAACTGCATCCCTGGTGATAGTTGAGTTCGCTGTTCATTGTTTGCTCCGGACTAGCTGCGAAGGTCGCGCGCCTGTGCCTCGCGCTGTCTTTTTGCGGCTCCTTGAGTGCGTACCCCATACTGCCTCAATATGCTTCCGCAACACAGGCGATCAATATGTTAAACGCCCTTATTTCTCAGGAACAGGATGTTGACATATTTACATAATAGGTACATATTTTCAGAAGTAAATCAATGCATCTTGTTTGCAGGAAGTTTTTTTAGTTAAATGTTATGTTGCTGGCTTGTTGCACGCCTTGTATGTAAGTGCAGCAAACAATTGTTATCTAAATAAATTACCTTAACACAATACCTACTCTAAATTCTGAAGCATTTGAACCTTATAGTCTTTGTAATAAAGTTCAAGCAAAATCACGGATCTAGAATTTTCCACCGGCCCGAACATACATAATATAAGCGCTTGCTATAATGTTACATTCAGTCCGGATAATGTAGGTGACAGTGACCTCAAAGAATTCGCCAAGAAACCTCTGCGACTCGCCAGAGACCAGTTCCACCGAGGAGGCTTGTAAATCCTTTTTGAAGATGATCATAAACACTATATTTTATAAAATTCGCCAAACCATTTTTGATCTTAATTTGAACTTAGTTGGCATATGCCCAATGGTACACGAGGTACTTCTCGATTTTTGCGATCAATTCACAGATGATGTATTTATGTTGTCGCTATAACAACAAATACTAAAAAACAATAAAATAAATATTTAAGGGGGCTCCCATACAACAGACATGATTTTTCCCCCGTTTTTATAGATAATGGTACGGAACCCTTCGTGCGCGAATCCGACTCGCGCTTGGCCGGTTTTTTCATTCATGACTACTTTTTGCTATCGAGTCTTTTTGGCCTCTCACAGGTCTTTTTTGGTTGTTTTTAACATAACTTGGTTACTTTTTAACCCATTGAATGCCGACTACGTAATATTACGTAGATGGTGTTAATAGAAGAGGCCAACTACGTGTTAGTACGTAGATGTTATCTGTTGATTATAAGGCGATCTATGCTATTTGGCCTCCCGGGACGGTCATTTTTATACTCTTTGGCATCTCACGTAGTTAACCATATGTAGGGTGGCCACCGACTATGATTTGATATTTTAACTCGGCATTAAATGAGTTAAATACTTCTTTTTCACTATTTGTACTTATTTCCTGTGTCCCAATTAAAAAAAAAATTTTCTTGCTTTTCTTTTTTTGTGAGAATACATAAACGCACAATTATAGTTCAATAACACATTTATATCATAGACGGTAATATCAGTTTCTTAGAAAAGTACATAATAAAAGGCTGCAGACAATCAGATGAGCATTTTATGCTCACTTTACATTATAATTATCACTGTAAATCGTAATGAATCCTTCTTCTGTGCATTGTTTTCGTATTGTGCAATGTGCAGCATTTGTAGGAGTAAACTAAAATTAATTATGTTGGTTAAATGCATTGTTTAACATAGTTTATAAAAAATGTTCTACTTATTAACGTTGTATAATTATTATTGTACAGACGCCAGCACATGAAGCTACCCGAAACTGTCAGATTTTCCCAATCAATTCTGAACCTTATGCTTTAGGGATTAAATTGAAAATCTATTAAAGAAATCTGACAGATTGTAGTAGCTTGATGTGCTGGCGTCTGTACAAAGAATTTAGTGGAGAATAATAATAACAGGAGGCATTAAATATGCGACAGTAATATACGGCATGCTTTTTTTTACCGGCTCCAAATTTTTACAGGATGTTCTACTCATGAATATGAAGAACTTTCACTATGGAACCGACTCTGAGATCACGAAAAAAAAAAAACAGCTGTTTCATAAAGTAGGTATTGAACTTTGGTATGAAACAGCTGATTTTGTTTTCGTGATTTCAGAGTTGGTCCCATAGTGAAAGTTATTCATATTCATGAGTAGAACACCCTGTAAAAATTAGGAACCTGAAAAAAAAAAATCATCCAGTATTCATTGCTCTTCATTACACAGATACACCTTTAGATTAGAATATTATACTTTTTGGTTGCTCATTCTAAAAGTATACATGTAAGAATATTGTTATAGGTACAGAATATTTTTCGAACCAGTTTGGGTAGATTCTGAACTACAGGTCCTACATTAAATCCTGAAAGCAGCATTGGGCTAAAAAAAAATTAAAATTACTTCAAAACAAAACTGAAAAAAAAAATGAAAGTAACAATTTTTTTTTAATGTGACTACTAGTTTAAGAAAGAGTTCAGCTGAGCCAGAACATGAAACGGTAGAAACTTCAAACTGACTGACAGACTGCACGACCATGTTCAAGGTAAATGAATATATTTTCATATAACGTCTAGCAACTTTAGACCTATGATTGATACATGATTTAGTTATAATGTGATATAGAGGCTAGAGAGAGAGAGAGGAAAATGTTTTCTTTAAAATTGAGCTCATAGTTCCCTTTTTCTATAACCTGTAGTTTAGAACTTACCCATACTGGCAAAAAATCACCTTGTTTACTTAGCTTTACTTAAGTATATATTTATTTTTAATGACTAATATAAGCATGAATATAAGAAAAGTTTTCTACAAATTCATGCAAGCATTTTTAACTGTAGGTATAGGATATAGCAGAAATTTCTTGCATGAATTTGGTATTATCACGATATTGACAAATAATATTTAGGCTTTCCACGTCAAGGAGAACACTATCCCATTTAGCACCTGTTTGAAAAGCAGAAGGTAAGCATAGTATACTTTCTTACATCTATTTCTAAGGACAATGAACACTTGAAGGTGCATACCGAAACTTGGCAATGTACCACATAGTTGTCAAATATTTCAGTTTTGATTAATTTATCAATATTACTGAACTAGCTGACCCGACAGACGTTGTCCTGTCCAATAATTTATACAAAAAATCCAGTAGAAAAAAGAACTTTCAGTTTTTCCCGAATGTGAAAAGGAGAATGGTTAAGACCATACCCACACAAAAAGTTAATTATAGCATTATGAACATTGTTGATTTTTGTTGTTCTCATGTTAAAGGAGTTTAATTAATCCTAAGACAGCATATCTGAATTCACTTGAAGGAAAAAGATAAGTGAGGAAATTAAATTGATTTAATAAAGGGAAATATTTAACCTACCTTCTTAAAACTTATTGTCCTGCTAATGATGAATACTTTTTAAAATTAATGAACATCTAAAAACTTTTTGATTCTAATGATGCATTTTTTTTAAATAATTGAGCCTCTTTTTAACTTTCTGTAATTTTTTGGGTTGCAAAAAATAAAACATGTATTTAATCGAACCTTTAATAATTCTCATTATGCGCTGGTCAAAATATGATTGAATACTCTAGTATAATGATTGCGCCCGTTTTTGTGAATCTCAAACCTATTTTGGGGTCCTAAAAATACTAAATGGCCAATTAACTGTTTCCAACTTGGTTGCAGCGCTCCCAATCTCCCGAAGCGAGCGGTGCCTCTGGCGCGGCACCGCTCGCTTCGCTTGCTCGGCTTGAGCGGTTGGTCACAGTTCCAACCTAACCTCACCAGTTTGGTTGGGGTACCTCAGCTTAGTTACTACCACCTACTGTGACAAAAGGTCAGAAAGTTAAAGATTCTTAAACATTATTAAAAAAATGCATTATTAGAAGCGCAAAAAGTTTTTGGAGATTCATTAGTTTCAGAAAGCTTCCATCATCAGCAGGTCAATAAGTTTTTAAAGAATATGATAAATATTTCCCTTTGTTAAATCAATCTTACTTCCTCACATATCTTTTTTCTCCAAGTGAATTCAGACATGGTTTCCTAGGATTAATTAAACTAATCCCTGAGGGAATATTTTATGACCTCAGGGATTAGTTTAATACAGACAGTTCATAATGCTAGTAAATTTTTTTTTTGGGTACGGGGACCATACAATTGTACTTTTCCAGAAAACTTTTAAAATTTTTCTTTCCATAAAAACCTAATTTGGCATATTAAGAACATTTTAAAACAAACATAGCCAAATCGGTCCAGCCATTTTCAAGTGATGCACATACCACCTAGCAGCGTTTCATTTTTATTTATGTAGCAATTTATTTATTTATTAGTAATATGAAATAACGCTCTATTAGCACACTAAACTATTGAAATTGAATTCCAATAATGACACTGGATTACGTGTTGTACTTGTAACAGTTTAAAGTTGTAAAAAAAAGGCACGTGTAAAGGGAATTCCTCATTATCTTAGGGTGCTTTGGCTAAATGTGTACAAAATGTTCTGCTGAATTTTGTTTCCAAAAAATATAGCAAATTCTAGCGTGAATAAAAATGTGTATTGATATTAATAAATTAATCAAAACTGAAATATCTGAAAGATATTTGCGATGTTGTCTACTTTCAGAATGCACCCTGTTAACATTCTGTAAATATTCACAAATAAATGTATTCAATAAATAGGTTATCATATAATACTACATTTATTTATTCTGTAGTATAATTACATTTATATATTTTAGATAATTCAAACAAGACAATTTCATGTTTTGAAAAGCGACTTGTTACAGGCCAGGAAAACGCCAAAACAATGTAAAGGTTACAACATCAATATGTACATAATACATATGTATTAGGTATCTAACACGAAATGCATATAAGACTAGAACAACAAAAGGTAAATTTGGAACACTACATTATGGATAGCAATTACTGCATTGTTATGTGCTTTGTAAATGCAAAAGTTGTATTTGAGCTGTAAGTACATAAATATAATTTTCATTTTTAATAAAATATTCTTCCAAATCACTTTAGTGATTCTTCCACGTCAGATAAATAAAAAAATTCTTAATTAAAAATCATAATCACATTGTACGTACATAAAATCATGCTTGTGTACTCTTATAACGAGCCGAGCAATATTATAATTGCTGTTGTTAATAATCGAATAAAATGGATTCTTTCCCATATTCAACTCCTTCTGAACCAGAAGTCCGCTAATCTCGATTGCTTCATTCTGCACTAGCAGTATTCTTTGTAGAGTTAGCCCATTCGGCTACAAGAATAAATGTATTCGAGACAGTTCTGATGATCACAAGTGTGAAAATTTGTAGTTAGTTAAGCAGTTAACATTATTTGTAAAACAAAGTATATCATATAACAGAAATAATCATTTTAAGCTTATAATACTAATTAGTGCGTGTCACATAGTTAACACAAATTGAAAATAGTTTCATAAGTATAAACACGCATGCTATGTATTAATCAAAATGGCGACGCGAGACGGTTTTGTATTTTATTTAAATAGCTACCTAGAGACCCCTTGGGTGCCATGGTGACATGTTAAAACATCGAGATTTCTATGATGTAGCATAGAAATATGTGTATAGGAGAATCATAATCCATTGTTTAGTTTAGAAGATCCAAAGCCGTCACACAGACAGACAAAAGAAAAGCAACTTCGTTTTATTAGTTCTTTTTTATAGTTATAGATTAATTTGATAATACACTTCAATGGATATTACGAATGCATTCTGTAAGTTGGCAGCGTCGCAAATAGCAGTAAAATATTTCGCTGATCGTAACTCTGAATATTTCGTTTTTAGGTATATAAAAGCACTTTCAAAATGCTTTTTTTATACCTAAAACTGTTACAACACCTAATTTAATGTTTTTATTATTGCAAATTCATAATCAACATGTTAGTGCAATGAGCGCTATTTTATAATTCCAGTTAGGGCTGATTTTTCAATAGTCAGATCTAGAATAAATATGACGGTTTTGACATATATTCTATACAAAAACTGTCAACCCCCAATATTTATTCCATAAATAAAAGTTATCTGAATATTAAGAAATCAGCCTTAGTAGTGTTATAAATTTATCATAAGAACGAGATATTTGACAGCAATTTGGGACGTTGCCAACTTACAGAATAAAATCTCTAAACGTCCTGGTAGTTTTTTTTTTTTTTTCGTCTGGTTAAAGAGTTCTTTTGAAGTAAGCGTAAAGTAATTATCATAAACACCTCTTTACAGTTTTGGAGCGCTGTTAATGTGGCGTGTAAATTGGTGTGACGGTTCGGAAGGTGTAGCTCCGCGTGGAACTGATTGATTTTAAGTTAGTCCCCGCCGCGTCATTTTACTCAGGCGACAATCGGCCACATTAACCATACTTCGCGTCGCCACTAACTAAAACTAAATTAGTGGGTGATTCCATGAAAACAGCTCAACATTTGCCCAAATTTCATGGAATCACCCTAGTATATAAATTCATAAAGTTACGAGATTCTATAATAATCATAACAAATCTTCCAAAAGTAAATAAGTAATCCAAAAATAAAAACGAAATAAAAAATATAATAGTAGTACTTAGTATCAAAAATTCACTGATTAGATGTGCAGCCAAAATGGTGCCATGATTTGAATCCTCTTCTCACATTTACAGCATGCCAGGACGATCGCTCTCCTGGTTTCCAGACTTCTCAAAGAACATGAAGTCCTGAAAAGTAGTCATAGAAATCATCAGTGAACATATTTTATTCAATGCAGTTTAAGTTCGACGTGAAAAGATTATCTTTGTACTGTATCAGTCCTCCTGACGGTTATTTATTTGTTTAAAGTCAGATCCATATGTTTTTTTACTGTGTGTACATAAATAATAAAATAAATAAATAAATAGGTCCTGCTGTAGGTACCAACAAATGTTCCACGTAACATTGCACGAGGGAAATGAAATGAATCTCGGAATCACTTATACAGGTCATATTATAAAATAAAAAATTGGTCAAGTGCGAGTCGGACTCGCGTACCGAGGGTTCGTATAAATTTGTAGGTGTAGCTATAGATATACGGTTTTCGGATTTCTTCCTTTACCATACCTTTCATGATACTAGGGCAACGGGAAGTACCCTATAAATTTTGATTCCCTTGAGAGTTTCGAAATATACGTTTTTGCGGCATAAACGGCCGTATTTTTTTTTTTACATTAACTTAGAAGTTTGATTTACCACAGCTTCAAGGGACTGTTATAGACCTGAGTAGGTTTTAATTTCAACTCGATACCTCCACGCGTTCCCGAGATAAAGGGTCTTGACAGACAGACAGACGGACAACAAAAGTGATCCTATAAGGGTTCCGTTTTTCTTTTTGAGGTACGGAAACCTAAAAATAAGCTAGATGGCGTTGAAATTTCCTATTTACCCCTGAGAAGAACTGGCGAAACAAACTCAAAGGTCAAAGTCTTTTTAAAGTCCAGACATAATCTGGTTAGATCACGTGAGGACACTGTTGTTTAGTGACTGAAATGGTTTTTGACTAAAGAACCACACAGATTTGGCAAGCATTTGTCAGTAATCATGTAGGTCAACTCAGAATTTGAGGAGTTCAACGATTCCACTAACAATACCAAAGAAAGAACATTTGGGTAGGCCGCATAAGGTACTCTAGACCAACATTAAAACTAACAGAGAAAGAAAACAAAAAATGACCCACACAGTCCTCACATTCACAATAATTAAAGTAAAATCATACTCGGCGTTGAGGGCTGAAAAACTGGCTATGCCTAGTTCAGACTCAAATGCTAATTACTTTTGTGTACTGTAAGTTTAAATTAAGCACTGAAATTGATAAAAAATGTACATCTTTCTTGTGAATAAACATTATTATTAATTTATTATGATTATATTATACTTTACCAAGTAAATATTCATGTCATTTTGTATAATATAATATCCATCAATGTCAATGTGTAGGTATTTATGTATATAAAGAGGTGTATATTGATGATTTTACACGATGATTAAAATGTCAAGTTTGATGGTTTTATCACAAGGCTTGGCTGAGCGTGGTTCCGTCCAAAGGTCATAAAACGAAAAACACAAGAATTAGATAAATAGTACGATAAAGAAGCTATCTGAAACCACATCAATAGTTGTTTGTCACTTGCATTTTAGCCACTAAAGTAAGCGTGTCGGCATTGTTTACCGCAACCCTTTACCGCGCGTTTTTCAGTGATTCATCTTTGCAATAACAATTCTCGGTAGGTATTTATTTGTATGTCCAAAGTCAATATAGTATTGTAATGTTCAATGTATTATAATTTAAATGTTGCATTATTTGAAACTAGCTGCGCCCCCCGTTTCAGCCGCATAAGTCTCGATCCCGTGGGAATATCGGGATAAAAACAAACGAAGGAAAGGGGCGGGAAAATCTAGTATTATAAATGCGAAACTAAACCTATCTGTTATCATTCCACATCTTAACTGTACGGATTTCGATTAAATTTGGCACACAGGTAGACCATGACCTGAGTAATAGGATGCTTTTGTCCCAGCCAGTGGTATGTTCGAGTGAGATAATTTCCGACCTCCACGCGGACCAAGAATCATTATCTGCCTAGCCTTTTCCCAACCATGTTGGGGTCGGCTTCCAGTCTAGCGGGATGCAACTGAATGCCAGTATTTTATATGGAGTTGTGCACAACCCAGTTACTAGGTAATAATATGATACTCCTTGGTACGGACTCATTGTCAGTCTTTCGGGCTTCTAACGACCTGTAACGACGTCAAAGATTCAAGTATGACAGCCATGACCAACGAATTAACGTGCTTTCCGAGGTAACCACGGACCAGTCGCGAGAAACGTAGCTTAACCTGATCGATCGTTCCATGGGGCTATTGTTACTTAGCCACTAGAGTAAATAATGTGCTGTTTTTTGTTTTACACATAATATTTAAATAAAGGGTTTAGTTACTTACAATGAGGAAACAAGCTCCAAGAAGAACCGCCTTTATTTTCACATCCAAATCCATGGGGAAGGTAATGCCGAAATAATCGGAATCAGTAAATGCTTCGCGCGCCAATCCCGACCACTGCTTCGTTATTTTGCCAACTTTAGTTTCGCCATCCTTGGAGTATACCTGAAATTGCGCATTTTTATATTTGAAAATGTAGATTATTACGATATTACCTATGTTCGACAATAGCTGGGCTGTCAAACGCCCTACTAAACTTTTTTTAAGCACATCAGTTAAGCCTTGGCCTTCATCTCACCTGGTAGTAAGTGATGATTAGTCCGAAGTTGTTTTTTTTTTTAACCAAAGTTCACCCGGAATATTGAACCATAGAGGAATTGGCTATCTTACCTCAACTCCCAAAACACAGTAATGCTGTTAACATTGTTATGGCGACGGATTTAGATAAGCTAGCACCAGGTACCTAACCAGCTAGCTAGACTTAGAACAAGCCCTAACACCAACCAAACCAAGCAGAAAATTTTGCCCCTGCTGGGAATCGAATCCTGGACCTCTGGGTCTGAGGCAGGTGGTGTTACCACTAGAGCACAGAGGCGGTTAAAACTTGCTTACTGACTAATCTCTTTATTTTGGTCCATATGAGCAGAAAAAGCGTATAACTGTATAATGCTACACGGAAAAATACATTGGCGCAGATTACCTTGTTCACAAACTAAACTAAATTTAAATTCAGTGCATCTTTTTATTTCTATTTCATTAAGAAAAGGACGGAAGATAAATATTAGTTTAGTCCCGTCAAATTGCGATGCTCCATAGAAAAGATTAGACGTGATTAAAAATTGGCTACTAAAATACGTCAATTTACGTCAGGTGTTAATTTGACTAGACTAAACTAATATTTATCTTCTGTCCCTTTCTTAATGTAATAGAAAGAAAAAGATATACTGCACTTAAATTTAGTTTAGTTTGTGAACAAAGGAATCGGCGCCATTATCATTATGACTTAAACTAAATTACTTACATGGAATTCAACATCTCCACAAATTGAGAAAGTGCAAACTGGTCCCTTGATTCTGAGGACAGTGTCGCCGGCAGCATTCTTGATACTGTAGCAGGGCTTGCAGATGGACCATTCTTGCTCAATCGATCCAATCACAGAACCTGGTGGGGAGGAAACTTCCATGCTTTGCAGCCAGCATGGACACCAGCACGAGTCACAAGCCAATGGACGGTGAAGATGGATCACCTGTCATTAGAAATGTTTGTACTTAAATTAAAGTATTACACTCACTGGCAATATGTGGCCCAAGTCCTAAACGCGAATTTGTAAACCAACTAATTCTTTCGAATTCATTAAAGAGAAGAGATAGATGCCAGGTAGCTTCTTTCTTTTTCACACTCAATAATGGGCCCCCGAAAACGATCGCTAGTACGTAAGTGTCGTAGCGACAAGGGGACAACATCTCCTGAAATCCTGAAGTCCTAATGAGGAGTGGAGAGGTATTCCATGGCTATCAGGACAATTCCGGAAGTACAGTCAAGATACCTACTTCCTTAATGGAATACTTCCTTCCTTCGAGCATGCTTTTGCGGATATCCACTTAAGCCAGCCAATAAAGGCAAGAATGAGGTGGGAGCTCTGTTCCTCGTCATTGCTCACTCCAGCCGGCCTATAAAGGCAAGCCAGAGGTGAGGAACAAGACTTCTGCCGGGAGATAGACTGCCCAACAGTTCGCCGCATGCTGCGGGTTTCTGTATCTCTCTTGGTCCGGCTCCTGACCTGTTCTGGCAAAGTAAACTCTTCCGGCACAGGCCTAGAGTTCGGAGCGCAAAAGTCCCACCGCGTAGATACGGCGGTGGGGTTATTATTATTACTATTTTCATAACACGCGGTGACCACGAATTGGCCGAACATGGCGCAACAGTGTTTGCTGACACCACTTCATCGTAATGACCATGTAATAAAAACGATTTCTCGCCACTGTTGAGAACTGCGGGGTAATTGCGTAACACGCTGCATTGCTGTACATTGCGTTATTTACGTTGTTGAGCAGACAAACTTTCCAAACATATGAACCAATGGATTAGCAATATCCTTCAAAATGATTCAGATCGTGCTTGAAAGCGTGTTGCTCAATTAGGGTGCTGCCAGGGGCTCTAAATGGAATGAGGTGGCAAACCAGACGAAAGATGATTTATACACACCCAGAGATCAGCACCAGAACTAGAACACTATATTGTGTCATTTTCTATTAACAACTTGCCAATAAATTATCATCAGAGGGGCTTTAATTTCACATCAAGAAACTCTCAAAAGTTGTTTTTGGTCTATCTTTTCAGTATTTAGCAGATATGGCAGTTTAAAAGCCGAGTTACTGATTAACTGTAAATTATTACTAAGGTCAAAATAATTTTAGCATGATATCACAGAATTGTTTATGTACTACTTACTAAATATTATAAAGTTTACAATCAGCCTTATGTCTCATTACAAAACGAGTTCTGACTTGAGTCCAACTCCAAACCTTCTAGTCTGTTATTGTATTTTGAACTTCAGTTTAAAGACAGCGTTTGTATCGTAAAGCCTACATGCTTGAACTAAAGATAGAACCTGTTTTGTAATAAGACAGAAAACTTTTTTTGCAGTTACCTCATTCCTGAAGTTATCCATGACTTTCATGTCAAATGGTCTCATGGGTCCGCAGCAGTTTCTAGTGCAGCAATCATTGTCTTCAACAGCATAGTATACTTTTTGACCAATACTATTTTTTATTGTGTACTTGTTATTGGTTTCGAAACCCACAAATGCCTCCAGTAGCTCGACTTTTTGATGTACTAGTAGCCCATCAATCATAGAAAGGTATTCCAGTCCTGGTGGACAGTTGCTGAGCCCTTGCGGAATGGTCATCCATCCACCTAAAACAAAAGTAATAATGTTATTATTACTAAAGACTACTTTTTAATCAAAACATAAATAAAATAAACACAGGCATATATTTCCAGACACATGAATCAAGTCACCCTGCTTTTTATATGGTGGTAGAATAAAGAAAAACAATATGTTTCAAAATAGCTTAAAAAAGTGAATCGAAGTTTATAGTGGAGACCATTCCTAGACACAATGAGAAAATTTGCATTTTTTATTTATCAAAAAGCTTTTATCTGAGCCAGGAATTATATATACACTCTGTCCACTAGGTTAACTATTTTTTGACAGATGGAACTAGTGATTGCAGCAACATTATAACACACATTTTGATAATTTCACTTTAATTTGTATGTAGTATCAATTATCGATTTTTTGCTGTTGAATAAAAAATAGTGCGATTTCTATGCCTGTGTTTATAATGATTAAATACAAAACAATATAAATAAGTTGCTTTCTTAACTATTTCAATTTTGCAGGATTTATAGCAGACATCAGCACAAAAATAAAGTATGCACTGGTTTGCCGTATCAATTGTGTGTGTATACACATAGATATGGAGTTTAACACAATGTTTTTTATTCATAAGCATGTTTTAAAATCGAAATAAAACATTAACATCTTGTTTCTGGTGGCAAATCATTTATATATTTGAGTGGATGCAAGGTGTTTCTATACTGGTTTACTTATAATATAAAATGATTATTTTCAATCTATTCATTTTAAGCAAATTCATTTGATTCCATCACTTAGTAGGATAGAATGTAATCTAGTATGCATAACAATTATATATTTTTGGTCAAAAGTGATACACATACGGTACTATAATGTCTGTAGGACGTCATAAATAAGATAATTCAATAAGATAAGGCAGTTTAAATATTTATTTTAGTAGAGATTTTAAAGTTAACTTTTACATAATCTGGAATAGTTACGTTCCGAGGCAGCTGTCAAAAAACATATGTAGTATGTTATGCATAACCACAGTCACAGCCTCGGCAGGAATCAGGCCTAGGCTAGTAAACAATAGATAGTACATTATTCACCAAGGGGATAAAGCAGTGCCTTACTTATATCCTAACCAGTAAATTATTGTTGTTCATTGTTAATTAAAACTGAAATACCAATTACATTCATTAACCTAAAACAGTGACAAATGGAGATAGTTGGAGGGCTATACCCGAGAGGGACCCATGGGGGCATACAGGACATATCACCATCTACCTCTTTAACCTCTGGTATGTCAGAGCGTAGACCTACATGCCAAATTTTGTATCCGTAAACTGTCAGAACGTATATCTACGACAGACCAGTGGTTAATAATCATTTTTGTTAAAGAATAATAAGGTTGTAATTGTCACAAAAAGGGTCAATAATAAGGGGGTGTTTTGATAGAGAAACAAAATGTTGTACTGTTTTTCAAAAAACTAAAAGTTTTTTTCTCAGTCCCAAGTACATAAGCAAATAAAAATATTAAAGCAGTATTATTCAGTTCAATGTAGGGTATTTTTCACCACTAAGCGTACTTTCTTGGGCAGAGTTTGCTGACATCCTTTTGAGATATCATCTCTCTAATAGGGCACAGGGTGGGCCAATTTTAACATATGCAAGTGTATGTTAGTTTTCTTACCTGGTGGTACCTGAGGTCCTGGCTGTTGAACTACAGGACCATAGCCTGGCTGAGGGTAGCCTGCCTGGCCATATCCCGGTTGTGGATACCCGGGTTGAGGATGTGGATACCCAGGTTGGAAACCAGGTTGAAAACCAGGTTGAAATCCAGGCTGGAAGCCAGACTGCATCCCTGGTAATGGTTGAGCTCCAGGTGGCAGTTGAGGGCCTGAAGGTGGTGCGCCAGGATAGCCGCTTGGCGGGTGCATTGGATAGCTTTCAGCTTTATTATCTGGCGCTGGAGCATATCCTTGAGATTGTGGGAAATTCGGAGAATAGGGTGTTGGTTTGTGCGACATTTTGACCTGTAAAATTAAATATATAATTCTATCCAGATATTGTTATGATATTGTCCCTAATGACCTCACTCGATTACATGCATGATCAAATATAATTAATTTGCGAGTGCTGCAATCTTTACCAGCGCCCCGCCTAGCATGGATCAGTGAATACACAGAACAATACAATATTACTTCTAGCGGAGGATAACACTCAAACTATTCTTACTAGGTACTATTCTAAAATAAGCCCTAGCCGGCAGCCACTGAAAATAGTAGCTAATAAAATGTTTACGAAAACGTACGTGTTAGCGAAAATTAGGATTGAAAAGACATATATACAAAATTCTAAAAGTATGAATTCTGGGGAAAGTCAACGCACAACTATACGACTATTCTTACACTCAAGTATTATTACTTCTCGCGTAAACTTCCAAGTTTTCTTGCTCCATAGATTTTTTTTTTCGGATTTCTTTTTGCCCATCCACAGACAAAAGTATTTTGTTATTATTCCAACATAATTTTATTTGATTAAATACTAGGTAATTGAGCACAGTCGTTGAATGTAAATGTAAAGCGGGTGAAAGCCTGTGAAATTCGTGTAACACTAGTGTAGATGGTTTCGCACCTTTGCGAATCAGTCAATTATCCGATATTATACTGATTGAAGTAAGTTTATGTCCTGCAATAAAGGGTTCGTGCTTGGTCCGCACTGCGTGAATGCGAACGCATCTACGTGCTATTTTCGCAGTAGCGTGCAAGACTTTGCGAGTTGCGAGCAGCGATGTTTTAAAAATTGAGTTTTTCGTGGAATAACGACCGTGGGCTAGTACTACTTAAATGATCACAAGCAGAGCAACAAAGATCACAACAACAAACTTTTAGGGCGCACAGAGTCACGACAGCAGCAACTTCGATGTCCATATCTGTAAAACGCACTAACTATCGGAAATCAATTTATCACGTTACTTAATGAATTTACCGCGGTGTTTACGGTGATGATGGGCATTGCCATTTCCCGTTGGTGTGGCCCTGCATTATAAAAACTAGTTTGTCAATGAAAAACGAACGAACATTACCGCTTAAAAATGAACCAGCTTTTCATTACATTCTCTGTAGGTGTGTTCTCTATGTTTTTTTCTATTACTACCGCGTTAAGGACTATTATCGTACGTAACAGTTAAGACATTATTTTTTATTCGACATTAAGAGTAAGCTAAAATAATTTTTATGTATTTTTGTACGCAATTCAAATTATTTGGTTGTAAAAGTTTGAACAAATACGAACGAACCGATAAAAACTAGTATTTTTGGCTCCGTTCACTAGGCCGACATTTACTAGGCTACTAGATTTTGAACGTTTTATATTAAGAGAATTCTCTTAATATAAAACGTTCAAAATCTAGTCGCAGTATCATCTCGGCGACAAAGAAATGTTAAAAACTTGTCAAAATGTAGGGAAATTAGAGGTATTTTTGACAGATTGAGACTGAGATACAACTGTGATACGTTCTTAAAATTACAAGAATTGCCCCTCTGGTCATTGTAGGTCTACTAGGCCAAACGTTCGTTTTTTGTTTTAACATTTGAATCAGTTAATATCAGCCGGTCGATTCTGTAAAAGTCTCACCGTGAAAACTTGCGTGGAGTGAGCTGTCAGTGTCATCTCATTGATGCTACGGATTGAGCAAGCAAACATTTACAATCATAATCGAGATTTTAATACTATTTTTTATGCAAATTCTTTTGACCATTTCATATGATTTCAAAGCTAGTATTCTAGTTGTCAAAACATTGCTATTTATTGGGGTTTTAAAATAAAATAGTCGAACAAAAACTCAGTCAGAATCTCAATGTGGTATTTTCTTTTTTTTTCTAGACTAGTGATCATATGTATCACAGTTACTAGACTGATGAAAATACGCATCAATATTGTTTGTTATTAAACGTGGGTTTTGACAACTAAAATAATAGCTTTAAAATTATATAAAATGATCAATACAAGCATAAAAAATATTATTAAAATCTCGATTATGATTGTAAATGTATACTTGATCAATCCCTAGTATCAGGTGGGATGACACTGACAGCTCACTCCACGCTCACTTCACCTTCCAGTTTTCACGGTGAGATGGTTACAGAATCGTACTGCAGGTAACGAATGCCTACTAAGCCTGGAAAAAGTACATATAAAGGGTAACCACCCTTCATACTTTACGTTTTATTATTTTGTAAACAAAAACATGTTGAAGTCGTTATGTACAGACAGCACATCAGGCACATCAAGCTACCCGAAACTGTCAAATTTTCCCAATCAACTTTGAACCTTATAGTTCAGCTATAAAGAAGAAAATGTATTTAAAAAAAAATACAGATTGTAGTAGCTTGATGTGATGGCGTCTGTACATACACTGGCGGGAAATTTCTTAAAAACTATTGTTTTTAAACTGTTTCATAACTGAGGAGGTTCTTTTCAGAACTTGACTATTCCACTTTTGATGAAACTGATTTTTTATTTATTTTTTGTTTGGTAACATTGAAATGTATACTCCGCTAAAATAAAATTGGGCGAAAACTTGATAATTACACCAGAAAAAAAAGATTAAAAGGCATGATTTCATCAAAAATAGATTATTCCACGTCAAAAAACTTTAAGAATAAAAAAAAATAAAACAAACTATGATCATTTTCTTTTTTGTTTTATTTATTTAAAGAAGAAGATGAACCTCAGGTTATTTCAATTCAAAAATGAGATTTCTGATAACTAATTTAGTTTCAACAAAACAATATTAATCCACAGCGGTTTGAATAAAAACATGATTATCGCAACCTGCCGCGTCAAAACTTGATTATTCCATTTCAAATCTCAGATTTATTCAAAATATACTATTGCTAAATTTTTCAATCCTGTACAAAGCAATGACTATTGTTGTCGTCTACAATAATGCATCAAAATTTCGGGTTAAAAACATAGCTGCATACCTACAAAACTATTTTCTCAGATTGTGAACAATCACAAAAAGTGGAATAGTCAAGTTTTGAAAAGAACCTCCTCAACTATTTGGGTCAAACACAAAATATGTAATTCATCATTTCCAAAAAATAAAACCTCACATATGAGTTTGAAAATCAACCTTTATTCGTGTAACAGTCTCTTATAATTCTTAATAATATCGATATAGATCAGTATTACATATTCTTTCGAAAAATAATAATTTTCATTTTTATAAGGCCACAGAAAAGACCTAATTGTCTACAGATAAGAACATAAACCTTAGTATGTCATCACGTTTTATGATTTGTTTACAGAACTTAATTTATAATGATCAAAATAAAAACACGTTCGTTACATGACAGAATAAAGTTTGAAAATTCAACTATTTTAGAAAATAAGAAATGATAAAAAATTGCCCACAGAACCGACATCTTTCCTGTAGAAATTCCAATAAATTATACTTTCTTGCGCCTTCTTAAACTTCCTTTGAGAAACTTTATTTTCTTTGTTTTCTCTATTACAAGATCGAATAGCTCTCATACGGTACTTTGCCAATTTAGTTTAAATCACAAGTATTTTTTTTTTAGGTACTTATTTTCGATTCTTAATTTTCACGCGTTGCGTTTCACAATAGCATTCCCAACATTAATACGCAAACATGAAGGACTCGACGGTGGAGTATTCTGCTCAGCGAAATGCAAAGCATTTTTACTATTTATTTCCTTCTGACGTCTTAATTTGGTCTTTTCCTTCCATATTTTTCTGATTTGTCGTTGTTCTCTAGGGGTGCAGTCTTTAATAGTTTTAATTTTGCCTTGTTCTTTTTTTCGTCGATATCTTTCCCTATCCTGTCTTCTTCTTTCTTCTAATGCTGCTTCATCCATTTTGGCATGTACAAGACGTATACCGAGCTTCTTTTGATGACGCCTGCGCCTTTTTTTGTCTTCCTCAGAAAGCTGAATCCTATTTGTACTTGCCCGTGGCATCGTAACTGTAACAATATTTACATCATTTCCATACATTTTAAGGATCCATGCTTCCAGTCACACGAATGTCTTTTACAGAAAAAAAGATGTTTCAGCCAGAGTGAAACTTATTTTATACACATGCATCTACAGGAAAGATGTCTACAGGAAAGACACAATGTAAAATAAAAAAGATATCTTAAAATATTTTGAGGTTAGAATGAAAGCATGTTGGATTTTGCAAACCTATCCCTAATGCACATAAACGCTTACGATTTATATAATTTTTAATTATCTACTTACCAATATATACGTAACACAGAAAAGATCTTCAAAACACGACCAAAATCTTGTGTATCCTTTATTAGCAGTATTTTTTCACCGACGCAGACGCCATTTAAGAAAATTACGAACGAATGAGCGACATTTGAAGCAGTGATGCCCACATAACCCAAAAAATATATTAGGTGTGTTCGAAATATTTAAAATTGTGTGAGTTTTACGTGTCTACAGTAGAAGACTACAAATATTAGAACAATATGTTTATATGTTTTTATTCGTAAATATGGATTGCTGATTTTTTTATCTACGCTAATATGAAAAGTTGTTTATTTTTTACGTACATTCACATTAAAAGAATGTATTTATTGTTCCTGAAATATTTTTAAACATCTATCAAATTGAGGTGCTAAGCATCCGAACAGTCTACAGTAGGAGACATTTTGCTATAAACGAAAGCAGAAAATTAATAAATTTATTCTTATAAATAAAATAAGATCAAATATAGTATGCCGACAACTTAATCTTAAGTAATAAAAACACAAACATGCTCTAATAATGTACACCTGGAATTTATATAACCTGAACACTTTTTCACGCGTTTTTGTGTTTGACCCATTTCTCGTTTCTGAAAAACAGTTTCGTTTCGTTTTACGAAAAACCTGGAACGACCCAGTTCTAACACAGTGACTTTAGTCGACGAGTCACTTCACTGGTGACTACTATAAGCACCGATTAATGTTGTTGGATGGATGCGGTGACCAAACTGCTGCAAATAAATCTCTGGTAGCCAGCAACAGGACTTCAAAAAAGGCACGATTCTTAAAACAATTCACTATTGTGGAGCGCTTGACTCGATAACTAACTTTATTTATTACTTTCAATTTAAGTAACATTAACAATATAACACTATACTGTAATAAACACAGTGAAGGGTTTTGTAGTTGGGATGAATATTTACGCAACGACGAGGATTACATACACTACATACTAATATAAACTTGGAACTTATAAACGTATATAGATACGTTAGTAAGGTAAGCTTATGCGAAAAAGGAAACATATTAGAAGTTGTTTATTTTACAAAAACATTTTAAATGGTTTTCTTTTGTTATTTAATTTGTCACAGTTCATCATATTATTATTATTGTATTCCTCTCACAGAAAAAAGGCATGTCCCAGCAGTCGTAACAATATAGGCTGTTAATGCTATCCTAAAGTAATATTTTCCACACAGATTAATAATAATCTTTTTAGTCCACGATTCTATTCAATTTTTTATTTAGGAAGTTCATGATATTTCTGAACGAAACACAGAGTAGACAACACAAACATAATAAAATTGTTTCCGGTAAAATGTTGCCATCTTTGAGATGAACTACCAATTGGTAATTATAACAATATCGAATAGGTTTTTATTTTTAACTGACGAAAAAAGGAGGTTCTCAAGTCGATGTGTATATTTCTTTACAGCAGGCAATCTGCGAAATGACAGTATTTAAAATTATATTACTGTGAAATTAACTCAAAGCTAAAACTTTCTTTGTTTTTAATTTAATTGAGCTGCAGCATTTATTTTTAATATTTAAATCGAGGGATTTAGTGTAGTATGTATAAACCAATCGTTTTAAATATATTTTTAACCGACAATAAAGGAGGTGGGCAAACATTTTATGTAGTTCTGAAGACACTAAAGCATTATAGTGAGTTGATCTGATGATGGAGACGAAAAACAGTTGAGATAGCTCCTCAACAATTTACAGCAGTTATATCGTATTTAGGCTTCTTTTCCTCATCTTATTAAGAATGAATGGATAAGAACTAACTAGCTGGGGTAATATTAAACCAACGAAAACAGAAACTGAAAAACGAGACATCAAACAAATAATAAAAGATCAATTAACCTGCAATAATTTTACGCTTTATGTTTCATTTAATGCTTGTTTGTTTGTTTGGCGCTGTCTCAAAATTAATTAGCTTTATTCCTATATGAGCTTAGTTAACTAAAACGTTTTTACGTTGGTTAAATTTTTATTGAAAAGTTTTTTTAAATAAGTGCAACATACTCGTACTTCTATCATGAATAACTGTGGTAATTAACTATCATTGTTATAGCCGTTTGGGTAGAATATATTGATTTGTGTTGGTAACACTAGCATCCTTCTGGTACTATTTTCCATTCACCAACCAATCAAACCATTGCATTGCATTGACCAACCTGCTGCTGCTGTTGAATCTAGCTAGCAGTGAACAAGTCAGTTGGTAGATGTTTGCTTCCGCGTTTGTATCTTTGAAGTAATACCGTCGCGATGCAGTCCAAGTTGTTTCGCCACTCATCCAACTAAAATGGCGTCGCTGTTTATCAATTAGTTTGCTTTATGTGTACCATAGATGTGTACATTACTCAGTGGTCGTATCCGAGTGAGTCATAAACATAAACCAACACAGCAATGACATTTTTATAGCACATAGTGAGAATACGTTTTTAAAACGTTGTGTAGACTAGCAAGTGTGATTTGAGGAACACAATAATGCGCGAATTCAAAGTGGTCGTGTTGGGCTCGGGTGGGGTCGGGAAAAGTGCTTTGACTGTGCAGTTCGTTTCAGGATGTTTCATGGAGAAATATGACCCCACAATAGAAGACTTCTATCGGAAAGAAATAGAAGTAGACAATTCACCATGTGTTTTAGAAATATTGGATACCGCCGGCACGGAACAATTCGCTTCAATGCGAGATCTGTACATAAAAAATGGACAAGGATTCGTCGTAGTATATTCATTAACGAATCATCAAACGTTTCAAGACATCAAGCCAATGAAGGAATTGATAACGCGCGTGAAAGGATCAGAGCGCGTGCCCATCCTGCTGGTGGGCAACAAGGCCGACCTGGAGCACCAGCGCGAGGTGTCGAACGCGGAGGGCTCGGCGCTCGCGCAGATGTGGGGCTGCCCCTTTGTGGAGGCCTCCGCTAAGAGCCGCACCAACGTCAACGAAATGTTCGCCGAAATAGTGCGTGAAATGAACGTTAGCCCCGAAAAAGAAAAGAAAACTTATTGTTGTTGTACAGTGCTTTAATATTTAGAGTGTAATGTGGCATTTATTTCTCGTAAGACTGCAAAAGCGAGGCAGGATCGTGCCTGCCTCCGCTCGACGGCCGACCGTCTCCAGTGGGGAACTCGGCGACGGCGCGCCGGCCCCGGCCGCTGGGGCCCCGGCGGCCGCGATGCGCGTCATATCACATTGTTAATATCGTTGATACATACCATTGTCCAATCAAGGTGCTTTACTTATATTTTCATACTTTATTACTGGTAGATACTCCCGCAATAATGGTTATAATGTGAACAATTATCCTTATTGGAGCATGAATAGTTACTCAAATGCAAAAAAAAAACAAGCTTCATTTTGTTGTTCATAATATTTTGCGGACACTAGCAATAGCTGTGTCTGAAGCAGAAACATGTATTGTAAAGTAATATTAGTCAACTTTGTATATAATTTTATGAGATTAATGATGTTGAAGGGCAAGGACAATTTAGAAAATTAAAAAGCCATCCAATATGCAATAAACTAATGATTGTGTAGAGTGGTGTGCGAGGATGAGAAGGAACTTACACTTAAGTGATGTCGCAGATTATATTTTATTGTGTAAATTATGTTTTTATGAA
Source organism: Eremobia ochroleuca (assembly GCA_949629135.1). NCBI lineage: Eukaryota > Metazoa > Arthropoda > Insecta > Lepidoptera > Noctuidae > Eremobia > Eremobia ochroleuca. The sequence goes on along the minus strand of OX451386.1, from coordinate 12,811,696 downwards.
AAATCAGTAATCAAGGAAAGCAGTATGTTTTGTCAGTTGCGTGATTGTGTTTTAAAGTCTACCAGGATTTGTGATAATACATATAACAAAATACCTATAATAAAAGTTTTAAGTGGGAGATTGAAAAGTGAAGTTTTATTCTTCAGTAAATAAGGTAACCAATCCATTTTGATATTACATAGTTTACATGATATATTTTAGTACAAACAGTGAAACCTGTATTTACATTCTAGAGACAACAAAAAAATTAAATCAGTTTTGAAAATCATTCTCTCTGTAATAATCAAATTGTTTCATTGCAGTTTAACTAAATGTTGTGTTGGTAGCGTTTTGTATACTATTTATAATAATTAATTATACCAATTACATTTGTGATATTGAATAGAAAGCGAATAAATTACATTTGCATTTCAATTTAGTAATTTAATACAAAACAATATTTTTTATTTTCACAAACAAATGGCACTGATGTATATGTGCGAGTCCTTTCTCTTGAATGTAATAATGTTCTGCTTAATTTCATTTTAAGTAGATAGTTGAACAGTTATTGGCAATTAATTGCCCAGTGCATACCGAGTGGGCACTCAACTGTGCAGATCATCCACAATGTGGATGGAATTGCACAGTGTGCAATTGGTATGACATTGCTGCTGATTGCTTACAATCCTATTACTTGTAAATATGCAGCTTATATGAACTCCTTTTATCTTCGATCGGCTTTCTAGCCACAACCATCTGAAGTGTCAAATGTCTTTTTTATTTTCAATATTAATTGGCTGAAACAAATCAGTGGTGTAATATAAAATGGCAATTGATGGCAATGCCTTTCATTTTGAGGGGTTAGCCTTGTTCATTACATTGTTGAGCAGACAAAAAATTTTTCAAACCTACAAAGCAAAGGATTAGGAATGTCCTTAAAAATCCTCAGATTATGATTGAAACTGTGTTACACAATTAGGTTGCTAGTGCCCAGAGTTTTTCTTGAAGTGCAGTTTAGAAAACTTAGTTTTCATCCACTCCTATAATAAGTATAGTCAAGTGCATTTCAGACCAAAAATTACTCAAGAAATGGAATGAAGTTTGCTATAAATAACATTTATCCAGTATCTCTAAATAAATAAAATAAAATGAATAATACATTTTTATTAACGTTATTATATTTTCTAGTTATTCTGCCTCATTGGACAGCTAAATACGAGGATGTATTTAGGATAATCTTTGTGTTCAGTGTCATGTCTTCATTTACATAGACAATTTCCTGATAGGTGTGAATTCATTTTTGTTTGCTACATTCAATAGTTTTGTTTTCTTGAACATTTCAGTACCTAATTAACTGCAAAAAGTGTCAGCTACCAATGGCAATAAAAATCTAAGTATATACATTCTAGAGATAAATAAAAAAGAAATTCTTTTAAAAAAAAAAAAAAGAACAAGAATTGCAAATGTAGGACAAGCAGACAGACCAAATACCAAAGTGGTGAATGGTTGCACACAGATAAACTATTATGCCGTATTATGCATTCGTCGAATTTTATGTTACTCAGAAAAGAAGGAAAAAAAAACGTCTGCATCCGTTTTCTTTTTCTTTTTTTTACCATGGTCGTCACCTCTAGGAACTCAATAAAGAAAATATTTTTAGAGTTCCGATGCCAAATGGTAAAAACCGGTCAAGTGAAAGGTTCCGTAGTTAAGATGAATATTTACCCATGCCCCTTATCGACCGCGAAAATAACTTTGTATTTCAAGTATTTTTCGAAAAAAAAAAAAAAACTTAGGTTATTTCTTTAGTTGTTGAACTTGCGGTAAAAGCGCCAGTGTCTGCCAAATTTAAATTTTCTTACGTTTCGTGCAATTAGCAGGTGCTGTATTATGAATGACTGATTAATGCCATCGTGTTTCCAGTGTGAGAGACGGAGCTATACATGACCGATAGCACCATCTCGTTTTCGCACTGGAATCACAATGGCATTATTACTTCGTAATACGGCCCCAGGTCAGTGTCAAGTTTTAGGTATGTTCTTCTTCTTCTTCGTGTCACTGCCACGATTGTATTTTAAATCTTGTTTTACCAAAACTGCCACTTCCACGGCGTTGTCAGTGGCAGCCGGCGTTGTCACTTTGTATGTATGTAGGTATGTTGATCACAATATTGATCCGCGACCGTAATTTATAGATAGACATTCTATTCAATTGGGTAGTTGCATGATATTGAATACTATATATTCTAGTAGATAATAATATATCCACACATGTAATACAATAATAGAATTCGAAATCAAATTTGAAATCGGTCGAAAAATAAAAAACTTATAACTTATAGAAACTTTTTGTCTATCTCTTTCTCGCAAAACGAAGTTTTGCATGTAATTTATATGGCGATACTGAACTATGACGTCACAATTCAGTATTTCCCTCTCTGTCTAATTGAGAGTTTTGAACGCTCATATCTTTTCAATTTTTAAAAATATTAAAAAACTGTTTATACCAAGCTATTAGTGAGGTAAAAAAGCTTCAATTTAAATAATAATAAAAAATTAGTCAACTCGCGGATTATGGCATCCAACAATACCCCATGTTAACGCACACCAAGCTTATTAATATTGAGTCAAATCAAAAGGAATTTTCAATCTTTAGATTTTACGTAATTAAAAAAATATAAACATATAAGTTAAAAATAATTTTCCTTTGCTATTTTTGATGTAACAAAAGGGCTCTGGTTCATATCCCGGTTAGGTAGAATAGAAGCTTTTTCAATAATCTAAACATGCAGTTTTCCCTCCAAAACCGAGGTCATGGTTCCTTCGACAATTTTCTCTGCTAACCATAATTTCAAAAACCTCAAAAAATATCACCTTCAATAAACTAATTTTCGGTCGGGCCGAAGTAGGCTTTCCAACCGTCCTAATATAAAGTACTTAGTAGTCTATTTCGCATAAGCGTAGGTACTTTATAATCTACAACAGTGTAGGTACTTACATCCATTAACATTAACAGACGACGTGGATGAAAAACATATTGCAGCCAACTCATAAACTTATCAAGCTAAAAGTTAATAAAATTTAAATGGGACGATATCGGTAAAAATTGTATATTGAATTGCTAGCAAAATTGAAGAAAAAAAACCTGTTTGTTACACTTTCCTGCAACAAGATTGTTTGGTAGACAGAGACACGCACCCAGATGACAAAAAAACTGGAAAAGGTTTCGGGATTCGTGTCGGGTCTGGGTCACAGATGACCATTCTCCTTTTTTAAGATGGAATAATGTGCTGCACACTCGGAAGTAATTGCATTCATTAGTTGGAATATTGTTGCGTTAAAAATTAAAACGCGATGGTTCCTTGTGGCAATCGCCAAGTGGCACGGGTAAACGACTGGGCTCTTGGCGCGTGCTGCTAAACGGTAAGCAGCTGTTGGACCGTGACGTACGGTGAGCGCAACTATCCTCATTTCTGCAATACTCATCTACTTTGTTATTGCTATAACACTGTTGCGCGTAATTTAATACGCTATCGGACAGTAATCAGAAAATCTAAAATGTAGTTTGAAAAACATCATCGTAAAATGAAACGGTCATTCTCTAAATATTTTTGCGAAATAACAATGATCTATAATTTAAAATAAATAAATTAAATGAAATAATTTTAATATTTAAATCTGTTTTACGCTTCAAACAAAACGCTTATCCGCAGTATAGTGATGTTTTCCGTGTGTAAATAAACATTACCGTACGTGTTATCTAGTTTTTAAGCGCCTTATGTGTTTCGTTACAAATTAGTTTGATCTAATCCATTTTTCGAGTACTTCCTGGCATCTGATTGAGTTTTGGCCATAGGAACTCCTTAACTAAACAAGATAGCTCCGTTGTTTTTGTGCTCATCGGTGTTGTTTTGACGAGTAATATCTACTAAGCCCAAGATATAGTCTAGGGTCTGATGATGGAGCTGGAAGGTGGACATAGGAATAGGAACTCCTCAACTAAACTAGATTGATCCGTTTTGTTTGAGCACAAGTTGCCAAGAACCTTACAAGTTGTAGGTGATAGGACAGATGTTAAATAAATTCATAAAATAAATTAAATACCTAAACATATATTATTACTTTAATATTTTCCTAAAAGCTTGACACGTGTAACCTTTTTCATATCAAAGAAGCTTCAAGATTTTAAATATTAAAGTTTTATGTAAAGGTAATTACTGTTTGTTTACTGTAAGTTTTCTTCTCATAAAATACGAATGAACTATGTATTTATTTGTGTGAAAAACAAGATTTTTATAACGCGACAAATACTAAATTTTCTCTACGGAGATAACGTTGAAGCATTGTCAGTGTGTCACTAAAAGCGATCTTCCTGTTATCACCTGCACATTTTGGATTTAGTTTAGCTATAAGAATACTTGAAGAAGTTCATGACACGGTCCGCTGCGTGACCTCTACAGCACTAAAGTAGGCATCGACGTAACCAACAATCTCTACCTATGAAACGTAATAATGCCCACAGAAACAAGGTTGCGAAGTTTGTTCACAATCACACTAACGATATGCTGTATATACGAACTAGGGATAACTGAAGACAAAAACGGGTTAAATAATAAACATACATTCAATTACGTCACTGAAATTCGGTAGTCATCTGCCTAGCCAGCCTTTTCCCAACTATGTTGGGGTTGGCTTCCAGTCTAACCGGATGCAGCTGAATACCAGTATTTTATATGGAGCGACTGCCTATCTGACCTCCACAACCCAGTTACTGGGTACTACGATACCCCTAGGTAAGACTGGTTGTCAGACTTTCGGGCTTCTGACTACCCGTAACGACTGTCAAAGATCTAAGAATGACAGCCGGGACCAACGGCTTAACGTGCTTTCCGAGGCACGGAGGGGTCTCGGTATGTAAAGATGCTCACCCATCCACAGGCCAGCCACGGCAAGCGTAGCTTAACCTGATCGATCGACCTGTGCGGCTGTTATTAGCCACGGGCCAACTGAATTTCGGTAGTGAACTAACTAATTCCTGCAGACCGTCACAATCTATGGCTCAAGTGGCACGTTATCGTAAGGGTCAGCGCAGACCGATGTATTGGCGGAGAAGCGAGTCCTTCGATAATAACTGAAAGTCTATTTTATTAAATATGGCATACGGTTGAAATTTGTATTACGCAATAAAAACAAAGCATCGCGAAGCTACTGGAAGCGTAGTGCGAAGACTGTAAGTTAGGATATTCACGATCGACGTAAAACCATTCATTGTAATGTAACTCGTCTCGCTAAGGTAAGAATAAATAGGTAAAATAAATTAGAATGATTGCCGAGAGTTTTACCAAAGTCGCGGCACTCATTCTAATTTAAATTTTGTTACAATAAGGTAAGAGTCTAAGAGTTACATTGCAATGAAATACTAATGGGTTTACGTCATTCAAATATGACTACGAATGTGCTTGTTAAGCGTCGTCGCTCGGAGACGTGGTGGCGTTGTGTGGTCCGCTCGTCGCGTCGCTCAGTGTCTTGCAACCGATAAACTGCTCTTCGCCGCTACTCCGTCGGTGTACGCTGACCCTAAGTCTTTTCGTGCGCTACGACTGCTTATGTGCCGTTAGTGGCCCAGATAGGAGCTAATTCGCCCGGACGTTGACGGGAGGGTGTTGTAATATCGTGTTTACTTCCTTGTGCATCGATTAGTTACTAGCCACTGACTCCATCTTTACTGACGGAACTAAACAGGACATAAAATTTTACTTTCAACACTTGACTAACTGCTATAATATTGTACTACTCTTTACGCTCGCCTAGTTGGAGTTTAGTACGTGAACAAAGCTTCGTTTGAGACATTGTTGCCAATATTTACTGCACCTAACTTTATTAATGCGGTAAATATGTATTAGAAAATTGATTATCCCTAATGATTTGCTTGAACTAGTTAGAATTTAGATTTGTTGTTAGCTTTCCTTGATTGATTCAAAGTCGAAATGTAGGTACTTAGGTTAATTGCATTGTCTGGAATAGCCATTTTGTAATCACCTGCAAATAATGTACCTATTTTTCCCGAGAACTAAGTATTAATCATCAATATTCATTAAAGTGAATTAGGTCAACTAATGGCAGTACTTATGTCCGAATTTGGTGGTGCGGGCGCTACTTTTGTTGGTGGAGGTAATGTCCATAAATAAAAGATTATTATTCCTATGGTCATGTGATCATGTCACTTTGACAGCTCTGTGAAACCTGTTGAGAAAAAATATAAAAAAAAAACGATACAATATGCTATAATAGCACCGTTGTATAGGTATTTTAACCCCTAAATCAAAATAGCACTGTTATTTTGATTTAGGGTTGCTCGAAAGTAGCTCCAAACAGTTTGTGTTAGATAACACACTGGTATGCTTCGGCCTCTTCTTCTCCGACCGAACTTGAAACTAGGCTTGACACACTGCCTTGTGTCTAGATCCAGTATTATACACGATGTTTACTAGAATATAATTGTAGACATCCGGTCCGGATAATAATATCTTATAACGGGTTTTCCGTCTATTATTATTTTATTAAACAATTTACTATTCTTTTATTAATTTACATAACTAGAATAACAGTACCTATTGGGTTTGTTTCTCTTTATTACGAGATAACCTAATGATAAACATTACTTAATTATTATATACAACGTGTAACGTTAAATGCGCAAAACGTGAAAATAGTTTGATCATAATAACGAGCAGAATTAATTGAACCACTTTTTAATATAGGTCACATTTTTCAAAAACTCTTCATTAAGAACGTTGCCGTGTCTATTTATTAATAGGTCAAGCAACTCAATGTCAGCGCGGCGCAGCGGTCCGGTGACGACTCCTCCCTCGGTAAAGCGTCGTCGCAGACGCAAGAAACGATAAGAATGGCCAGTAAAACTAAAACAGCACATAAAACCTTTACATTTTTTTTTAATGACTTATTTTCTCTCTGAAATAGGTCAATTGAATTAAAAATCAGTTGGGGTGTCTGAGGTTTATCGCATTTAACGTTACACGTTGTATAGTGAGTTATTATTATAGTCTTATCTCTGATAGGTTCCCAATCCCAACTAGATTGTGCATGAGTAGTTATACAGTTAGTTACATTGCCAGACGAGTGGCGAGGGCCGCGGGCTGCGTTATTGATTAGTTACATTACACAAAGGGAAATATCTACACACTGTTTCCACTCGTCTAGCTTTGATACCTGAATGTTAATTCACAATCCGATCATACATACGTGTATGGTTCATGTGATGAATTTGCATTGGACTTACATTTTGGAATCTTAAACGGCACTGGTGAAGTAGGAAATAGCAGTAGGTAATGCATTCAAAAGGTACAGACGCCAGCACATCAAGCTCAACAACAATAAAAAAAAAAAAAAACAACAAACAATAACAAAAAAACAGATATTCAATTTTATCGCTAAATCATAAGGTTCAAAGTTGATTGGGCCAATTTGACAGTTTCGGGTAGCTTGATGTGCTGGCGTCTGTACGTTTTTTATTTGGGGTTGGCGCAATGTCTTTTTCTTCCATACATCTTTATTAGTCGTCATTCAAAAGCACTGAACTGGTAAATAATCCAGAATCAGTTAAATTATGATTTCATTGGAATTTACGATCTATGTAAGTAAACATTATGTTATTTAGAGTAAAATAATATACCGTAAAATGAGACTGTAATGACTAAATTGAACGTGTGCCAAAGATTTTGACCACAACGAATTTTCCTGAACCTCATAAGTTCAGATAAAAATCGAAGATTTCAACATTTCTTTATATTTTGGCTATCGTCACGATCCTCGCCCAACCATGGAAGGGAAGGGACTTGCGGGCAGAGCGGACAGGGAACTAATATGCATAATAATATCATGCACTTGAGCCCCCAACTTGTTCATTCATTCAGATGTAATGAAGTCACATAGTCCCTCACATTTGTATATACCTGCCGTATTGTCGATTTAATATACCTGCCGTATATTTAAATAGCTTTTTGGATTACCTATGTGAAGACCTACCTACATAGTGATTCTCGTCTTACGCACGATTTCTGGAATGAAAATCAAAAAAGTGTCAAAGTTAAACGAATTTTTCGGAGAACGGCATGTCGATTCTGTAAAAATTTCACTGTGAAAACTTGCGTGGAGTGAGCTGTGAGAGTCATTACAATCATAATCGAGATTTTAATTATATTTTTTATGCTAATTTTATTGATCATTTTATATAATTTCAAAATTAGTATTTTAGTTGTGAAAACATTAAGTACTATTTTGTGGGGTTTTAAAATAAAATAGCAAAACAGAAACTTAGAATATCAATTTTATTTTCTTTTTCTTTTTTCCTAGATTAAAACCCCACAAAATAGTAATGTTTTGTCAATTAAAATATGGGCTTTGAAATTATATAAAATTATCACTATAATTAGCATAAAAAATATTATTAAAATCTCGATTATGATTGTAAATGTATTCTTGGTCAATCCCTAGTATCAGGTGGGATGACACTGACAGCTCACTCCACGCTCACTTCACCTAAGTTTTCACGGTGAGATGGTTACAGAATCGCACTGCTGCTTAGGTATTGACAATTCAGTCAACCAATCACAGCAGTTGACATGCGCTTAATTTTCATACGTCGTTGATTTTCGTTACAGAAGGTAATGTCATAGGTAAGCAAGTATTTTTGGGTTGTACCGACCTACTTTGTTGGAAAAGAAATAAAAAAATACAAAACTATAATAAAAAAATAAAAAAACTATAGTGAAGCTCTGATAGAAGGTTTGTAAACTTGCATTCAGCACTAAGTATATCCTTCGGTTGGTGGAAACAAAGCAATCCCAATTTCAAGCTTAAAACGTCGTTTTCGCGAAAACACGGTGATGTGGATCGGTACAGACGCCAGCACATCAAGCTACAACAATATGTCAAATTTCTTTAATAGATTCTCAACTTCACTGCTAAAGCATAATGTTCAATGCTGATTGGGAAAATTTGACAGTTTCGGCTAGCTTGATGTGCTGGCGTCTGTACATTATGGCAGAACTTCGTCTAATATTAATACCATTTGCCTGCCGTTATCTATAACTTTTTTTTTACATTCCAATTAAAGGACACATACGCTTTCTTATTGTAAGTATTGGAAATGTTTTCGAGGAGCATGCAAGGTCTCGCCTGGAATAGATGCGTCTCGTCGACTCTCCCGCGCACCTCGCGCGTAGCTGCTGCGTGTGGGGCGGCTATAAATACCCAACATAACATACGCTACGTCAGTCCAATAAAAATTATACCATAACGTTGAGTAACATAATTCAAGTGCCGCAAAAATAATAATTCGAGCACGTTCCCTTACCGCTTTAATATACAATCAAACCTCTCGAAATCTGTGTTACAATGCCAGAATATTGTTAACTGGCACAGTAGTAGCTACATGCAGTTTCGAATAATAAAACCGTTGTTTACTTACGAACGACAGAATGGCGCGGTGCTCTCTGTTCTCATGGCTTGAACGTTCTCATGGAAACAATCAATGCGGGTGCAGAGGTATTACATTGAATGCTTTTATTTAACATGAAATAAGTGCTTTCCTGTCATGAATGGAATTTATCGAATGCGTGCACTCATGAACGACAACCATCATATTCTTCACTTTTCGGCAAGTACCCAATTAAATCAGTATATTAAATTAAATACTTCTTTATTGCCACGTTTATTGCTGCGTAAGAGGCGTTGTTCAGCTTGTCAAGGGTGTAGGTGGACGGACACTTAGAACACTCCAGCATGTGGGACATTGTCTGATCTGGAGCACCGAACTCGCACTGGGTATTGGATAAACCCATAATGCTCCGTTTCGCCTGATTATGTTGGATGCGGCCTATCCAAGTAGGCTTTCCAAATAGGCCACTGCAGTTCACGACCGGGAGGCAAGTATTCTTGTAATTGAGGCTTCACGTAGTCGTGACGATGCCGATACTTCTCTACACACAATTTGCTGCGCTCTTTAGGTGGCCTGACTTGGATTGACTTTGTAGAGCATAAGAAGCTTTTGCGACTTCTTAGTCTACCCGTAGTACCTAGTCTTGTAAAAAAGAACCAATAACCCGTTTCCCAACATTCCCTCTGCGACTAGAGGGGATGTAGGGAAACGGATTCTTGGTTCTTTTTTCCCAGCACGCTTGTGCCATCTTATCGTACGGCAGTTGGTGTGATATCGGCTAGCAGGTAGGCCTTAATGATTGGAGTCAGTTTTGACAGCCCGATACCACAGAAAAGCAAAGACACATTTCAATTGCAGGAAGAACATCATGCTGCTCCTCACTTGGTGGAAAAAAGATGACGGGTAAAATTAATTCGGGACCTTCGGCTTTGTTTTGTGGCAGTGTGACTTATATGTTAAGACCCTATACAGACCATAAACACCAGCCGGTCAATTCTGGAAAAAACTCACCGTAATAACTAAGGTGAAGTGAGCTTAGAGTGAGCTGTGAGTCATGCTGATGCTAGGGATTGACACTATTGACGACTCACTTCACGCTCACTTCACCTTTGTTTTCACGGTGAGATATTTACAGAATAAATAGGCTGATATAGGATTTGAACAGTGCTCGACCTTAGTTCCTTGCCACGTGATAGAGTTCCTGCTACGGAGATGGGTTTTGTATGACTGTGTCTGAATTAAATACCCAAGTAAGGTCAAACATTTCTCAGATGTCACTTGAAACGATTCGTCGGAAACTGATTCTAGGCGCTCAGATTGCGCAAAATACGTAGGCGGGAACTGCCTTGACTGAGCTCCTAACATGGTTTGACCTATGCTGTGATGCAGACTGTTCCAAGACTCCGTGGCGCAAATTGCGTCATTTTTATTTTTTTTATGAAATTTTATGCAACATAAAAAATACAAAGGCGACCTTAATGCCTCAAGAATTATCTACCAGTTAACCGAGGGTGGTGGATAGATAACACGGGAGGTGCATTATTTGTGCATGGAAAAATAATGTCATTGCTCGTTTTCGACAATAACGTGCATCGCTTCGTGAGATAAAAATACTTGCACCGCAAGACAGGCATGCAGGTTTTTGAAATAGGATATAAAAGCCTTGGAGTTATAGATCCATCTCATGCTGATCCACTTCTGCTTGCTAAGAATAAAATTAAATTTGGAAGACGTAGACATGGGACTTTTGAAAAATCATCAATCAAAGTTGCATTGTTGACAGAATGGAATAGGTATGTGGCTAGGAGTTCGTACACGGTACGTAATAATGACTCGGATAATGAACGAAACTCGATTTCATAGCAGGTGGTCTGCATAATTGATCTGAGCGCAATATTAATATTTTAAATACTTCGCTAATAGGGGTGGGTAAGTATCTACATAACAGACATAATCACACTAATATTATAAAGGCGAAAGTTTGTGAGTGTGTGTGTGTGTGTGTATGTTTGTTACTTCTTCACGCTCAAACGGCTAGGCCAATTTTGATGAAATTTGGCACACAGATAGTTTATAACCAGGATTAACAAATAGAATAATTTTTATCCCGATATTGCTACGGGATCGAGACCTATGCGGGTGAAACCACGGGGCGCAGCTAGTCAGACTATGATGTTCTCATTGCTGGGACACATGCCTCCTCGGTAAGGAGTGGGCCACTACAAGCGGGCCTAGTGTGGGCTGGTAGAGATGTCACACGTCCTCGAATTTTTGGTTCTAGGATATGTCGGTTTCCTCACGATGTTTTTCAGTACCATTTTGAGAGCAATGGTGATTAACGTACCGACGCGGACGCCAGCACATCAAGCTACTACAATCTGTCAGATTTCTTTAATCGATTTTCAACTTTATCGCTAAAGTATAAGGTTCAAAGTTGATTGGGAAAATCTGACAGTTTTGGGTAGCTCGACTCGAAACAGACCATTGGTGCAAAAATAGCGGGTACGCCAGCGCTAGAATTTATTATAATAAATTCTAGCGCTGGCGTACCCGCTATTCAGCAAACTTGATAAAGTAATAATTAATACGTAGGTATATCGCATTCTCCTATCAACAACAACGAATCCATCCAACTGCGAAAGAAAAGTATTGGCGAGTGCGTTATCTGCGGCAGAAGTAGGTACCTACCTACTCATCAGAAGTGAAACCATATCGAATTGAATATCACGAGCAGCTCGCTACGTGTCTAGTTATTATAAGACTTCGCGTGCGTGAATTAGTGGCACTATTGTAGGACCTAGCATGCGATGTCGATACGAGTAACTAGCCGAACAAGCCGAAACCAATGTTGTAAAAAGTGAAACTATTATTTATCTGTCTTTTAATAGCAGGTAAAAGTACCTAAAGAAATCCGCGACACAAGTTAACCGAAACGGTGTCTTCACTCTTTCTGGTCGTCCTTTTCAATTCATAAGGCCAGGTAAATTTTTTTTTAGAAGTATGTACCTATGTATGTTTGTATGTATTTATGTAGGTATATTCTCATTGTACCTATTTGTTTAGTTTTTTAAGTGAATAATTGATTACGATTTTATGTATTTTTTTTTGTCTCCTTTACTCATTCACACGCTGTCTACATCTCTCTATGTAATGTTCTATTGCAGGTATGCTGGAAGAAATCTCTTAAGAAATAAGCATCACCTTTGTACTTTTTCTGTTCTGTTTTTTCTTGTCTGTTTATATATGTGTGTACATAAATGGTAAAATAAATAAATAAATAAAATAAATAAATTTGGAACAACACCGTGCATTGCGTTCGTTTTTAGGGTTCCGTTCCCACAGGGTGCCAACGGGACCCTATTACTAAGGCTCCGCGGTCCCTCTGTCCGTCTGCCATAGGGTTGCATCTTTTTCACCAAGTGTGTAGGTACTACACAGTAGTAGCCGCTATAACAACAAACATAAAAAAATAAACTTAAAAATGTTTTGTTTTTAATTGATTTATGGTATCGTTACATAGGTCTTTCAAAAATATTGCTGGTCTGTGAAAACAATTTTACGATTCCATTTCTAAAATATTACGCTTTAAAATGCCCAGTTTTGTTAGTCAAGGGTGCCCCCATCTCCCTAGTAGTATATATAACGAAGTTAAAAGGAAAACTATCACAGCTAAGTAGGCTTTACAAGTTTAAGAGTAAAGTCGACCAACTTACATTTGCTGTTGCAATGTAATGAGAACATGATTTTCAACTACAATGTTAAGTTTGTTATTGGGATAAATTAATTCCAACTCGGAACCCTTCATTGTGCGTGATCCGACACGCACTTGGCCGGTTTTCTAAAGTTAGGATCACACGGAACGGAAAAATTTCAACCTTCATTTCACAATCGACAGCGGTTTTTATACACATTCTGGCCTATTGAATATTTATGTTGTTTTGTTACAAAGCTGATGGAGAGTATTATGGAAGCGGAAATCGGAATATTGTTTTTAAACATCTTTTTATGCAACAGAAAGAAGCTAACATCAAAACTACAAAAAGTGAACCGTTTCAATGCAGATATTTCGATATAAGTACCTATCTGTTAACATTTATAAAAAAAAAAATCGTATGATAATATTCCGGACCGCAGGCGAGGTTTGCAATAAAGTATATAACAGTTTCAAACTACTATAAAGTACTATTAATTGCCCAAGGGCTAATTGTTCAATCGACAGAAAATTATTTTTATTCGTGGAATCAAAATTGATGTGTGACTGATTTCGTATGGAAGAACTGTCAAAAATTCAAAACTTATCGCAATAAAGACGGGATTAATCAGCGAATGTAAAACAATTCTGTAGCCATGTGGGTCAAATTTTACTGCCGCAGACACTTCTGTTGTGTTCTGTCATTGATACCTAAGGCATCACACTGATAACCATTTTATGTTTATTAGTTTGTTGTAAAATATATATAATATTAAATAATACAAATATGTCTTAGGACTTGATCTTGTTAACGGTACTTTTTATGTGTAACGTGATTTTCTCTTCCATGATAATACAAATATATTTTCTCACTACTACTTAGAGCGTTGCATTTATTTATTACGATATTCTAATAAGCTAATAAAGTATTGGCGGTTAAGAAATCAAACTCAACAAGCGTAGCGATGACTTGCTCCTGTAATTTATTCGATCTTCAATTCTTCATGTTTTATCGCAATAACATACATTCATCTAGTATATTAAAAGTTTAACACGTTTACAGAGGCAAGTATTTTTATTTATATTTATTCTGAAGAACTAATAATGGCACATTATTTTACAAATAAATAGAACACAATAAAAATAAATGAAGGGTTCCGTAGTCGGAATGAATTGATCCCAAGAACAAACTTGTAGTTGAAAATCATGTTCACCCATACATTGCAACTGCAAATGTAAGGTGGTCGACTTTACTCGTAAACTTGTAAAGCCTACTTAGCTGCGATAGTTTTCCTTTTAACTTCGTTATATATACCTACTACTACCGCGAATTTTTTCACATATCCAAAAACAACCATTTACTACTTACATATTTTTTTAAATAAATTTCTTGTATGGGGACTATTGGGGACCCCCCTTAAATAAATAAAAAAAATTGCAAAATATGTGCAACTAACAATGTTTGCAACAGATGCACCATAATATAAGATTCCATGCAGTGTACGAAGTTAGGCCTCATCGATATTCCGGAAGTGTTTTTTATTATTTTTTATAATAAGCTTTCTGTTTTGTTCCGAAAGTAACGAAGGGAAGTTGCAGAAATTGTTAAGCTCATTCATAAAACATGTAAAGGGACGCACGTGGCTCGAGGGGTGAGGGTCGCATTGTCACTTGCTGTACCTACAGTTTCTATGCCTTTCAGTATTAATACAAATAAGATCGTGTTACATTTCACTTTTTTATTTTGGTATACATCTCTTATTTATTTATATTGAGCTTGGATCGACTTGGACTTTTTCACGTCCGATAAGTCGACCGTTGTGCGCTAGTACGAGTACGTCATGGGACTCAGACAATGGCTTGCAAGTTTTTGCGATGCCTCCAGTGGACGGTGACAGTATCGACGTAATTTATTTACCAAAATGGATTACTATAGTAATTACTATAACTTCCTTAATCAGGAATTTAATAATATTGCCACCACAACACATTGTACATAGGTACTAAGACTACGTGCCAAAAAATTGGTGTCGATTTTTAAAGTAATCGGTCTAGTTGCAAAAAAGAAATATTGTAGCAATTTTTCCAAAAAAAAATTTCGGAGCCGCCATCATGGATTTGTATTTCATCTGTCATTAAGATTGTGTGACGTTGCCGCTTGCGGTTTGCGGTTGCGGAAAAGCACCATAAACGCCCGCAACGTCACGGGCTTAATCACTATTTCATCAAAATACGAGAAAAAAAAAAATTAAAAGCTCGGCTCCTTGGCATTTGGTCCTGTGCCAATTTCCTTGCGCAGACAGCACTAAGTTCAATGTCGGCTTGAATGTGCGAAGGAAATCTTTTGTTATTTTACTACGAACATTAGCGTGTACTCCAAAGTGTAGGATGTTTTAGTATGGTATGATGACTTATTTTCATCACTGAAACATCTTTTCGCAAGAATGGCCTACGCTGACTGCGACTGACAGGCCGATGTAGGTATTTTAGTAAGTAGCTGTTGTAACAAAGGTCATTGGGAAGTGGGACAACTGTTTTTGCTGTTCTTTATCTGCCGTCGAATCGAGCGAAAGGTATCATCACAACGCTGTGTTTCCCGGTGAAATCGTGTGTATTCTCACACGAGACTGGCAAAAAATCGCTGGTGTAGCAGCTACAAGTAGTTAATTGTATTGAAATATGCGAAGCGCGTCTCACAACAGCCCGTCATAGTCAAGAATCGGGTTTGTTTATATGGTTGAGTCACGGCTACTGCGATGGCAAACCGCCAATGCTCCCGACACTAACACACAGTAGCGGAGGAATAAACTGCGATCAATGAAAATAATCGATGTTAAACCATGGGCTGCCCTAAATTGATGAATTAGACTCGAAACGAACAACAGAATTAGATAAATGAGCCCAGGGTAATTGCTTAACACACTATCAGTAGCAATGGGTTTCATTTTGACAGTTCAACAACATTCATTGAGTTATTTACGTTGTTGAGCAGACGCATTTTTCGAACATATGGAACAATGGATTAGCAATATGCTTCAAAATTATTCAAATTGAGAGTAATAGTGTGTTACCCAATTAGGGTGCCAGTGTGTATTGAAAACTTCATCAACCTTAACTTCGAAAGTGCACTTCACTAATCAGGCGCAGAAAATAAAATAAAGGTCAGTAAGTATGTGCTATAATGTAGTTTAATTCAGCCATCTTGATTTTGGATAAATTAGGCACCAGCTGTAGAGCCGTAATGTCCCCGGTGCGTTGATGGCTCAATAGAAAGTGAACGTGGGAGCAGCACTGGTTGCGCAGAGAGGCGGCGCGGCGCGGGCGCACAGGGCTGCGGACTGATGCTGCGTGTATCTGCTGACGTCATGCCCCCTTCCTCACAGCCGCCATACCGCCGGCTCTCCCCCCCGCGGTTTTCAATATCTCTGCTAATACCTTCATTGATAACTAGATTTTGCCCGCGCCTCCGCTCGCGTGGTTGTCGGAAATTATCCCATGGGATCGTACTACTGGGATAAAGGTAACCTTTGTCTTCCTAACCCAGGTCATGGTCTACCCGTGTGAAAGAAAGAAAGAAAGAAAGAAAATGCGTTTATTGGCATTACATCAAAATAAATACACATTAAATCTATAAAACAGTAAACAAAGACTATAATGCCAAAAGGGCCTCAGCTCAGCATAATGTCAGATGACAACACAGTGTGTATCACCTGACGCTGATTTTCAGCTGCAACCCACGAGTGCCATACGCTGGAATAACAAACACATAAGGAAGTGTGTGTCCGTTATAATTTAGAGAATAAATTAAATATGATAATATAGAAAAGCTCATACAATATCAAATAAAATGTTGTGACATACATGTGTGAGTGTGTTGTATTGTGATTACTGAGAAACCAAAATAAATAACCAATATGTGCGTATTACCTACATAGAAATAAAATAAATAGGAAGTATATGTATAAGACAAAATCGTGTGACCATATTGTTTTTTTAAACTACGAAACGAACTTTCATGCGATTTTATTTTCATTTAGAGTATGGACAATAATAATTGACTAATAAAAAATTAAAAAATTAAACTCATTGAAATTAAAATTTAAAAGCTAATAATAATAAAATCGATAAAATAGGTATTATTGATAAAATTAATAAAAATGATAAATTGATAAAATAATTTGGCTTATATGGCAGATATGTCGGCTCGAACATTTTCAAAATGTTTTTGGTGACTTAAAAGAAATTCTTTTAATTTCAATTTGAATGTCGAGCAACTTTTACAGTACTTTATGGGAGGAGGGATATTGTTCCAGCATTTAGTAGCTGCGTAGCGAAAACTGCCTCTAAAGGCCGCCGACTTGTGCTGTGGGATGGAAAGCTGTTGAGAACATTTTCTTCCCTCACCGATTTTATGTCTTCTTGTCCACGATAGTTTGTCATATAAGTAAGAAGGGGAGTGAGACTTAATAATACCGAAGAGTAAGTTCGCCAAGTGGAGTTTACGTCTAGCTTTCATTTTTAAAATGTTGTGTTCATTGAGGAAAGGTGTAACATGTCCCCTAAAGGGAACTTTAAAACAGAAGCGTGCACAGGCGTTTTGAAGTCTTTGGATCATTCTTTCAGTTTTTGACAGTAGCCGTTGGCCATAGACCGTGTCCGCATAATTTAACTTAGATAAAACCAAAGACTCCACAAGCAAGACTCGCAATTCCTCACTAAGATAGGGGCGGGCCTTGTATAATATCTTAAGTCTATAAAAGCAATTACGGATTGACTCGGACACGTGTTTGTGAAAACGAAGTTCCGTGTCCATGATAACACCTAGATTACGTGCTTCGTAAACTCGTTCGATAGGCTCTCCCATAACAGTCACACAGTTGGCACAAGGTTTAATCCTACCTAACTGTTTATCGGTTCCAAAAAGCATATACTTGGTTTTTGTAGGGTTCAGGGCAAGCGTGTTGGCATTGGACCATTGGACTATATTTTCAAGATCTGTATTTAGATCGTTTAATGCTTGTTCATAGTCTTCCGGCTTAAATGATATATATACTTGTGTATCATCTGCATAAATATGGTAATGGCATTTATTTATTATTTTAATTATATCGGCACAGTACAAAATAAACAATACCGGCCCAAGTATCGAGCCCTGTGGAACCCCCCTTCCTACTGAGCGATGTCCAGAGACAGATGTTGAGCCGTCCGCCCGTCGTATTTCAACGAATTGCGTACGATCGCCAAGATAGCTATCAAACCATTTGATTGTGTCCTCGTCAAATCCATAAAAAACCATCTTTGACAATAATAGAGGAACGTTAATACAGTCAAACGCACGTGAAAAATCAAGCAACACCAAAAGAGTGCACAACCCACTATCCTGAGCTGACAAGATATTGTCTGTCACATCCAACAAAGCCGTGGTTGTACTACGGCCCTTCCTAAAGCCCGATTGAACATCCGGGAGGATTCTATTTGTCTCTAAAAAATCGACCAATTGCGCACAAACTACTTTTTCTAAGACTTTAGAAAGTACCGGCAGTATACTAATGGGTCTAAGATCCTTTATATCCAATGCATTAAGAGTCTTCGGCAATGGGTGCACTTTGGCAATTTTCCATACCTCAGGGAAAGATGAGGATGTAATAGATGTATTTACTAAAGCAGTCACGGCGTCCAAAGTCGCAGGCAGTGTTAGTATTATCATATTTATTGTAAGGCCATCGCAACCTTCAGCATTCGATTTAATAGTACTCAGTATGTTCGCGATTTTGTTTCGTGTTGTAGGTCTCAAACTAAACGTAGAACTACTATTTCGCGTGGATTCAAAATATGCAAGTAATGAATTACTGACTGTATCCGCACCCGGCACATTCAGAAAATGGTCACAAATTTTGTCGGGATCGTTAAAGTGCAGAGGTAATTCCTTGTGTTTAGTTGGGAGCAGGGTAGACTTTAGGTTTTTCCAGAGGGCTTTGGAGTTACTTATTTGACTGTTAATCTTATGTTTATAGTACGCTGACTTTTCGTAAAATAGGGACCTAGAAACAAGTGACTTCAATTCCTTGTAATATATTTTTTTTGACCACCAACCAACCTTAAGGTATGTAGTAGACATCATTGAATATATAATTTACTAACGATAAATAAAAACATCACAGAATATACTAAATAAAAGAACTCACAGATTGATACACGATGCATGTTAACATGATTGTTATGGTAAATAAATAAAGTGTAGTGTAAGTGAATTATTATAAGCGGGATTGAAAAAATATATAAATATGGTCTGGCACCGTAGGCAGCGTAGATTTTAGGTAAAACATGGCAACTTAAATAGCTAAAAATGCCAACAGCATGACAGTGACAGGAACATGTATAATGAATTGAACAATTTATCTCAATAATAGCGAAAAACCAAAAGCACGCATTTATCGACATGCAGCAATGAAACAAAAATAAGCTAGATAGTAAACAAAACAAAGGACTAATTTGAACATTTTGACGTAGCACCGTGCAATGCGACCATAAAACATGAAAAACGTTGACGGCAATTGCTACTTTATACAAGAACAAACCTACTGAGCGATGAAAAAACGTGTGATGTCCTTTTCCGTTCGGATGTGCACAACCGACTTTCCCTCCTCTTTACGCGCTAGTATGCGGCCATCTTTAGTCCAAGTGTACTTCCATTCCAGGCGACTAGCAGCTTGGCGAGTCTCGTAGAATAATTGCCTGTTAGTTTTAGTCAGGCGCTCGTTGAGGTAGATGCGGTGTGGCGCTCCCGGCACTTCGATGTCGGCAGTAGTAAGGTTGCGGCGGACGCGTGCGGCACTAAGCAAATTTTCACGCGTCGCGCGTCTTGCTAGTCGCACAACGATGATTCGAGGGCGGGACGCTTCACCTTCGGTGTGGTCACGCCGAACATTCCCAACACGTTTAGCAAAAACGATGTCTTGTTCTTCGAGCTTAATCGCTAGTTTGAGTGCAAGGGTGTTAATCAACTGTACCGGGTTTTCCCCGCTAGACTCCGTAACGCCAGAGAGTTGAACATCGTTTAGCAGTGACTCTTGTTCACGTTCATTCAGCTGCTGCTGGAGTTCCCCAATTGTTTCCTCCAGTTGAATTAAACGTGGGGAATTTGTTGGCTCGGTATTCTCTTCGAGTTCTTTAACACGACATTCCAGGGTGTCCATGCGGTTATAGCACTTATTCACCTTGTCATCCAGACCTGAGAATTCATCTCGAAACTGACGTATTTCATCTCGCAAGGCATTAACCTCACTGCGGAGACCACGGATTTCCATCGCCAAGCTGATCTCTTGAATATCCGGTGTATTATTTATTGATGTAATGATTTCAGCTTTATCAGTGGGGCTGGCCGCTGCTGGACTGGTGGATGAGCTTGACTCCTCTGTTCCCTTCACAGGGGTTTGAGAGTTGTCTACCCGAGGCACCTTTGCCTTACATCCAGGGCACATCCAGCTTGCCGAGAATGTTGCTGTGGGAGCAAGGTTGACGCAGACTCGGTGATAAAATCCCGGACATTTCGAGCATTTTGTGCCGTCATTCGCTGCCAAGAATTTTCCGCAAGCTCCGCACTTTGGCATACTTGATATTCAAGATCAAAAAACCGTGACCAACAAATGTAAGAATCACAAAAAGAGCACGATGCTTGGCGCGGATTCGAACCCACACCTTGCGACTTGTGAGGTATGATCTTAACTGCTCTCACTGTGTGGATACTCAATGTACTTGGTAAATTATTTGACCCTATATCAGACGGATGACAATTAAAAGAATAGTGAGGGTGTGATAATACTGTTTCTAGTACAAATACACAATCACCTGCACTGAACTGACACTTTTAGATGTTATTTTATGGTTTGTTTTTATTGTTATTCCACTGTTTATTATCGTTGTATTATTTGAAACTATTAAAGTTAGAGTCACAAGAACCGCATATATGAGTTTCTAAAATCCAAACTTCACTAATTACTACTACAAAATAATTTTTATTACGGAGCAAAAAGAAATACGTATTCTCAGATTCGAGCGTATGACGCGACTCCCGGCGTGTGCCAAACTTCATCGAAATCCGTTCAGGCGTTTAGGGGAAAAAAAGAAACAAGCAGACAGACGAGAGTTCTTACGCTTTTAAAATATTCCTACGGTACCTATATTGTAGTTTGAAACTATAAATCACTACATAGTATAAAACAAAGTCGCTCGCTGCCTGTCTGTCCCTATATATGCTTAGATCTTTAAAACTACGCAACGAATTTTGATGCGGTTTGTTTTGATAGATAGAGTGATTCAAGAGGAAGGTTTACATGTATAATACATGCATAATATAGTAGAGAAACACTGATAATTTTAGAGGCTTCTAATGTAATGTCGTAAATAAACACATTTTTTTGCGCTTACATTGTAAACGCTGGCCGAACCCGTCGAGATAGATCAGAATAATGTACTACAGTATTGTACACCTTAAAAAGGTCTACAAAAAAGTCCGCGATGGTATATGTCTATCTCTTAGGGATAACCCACAATAACCATTTTCTATCCTATACTTTTTACGAGAAATAATGGTTTTAAAATTATCCGTGTTTCTCCATTGCACCCGTGCGAAGCCGGGGCGGGTCGCTAGTAGATAATAAAATGTTTACTTATTTCAATTAAATGATAAATGATAAATGATTTATTTTCTGTAAGTAGGTTTGTACAAACACTTTTACATGTCAATCATATTTTTTAAACTAGATGAGGTCGGCGTTTCCTATCTGACTACTCTGAGAAGAAAGGCCGAAACAAACTCAGAGGTCACAGTCTCTTTTAAAGTCCAGACATAATCTTGGTCAGATCATGTGAAGACCATGCAGATTGGTGTCTGAAATGGTCTTTTGAGTAAAGAACCACACAGATTGAGCGGACCTGTCCAGTCAGTGCACGCATTTGTCAAAAATTGTGTAGCTCAACTCAGAACTTGAGGAGCCTTACGATTCGACGAACAATACCAATGAAAGGACATTTGGGTAGGCCGCATAAATTACTCAAACTGCCAGACCATGATTAAAACTAACTAAGAAGGAAAAAAGAAAAAAGAAATGACCCACATAGTCTTCACACTCACAATAATAATAATAAAAAATAAGATACTATACAAAGTAAATATCCATGTCATTGTTTATATAAAATTCATCAATGTCAATGTGTATATAAAAATCCGGACATCATCTTTGATCTTTGAGGACCATGTAGATTGGTGTCTGAAGTGGTATTTTGAGGGAAGAACCACACAGATTGAGTGGACCTGTGCAGTCAGTGCATTCGTCAGTAACCGTGCAGCTCAACTCAGAACTTAAGGAACTCAACGATTCGACGAGCAATACCAAGGACAGAACATTTGTGTAGACCGCATAAACCACTCAAACTGCCAGACCATGATTAAAACGGAAACAATGACCCACATAGTCCTCACATTCACAATAATTAAAATAATATAAGACTTTAAACAGTAAATGTTCATGTCATGTCATAAATAGATATTTAGAAAAGAAAAAAAATAACAAAAGTGTAATTCAGCAAATTAAAAAATAAACAACATTCACTGTCTAGACCTATTGGAGCAGCTCAATCCCAAGCGTTTTTGTCCTCAATATAGTCTTTTACAGTATAATAGGCTTTCTGGCATAGTTTTAGCTTTATAAAAGATTTGAATTTATTAATGCTTAGTTCTTGAATGTGGCTAGGAAGTTTATTATAAAAACGTATACATTGGCATCTAAACGAGCCACCTATTTTCTTGAGCCTTATTGTAGGAACAACAAATTTATGTTTGTTCCTAGTATTTATATTATGGATATCACTGTATTTCTTAAACAGATTAATATTTTTATGTGCATACAAAAGATTATCATAAATGTACTGAGAAGGCACAGTCATTATATTAATCTCTTTAAATTTGTCTCTGATGGAGTGTCTGGGACTTAATTTATAAATGGAACGAATTGCCCTTTTTTGTAAAATAAAAATTATCTGAATTTCGGCGGCATTTCCCCACAACAGAATACCGTATGACATCACACTATGAAAATAACTAAAGTAAACTAAACGGGCTGTCTCTAAATCAGTTAAGTCACGAATTTTCCTAACGGCGTATGCTGCAGAGCTAAGCTTTTTTGACAATTTATCTATATTAACATAGGTAAGTCCGTTTGTCTACAAGGTTTGGAGTCACTTTTAATCAAGGAATTGCTTATAGTAGGAGACTGCACTTCACTTCCATGTGGCGTAATTGTCCAACATTATACAAGCAAAAACAAGTATGGATTGATGAATCACGTCCAACCGTCCAACTACCCTATTTTTATAAGATTACGGAAGAATCCGATACGGTACGTGTCTGCAGTTACGCACTGTCATACCTACATTATGATTGTCTTACTTTATTAATGTTAGTAGATCTGTATTTATATTCACATCGGCTGTTCTTAGTGACATGTTTATGTTGCGCCAACAAACACAGCTTTGCTGTTGGGATTGTTCGGATATTTGGGGCCCTTTTGTAGTAAAAACAAACTACATTCCC
Organism: Eremobia ochroleuca; assembly: GCA_949629135.1. NCBI lineage: Eukaryota > Metazoa > Arthropoda > Insecta > Lepidoptera > Noctuidae > Eremobia > Eremobia ochroleuca. Next base: position 12,787,976 of record OX451386.1, on the reverse strand, counting down.
GTTGGTGCAGTGGTCGCGAACTGTACTGCTGAGGCTAGTCCTGGGTTCGACTCCCGTGTCGGGCAAAGTGTTATTGGGTTTTTGTATCTGTAATTTCTCAGTAGAAGCCCGGACTTGTGCCTGGATAATGGCTGGGCTTGTGCCTGGATAATGGCTATAGGTAGGCTCGCTCCCTATTACAAGGCGAAATGTAGGTGTACTCTGTAGTACCTACACCTCTGTTTAACCCTTCGGGGTTTACAGACGTTGCGTTATGTTTATTTTATGTTATAATAAAACAACGAAAACGTCTGGTCCTTGTAGCAGTTAATAGTTTCAATTCAACTTTGTCAATTGGTGTAAGTATTAAAGACGGGGTGGCCAGACGTTACACACGGAAGAATAGTAATTTGGAACGCAATTATTAGAATTAATTTCAAAGCGGGCAGAGATGAATTGTGATGATGTATTGCGGAACGGGATAGTCATGGCCAAAGTCGCGTTAGCCAACGCTCGCACGGACGTAAAAATATCGCGGCGGGATTTTATCGCGCAATCGATTTTTAACTCTCGGTGTTGAGTCGAGCGTTGAGAATCCTACTGAAAGCATCTCAGCGCGTCAAAAAAACACTGTAGGATTTTCAACTCTCAGCGCTAAACAGTGAGTTGCAAATCCAGCGCGCGGAAAAAAATCGCCGCGGGGAAAACGCGCCCGTGCGTACCTGAGCTGAGATATAGCTGTGATGCAACTTTAGCCATCTAACAATAACGTGTAGGTACCCTGGTGCAGCTGTAGGTGCATACTTGCATAGCTACATGATTTATTTTTCATTTTATTGTCCTTGTTTGTGGCTGTGAGTTATAGACAGATGATTTATAATGGCATTGATTGTTAACTAAACGTGCTTAGTTATTTACCGTGTGTTATTTATTATGTGATCAATTTCGGTAGTTAAATTGAAGTGCGTATTTTGGAACACGACACATATGTACAGACGCCAGCACATCAAGCTACTACAATCTGTCAAATTTCTTTAATAGATTTTCACCTTTATCGCTAAAGCATAAGGTTCAAGGTTGATTTGGAAAATTTGACAGTTTCGGGTAGCTTGATGTGCTGGCGTCTGTACATCACTAAATATTATAAAACAAAGTCCCCTGTCGTCTGTCTTTCTGTCCGTTTGAACACGAGAAACTCAAAAACTGTAGAACGGATTTTCATACGGTTTTCACCAATGAACGGAGTGATTTATGAGGAAGTTTTAGGTGTATAAGTTATTAAAGCTTTTTTGTAAATTGGTTGAAATATGACGATGATTGTTAAAGATGTCGGAGAAAAAATCTTGATGACTCTGCCTTACTGACGTGCGCTGTGTAAACTAATAGTTATGAAAACAATGTATTATTCAAGGAATTATTCCTCAGTAAGTTCCAGTGTGATATTTTTCGACATCCACGGGGGCGACGCCGCGGTTAAAAATCGACACCAAAGTTTTCGCACGTATTCTTAGTACCTATGTACAGACGCCAGCACATCAAGTTACTACAATCTGTCAAATTTCTTTAATAGATTTTCAACTTTATCGCTAAAGCATAAGGTTCAAGGTTGACTGGGAATATTTGACAGTTTCGGATAGCTTGATGTGCTGGCGTCTGTACATAAAAAAAACCGCGTTCTTCCCATGGGGGTGGGCAGAAATTACAGAACACCACGTGCTATGAACCTGATATCTACTGAGTAAAATCAAAGAGTATTTTATAACTAAAGCAAAGAGTATTTTTATTTGCCATTAATTGCTGGTCAACTGATAATAATTATCACCAGAAACGCTACTTATCAGGAAATAATTGAAGCCTAGGTACCGGTTTTCCTTTGTTTTATAATTGTGTTTACGGCAATTAGTGAAACTCATTGAAATCAGCCAGTTCGTTGTTTCAATGCCACGGACTGGCGGCAAAAACGGTGCGGATGCAGCTCATGCAGCCAGATTTCGAAGGCAAGGTAAATACGATTTACGTAAGTAAAGGTTCGTTTATAACAGTTGTGCGCCTGCGACGACCGTCGACGTGACGCCATGAAGAAAGCAATTTCAAGATCATTCACGCAATACTTGGACCGCTGTTCACTTGGTTGGACATTGGACAAACAAAAAACTGCGGTAGCAGTGGGGGTCCAGTGAGAGCAGCGGTGACCCAGTGGGAACGGCCCAAACTTACAAGGAAACCTCGCGAGGTGTCCCTCACCGATTTAGTTGCGGCTTTACTATAATAATCTACATGAAAAATGATGAGATACGTATTTTTCCTTTTTTGCTAACAAACGTTTTAAAAGGGTGAAAATCACCCTCAAAGTTCGTACCCCAAAATCATAACCTATACTATTTATTATTTTTTAACGGGACCAATTTTAAGTCTTATAAATATGTACATAAAAGTATTTTTCATAATTTTTTATGCTCTTTTTAATAGTTAGTCATTTTGGAAAATTTTTATTAGAAATATGTGAAAACTGCAAACCATCATTTTGGGGTACGAACTTTGAGGGTGATTTTCACCCCTTTAAAACGTTTGTTAGCAAAAAAGAAAAAATACGTATCTCATCATTTTTCATGTAGATTATTATAGTAAAGAAAGCCGCAACTAAATCGGTGAGGGACACCTCGCGAGATTTCCTTGTTAGGAGTTGTACGTCGTGGGTTCGAACCCAGGCAGGCGCTTTACTTTGTGTGGTTAATTTCACCATCACTGCTCTCAAAAACGGCGAAAGTAAACATCGTGCGGAAACCGGCATGTCCTAGACCCATAAAGATAAACTTGATGATTTGTGACATCTACCAACCAGTAATAAGCCCGCGAGTTGGATTACGGCCCAGTCCCACTCATAGAGAGGAGGCTGTGTCCCCGCAGTGGGAAAGTTATAGGCTGTTTATGACTGGAAACTGCTACTTATTACACTAGTTCTAAAAACATATAACTATCTAGTTGGCAAGAGTTATTAGCAGTAATCACGTTCTCCTGTATTTTTTACGTACCAAGTGCATAAAACAATAGGACGTGAGAAACCGGTAATTGGTTTTCACCCAATTAACCGCGGTATTAAATGACCTTTAGTCCCAATATTTCAACCTATGATTTCCAATTAAGTAATTCTACGAATCGGACCTTTCGGATTTAGATGGAAATTGGCACATAGGCAGGTAGACCGTGACAAGCGGGGTAGTTGCGTAACATACTTACTATCAGTAGAAATGGCTTTCATTTTGACAGTTCAACAAAATTCATTGCGTTATTTACGTTGTTAAGCAGAAACATTTTTCGAACATATAAAGCAGTGGATTAGCTATATCCTTCAAAATTATTCAGATTGTGATGGATAGTGTGTTACGCAATTAGGGTGCTGGGTCAGGACATAAGATACTTTTTACTCCGGTAGTACGTAGGTTGCTAGACACGTTTTGCAATACGAATAAACAAGTAAAAGAGGGTAGGTTTATCTGTGAAGTTTATTTCATTGTAAGAGGGTAATCATACAATTTATCACTCGTAGTTAACATTCGTTTGCGTAAATAATTTTTGAAGTGTAAAAAATTATGGAGTGGTCGCGAGACGAAATTCGGGTCGTAATTCGTTACAACTTCTTGAGGGCCTGTCGCTACATGAGTGTGACAATGAAATGGAATCTGTTCTTAAAGAAAACTCTCCTCATCGTATAAAAATTTAACGTTGGTATCGAGAATTTTCTCGGGGTAATTTTACTGTAAAAGATGCGTCAAGGTCCGGACGTCCTGTTGAAGTGACTACCCCAGAATACGTCACAAAAGTGAAGCAATTAATAGAATATGACAGGCCTACGGATTAGTGCACCAACAGTCCATAAAATTTTACACGATATACGAGTACTTAAAGTAAGAAAAGTTTGTACGCTTTGGGTACCCCACGATTTAACAGACGAACAAAAGGCATGCAGATGCAGAGTGAATTGGTGTAAAAAATGCTAAAAAGTTACGAGAACGGGACATCAAATTATGTCAATAATATTGTAACAGGGGACGAAACGTGGCTATATTATTTTGATGTACCTTCAAAGAATAAATGATAATGATAAATGATAAATGATTTATTTTCTGTAAGTAGGTTTGTACAAACACTTTTACATGTCAATCATATTTTTTTTTAAACTAGATGAGGTCGGCGTTTCCTATCTGACTACTCTGAGAAGAAAGGCCGAAACAAACTCAGAGGTCACAGTCTCTTTTAAAGTCCAGACATAATCTTGGTCAGATCATGTGAATACCATGTAGATTGGTGTCTGAAATGGTCTTTTGAGTAAAGAACCACACAGATTGAGCGGACCTGTCCAGTCAGTGCACGCATTTGTCAAAAATCGTGCAGCTCAACTCAGAACTTGAGGAGCCTTACGATTCGACGAACAATACCAATGAAAGGACATTTGGGTAGGCCGCATAAATTACTCAAACTGCCAGGTCATGATTAAAACTAACTAAGAAGGAAAACAGAAAAAAGAAATGACCCACATAGTCTTCACACTCACAATAATAATAATAAAAAATAAGATACTTTACAAAGTAAATATCCATGTCATTGTTTATATAATATTCATCAATGTCAATGTGTATATAAAAATCCGGAAATAATCTTTGATCTTTGAGGACTATGTAGATTGGTGTCTGAAGTGGTCTTTTGAGGAAAGAACCACACAGATTGAGTGGACCTGTGCAGTCGAAAATAAAAACTAAATTTGGTTGTTTGAAGATGAGCCTTCAGAAGTGCAAGTGCGAAAATCAAGATCCGTGAAGAAAAAAATGATACCATACAGCTATCATTTTTTTACTCATGGATCTTTTTACACGAAGAGGTATTTTGGACCGTATTGTATTCGAAAGTCAGCGTACTGTAACTGCCCTATGGTACACAGAAGAATGTTTGCTTCGGGTCATCGACAAGCTTCAAGAACTCCGTCCAAAATCGAGACTAGATACATGGCATTTTCACCACGATAATGCACCGGCGCATAAAGCTCGCGTGACCGTCGATTTTTTACAAAATGCTGATTTAAAACTCGTTGAACACCCTCCCTACAACCCCGACTTTGCCCCCTGTGACTTCGGTCTTTTTCCAATTCTGAAGAATCAATTGAAAGGCAAGAAGCTTACCGACCACGAGGCGTTGCTAGCAGCATGGGACGAAGCATGCTCAGATCTTCCAGATGAAAAATGGAAAGAAATTTTTGATGATTGGTTTCTACGTATGACAAGATGTATCACTTGTGATGGAAATTATTTTGAGAAATTGTAATAAATAAAGTGATATTGCAAAACTTATCTAGCAACCTACGTACGGTCCCGTGGGATAATTTCAGGTCTTCATGCGGGTAAATCCAGGAGCAAGAGCTAGTAACTTATCGACTGTGCTAATTTATGGACAGTATTCATAGGTAAATAAAGTCACGCCATTTTGATTTTGATGATAATGGTATTGTCAAAAAGCAATAAAGAAGGTAGCACAGATAACACGTACAGACGCCAGCACATCAACCTACTACAATCTGTCAACTTTATTTAATAGATTTTCAACATTATCGCTAAAGCATTAGGTTCCAAGTTGATTGGGAAAATTTGACAGTTTCGAGTAGCTTGATGTGCTGGCGTCTGTACGTTCAATATAACATACCCACAATTATGTAGTTTTATAGGTAACTACTGGTATTAACTTTGTTATCGACGTGATTATTATTATGATTAAATCTGCGATAACTAATATCTACTCACGTACGATGTTATTATTTTCAATCCTAGAAATTCATGACTGTGCTAAATAAAAATGATATCTACCTACATCACGCGTCTTGATCACTTTAATTACCCTACCAACAATCGTGTACCTACACAATTATATTTAGATATTTGATTTAATTACTAAAGGTGAAGAGATTGACATATTTGGTCATCTTTTAAGAGTGATTCTATTGTGAGTGTAATAGAACCAGTAGCTATGTTTAATACAGCCACCCACGGTGGATTACAACGGCTGCAAGCGCAGCAAGGTGGCACGTCACTACGTATTCCGGCTCTTAACGCACCGCTACGTTATCTGTACGACAGTAGATACCCACTATAACAATTGTAAAGAGTGAGTGAGAGAACGGCAACCTAATTGCGTAACAAACTTAATCACAAGCCGAATCATTTTGATAGAAGTTAATTGTTGAAAAATTCGTCCGCTCAACAGCGTAACTAACGTAATGAATGTTATTGAACTGCCAAAATGAAAGGCATTGCCATTGCAAGTGTGTTACGTAATTACAGTTCTCCATGACCGTGTATAGAGGGTTGCTACAGCTGAACGATCAGACTACTCTCGAAAGACGCATATACAATGTCAGAACATTAATTTGCTCAATCTGATTCTATTTCAGTTCCCAAATTCCTATAAGCAATGACTTCCTCTCCCGGTGGTGTCGCCGTCCGTCCGTGTGATGGTTATCTGGCAACCCTACAGAGCTACCATAATACGGGCGGGTGTCGTCGTACGCAGGCGCACGGGAGAGCTTGCTTGTATGCGTGTGCGTGTGACTCATTTTGCGCTGATTAGCTCATCCGGTTCTCTGTAGACATTTTAACTCTTTAACTAGACATGTGTTTTATTTTTTAACCTACAGTGGCTCCAGTTGTTTGGTTGTTGTGGTAATTTGGAAAGTAATTTAATGTGTGATTCATCAGATTTTTTTAAGTTGCCTCTGTCTAGAAGCTGAAGATTTCGCAAATTGGTTTTATTATTTTAAAGCTTAGGTTAGCGGGTGTATACAGTTTGGAGTCGTTTGAAGGGCAGAGTGATCTGTGAGGGCGTGCGCGCGCGCATCTCAAGTTGCGGCTGCGGGCTCACTGACTGCTCCTATTATTTATTTTTATGTTTTTTGTCGCACACATCCCTGCTTATTGCGGACGCAAATGGTTCTCATCTCGTTTACTAAGATGTTTTTATGCACTTGACTGGCTGTTTATTGAAGTATCATTATTCTGCACTTCAGGGAAAAGTCGTAAAAGAAACAAGTCAAGCACAGTGCACAGATGTTACAGAACGTTGTCCTCAGTGGTAACTGTTCAATGATTTGATACTTCTGTTTGCTACATAAACAAATGATTACTTCGTTTTGAAACTTTACCAGGAAATCGGGGTTGATCTTCTAAATGGTCTTAGCTTTTAAGTACATCTAATCAACTAAGGACATTGCCCCCAATTGAGCATTTGCGCTATCTTATGACTAATAGAATGTTTTCTATTCTTGCTTGTCAAATTTAGGCAGTAACTAGGTACTTACTTTCTGTAAGTAAACAACAACATTCTGTGTTCTTAAAAGAGTTAGGTAGAGGTGTATGTATACATTCTAACATTTCGCCAGATATGTTTAAGGTCATTAATATGTCATAGGGAGCGAGTCAATTGCCATCAACCGGGTCGATCCCGGTTGCTATTGAGAAGTTCCAGATGGAAAAACCTCGAACCCAGGAGTTTGATTCCCCAGTCTGGCAGTGTTATTGACTCATCTGTATCGCAGTTCATGTATAAAGATAAAGGGTATCGAATATCGTTTTCGTAATTCGACAGAAAGACAGCCCTAGTTGGGCCAGACATTTAACTAAACATTTTAGGTCGCTACACTGATTTTTTGGGATGTTGTTTAGATGAACGTTCATTGGGAAAATTATTGACTTTTACACCTTACACATAGGAATCCGAAAATTTCGAAAATTTATTTTCTCGAGCACCACGCAGTTAGCACAGGCCTTTCGAAGCTGCAAACTTGGTTTTACACTATTGGTATCTAACCTAACAGCATCCCCAAAAATCATATATACAGTGCAATTTCTGCGACCTAACGCGATTTTTGTGTCTACGGTGACTGGCCTATAGTAACTGGTTTCTAGATACAGCTGCGTATAAAAGAAGAAAAAACAAAAGACTGTAATCGGGTAATATGGCCTCAGGTAGCTGCAAATTCAGTAAGAAAGTATCGTGTAGGTGTATTTCGCCGATCAGCCTATGTGCTTGGATCAGTGAGTGAGTAAGGTGAGTGGTTGACCCGCAGTTGCTCGGAGCACCCTGCAGTCAAACCAGTTGGCCTGGCAGGCCGGCGGGAGCGGGGAGCCCCGCGCTGCGGTCCACATCCAACTAAACAATAAACATGATAAACACTCAGTTAACCGTCAAGTATTATTGTTTATCTATTTAAGAAATACTGCTATTGCTATTCTAGTAAGCTAATTCCCAGTACTCGTGCCATTAACACTGAAAATTATTGACGGAAGGAGCAAATTGTGTTTGATTTTTAGCCTAACCCTGTTGAGACCAACAAAAAGTAATCGGTCTAGCTAAGACATCACGAGTCTAGTTACTGCACTGATTTACATCTCTACAATGTAAAGAGTTGGTCCAATATATTACCATCATTTATTATCTGAGACTGGTCATGAGTTAGTACCATAGAGAAATCGGTTAACAGCATCGACTGACAATTATTCTACAGAGCATATTGCTAGATATAGCAAGCGCAAAAATCTGGGTAGGACGTTAAGAATGAACTGAATTTACACAAATATTTACGCTGAATCCTTCAAATACCTATATTTTGGCGAATAAATAGACCCATTTGAATTAGTCTATAGGCTACTCTCATAATAGGTACGTATAAAAAAAACCACATTCCAAACAATATTGTGCGTGTAACTATAGTACTTATATGGTCGATTCCAAACATACTTTTTTGATAAAAATGAAAACAAATAGATCAGAAAATGAAGCTTTGTATGCCAATTTGTAGTGCCACTTACAAAAAACTACTTAAACCTGCAATTCTAATTTTAAATCACCATAAAGATATGACAGTGATGTGGAGGAATCGGTATCGTATTACCCAGTAACTGGGTTGTGGAGGTCAGATAGACAGTCACTCCATGTAAAACACTGGTGTTCAGCTGCATCTGATTAGACTGGAAGCCGACCCCAACATACTTGGGAAAAGGCTAGGCAGATGATGAGCAATGCGGAGGAATATTTCGATGCCATATTTCAGTTTGTTAATAGTTTTAGTTAGGTTAGGATATTATAATTTATTTTAATGGTATGTTAGTTTAGGTACTTACTTAGTATTAGAAGATTTTCCAGTCAGTGTATACTGGCAGACTTTTTTTTTACAGGCTCCAAATTTTTACAGGGTGTTCTACTCATGAATATGAACCACTTTCACTATATGGGATCAACTCTGAAATCACGAAAACAAAATCAGCTGTTTAATACAAAAGTTCAATACCTACTCAACCAAAATGTATGAAACAGCCGATTTTTATTTCGTAATATCAGCGTTGGTTCCATAGTAGAAAGAAAGTTGTTCATATTCATGGGTAGAACACCCTGTAAAAATTTGGAGATGGTAAAAAAAAAAACATGCTGTATATTTTTAAACTAAGAACTAAAGAACACCTTAAAGATGTTTTTTTATTTGACAATTGAGGTTAATTTAATAATTTAGTACATTATTTTTATCGATTACCTTTCAATTACAATTTAGTACTTAATGTTATGCAAACAATAGTTTACGAAAAATGTGGTGATATACAACGTGTAACGTTAAATGCGCAAAACCTGAAAATAGTTTGATCAGAATAACGAGCAGAATCCATTGAACCACTTTTTAATATAGGTCACATTTTTCAAAAAATCTTCATTAAAAACGTTGCCGTGTCTATTTCTTAATAGGTCAAGCAAGCCAATGTCAGCGCGGCGCAGCGGCCCGGTGACGACTCCTCCCTCGATAACGCGTCGTCGCAGACGCAAGAAGCGATCAGAATGGCCAGTAAAACTAAAACAGCACATAGAACCTTTACAATTTTTTTAATGACTTATTTTCTCTCTGTAATAGGTCAATTGAATTAAAAATCAGTTGGGGTGTCTGAGGTTTTGCGCATTTAACGTTACACGTTGTATACAGTTGAAACGTAAATACCGATAAATGTGTTCCTAATTCCCTTCAATGAGTGATTGCGCAAGGATTTAACCCGTACCCTAATTGCGTAACACACTTTCAATCATAATTTGAATAATTTTGAAGGATATTGCTAATCCATTGCTTCATATGTTCGTAACAAATTTTGGTCAACAACGTAAATAACGCAATAAATGTTGCTAAACTGTCAAAATGGAACCCATTGCCACCGATAGTGCGTTACGCAAATACCCCAGAGGAACAGAGTTGGTTTACACGAATATTAGATAGAAGAAGATGGAATACCTACTCTTTATTATGTAAACCATAAAAAATGGATACTTTTTGAGCAGGCAGTACCTACTGTGATTCTGGACAGCCCAAAATAGGTTCTACATTTGGCCTATTGGATATCTAAAAGTCAAAATGTTACAAGTAGCTAAATATAGGTACTAAATAGGGAGATAAAATCTTGTAGCCAGAAATAGTTGTCCCCCAGGATTTGACATTCATTGGACTGGAATTTACTGATAAACAGATAAAGGAAGGTATTATTATATTACTGGCTATAAATAATCCATGATTATCTCCGACATGGGTCATCATTTTGCACTTATATAGAAATTCAACAATACTGAAAACCATTGAAACAAAAATCAGGCCATTCCGCAATGATCTGCCGGTCGATTCTGTAAAAATCTCACCGTGAAATCATAAGTGAAGTGTGTCAATGGTAGGGCCATTTCGGAATGACAGACCTCACTTCCCGCTCACTTCACCTAAGTTCTCACGGTGAGATTTTTACAGAATACCACTGCTGTTCTTAATTATGGAAGTATCAGAAAAAAATTATGAAGATTTGAAACAATGGATTAGCAATATCCTTCAAAATGATTCAGAATTCAGATTGAGATGTGTAGTGTGTTACCGAATTAGAGTGCAGTTCAACAGTCCAAAAGGACAAATGGTTCACTATTCAACTTTCTAGCCGAAGAAAAAGTTTGGTTTGTTTTCTGAAATCCTAAATAAACAGGAGGTCTGCGACTGAATATTTATATTGACAGGATGTTACATATCATGTACAGACACCAGTACATCAAGTCCCGAAACTCAAATTTTCCCATTCAACTTTGAACCTAATGCTTTAGCGATAAAGTTGAAAATCTATTAAAGAAATTTGAGAGATTGTAGTAGCTTGATGTGCTGGCGTCTGTACAATAACATAGTGACATGACAGGGCTAACAATTTAAGTAAGTAGGTACACAATTTTAGAAACAGAAGAAGGACTCAATTTTATCTGTTACATTTTCCGTTTTATCTAAATAGATTCATAGAAACCTATTTACGGAGCAACCGATAAAGCGTTAACGGCTGATTATTTCTTATCTGTTTAAGACATGTTGTCCAGACGATAGTTAGTCAATTTCCTAGTCAACATTTCAATGTCCACGACTTCCCAGATAACTACGATTGATGGAGCCGCCTCGATACCAATATTTATACCCTGTGTATCTAGTGTCTGGTACCCAAGTACCTAAACGTTGACATGTATGATTTTCTCAGTTAATTAGAGATATTATCAGCGTGTTCCGTTAGTGTCGCCCTAGGTATCTGTCGGGGTAGGAGAAACGTAGCAATTATCCTGGAGCGGGTCGCTGCGCCCGCGCCGCACGCAGCCGCATGATGCACGACACGAATAATAAACCAAGCCACTTCCTGCCCAGCGATAAGCACAATACTACGCACGCACACTGTCACAACACTAATATAGGTACATATTTTTATGGCACCCTAACTCCATACATTAGTAGTGACAAATACATAGTTACATTATAGTTGAGTTATATCTGTACATGTGTTATGTTCTTTGTATTCAACACATTATTGCTTTGTTCACTACATTTAAACATTCTATATGCACACAAGTGCTGGGCATTATGTGTTTATAGTAGACAGGTATGTACGACCTATCATCCATTGTAGTATTAGTTAAGTGAATCTCTAAGTACATACAAATATGTATAAGAGAATCGTATACATATACATCGTGCTCCTAAACTGTACATTAATGTTTCCTACGTTTTTATGTCTGGCTTACACTAACACCATTTTATTGAGGACTAGCAGCGCCCCACGGTTTCACCCACATAAGTGTCGATCCCGTGAGAATATCGCGATAAAAAGTATCCTATGTGTAATATGTGTTAATCCTAGTTATAAACCAAATATGTTGCTTAAATAATGTGGTTGATGTAATTGGTTTATTTATATATGTATAGAAAGATAGATTAGGTAGGCTTAATAGATTCGTGTCTGTGAAACCATGCAAATACACATACAAAATTTCAACCCAATCGGTCAAGTCGTTTAGTAGTTGACATACCAACAGCAGCACCACCTACCGGGTTCAGTTGTATTTTTAAAATAATCCAGGAAACCATCGAAATACCCATATAAAATTTCAACCCAATCGGTTCAGCCGTTTAGAAGTTATGTGAAAAAGATAAGTACGGAAGGATCATACTACCCGTTGTCCTACTACCCGGTTTCCCGAAGGAATGAAGCATTTTCCCACGGTAAAAAGTAGCCTGTGTTCATCAGGGATAATGTCGGCTTCTAATGGTAAAACAATTTTTCAAATCGGTGCAGTAGTTTCGGAGCCTATTCAATACAAACAAACAATCAAATCTTTCCTCTTTATAATATTATTAGTGTGGAAGAGTTCCTAGTTCTACTCTTTCTCCTAGACACTACGTCAGCGTAATTTACTTAAATTGAATTAAAATAAACTGGGGAGGCTTGTGGCTAAGTAATAACAGCCGCACGGGTCGATCGTGCCGCAGTTGGTCCGTGGATGGGTGACCATATTCACATACCAAGACCCCTCCGTGCATCGGAAAGCACGTTAAGCCGTTGGTCCCGGCTGTCATTCGTGGATATTTGACTGTCGTTACGGGTAGTCCGAAGCCCGAAAGTCTGACAACCAGTCTTACCAAGCGGTATCGTATTACCCGGTAACTGGGTTGTGGAGGCCAGATGGGCAGTTGCTCCATATAAAATACTGGTATTCAGCTGCATCCAGTTAGACTGGAAGCCGATCCCATCATAGTTGGGAAAAGGATGCAGATGATAATGAATTAAAATAAACAATCTTATCTAAAGGTTTTAATGCTATGGAGTATCGAACACTGCGGATTGTATTTTATAATCAATGACAACAGGAATTTTAGAATAAACATGTTAATATGACTAATCCAATTGATGTGAAATCTGTCTCGATAGTAAAACACGGGCTAGGTACAGACGCCAGCACATCAAGCTGCCCGAAACTGTCAAATTTTCCCCATCAAACTTTGAACCTAATGCTTTAGCAATAAAGTTGAAAATTTATGAAATAAATTTTGTACGGAGCCTGTGCAAATGAACTATTTTAATTATTTACTATACGTACTCGTATGTGCAAAATACTATAAAACTAATGAAAAAAGTCCCGGAGGGCAGTGGTCTCAATCCTACCGATTTTTCGGTATTTCTACCGATATGGGCTCACATAATTTATAACAATCATACTTAAGTATGATGGTTATAAATTAGTCAGTAATTTTTTTTTTTAAATAAATAAACGAATTTGATTGAATATTGTATTTTTTTGTCATATACCTACCGATTTTGCTACGACGTTCGAGACCACTGCCGGAGGGTCACAAGCAAAACTATGATTAATAAGATTCCAATAAAATTTGAAAGAAACTAGTTCATCAAATGCATCACTGTATTTCTCATGAGTCACTCACTCCACACAAAACATCATCAATATTTTGCACACAAATATTTAATTTCAATCGGAGAGGCGACTGACATTGCCAATACGAAATGGCTGTGCAAGAGGAAACAACGATTAGATAACAAAGACATGAGTCAGTTTAACTGGAAGACCTTGTTTACGTAGTATCTCTGCATATTTCTGTACCTACTATGAGGATGTGATAGTAGTCGAGTCCGTGGAAACCCCGTGCCCAGAAGCGAATGGTTCGAAAGCACTTTGTATTGAATATCAGAAGGCCGAAATTCTGACAATTGATTCAGCCAGCGGATATCGTCATCTCATACTCGTACGTAGGAAACCAATACTTCCAAATGACAGATTGTGTAAATCAGCGTATTTATACTAATACAAATCTGAAGCGCTTGTTTTGCATTTGATAACCCAATTCTTGCAGGAAAGGTGTAGGCTTTTTAACATTACGCTAGGAATTTACGGAGCCGAGCAGAAAAGGTAGAAAAAACGCTTAGCGAAAATTAATAGCGCGGACAGGCGTTGTGATGCGATGGGGTGGGTCGGGGGAGCAAGGCATTTCACGCCGACTAACTCGCGGGCTAGTTATTATTATTCCGCAACATTGACGATAAAAGCAGTGGTCTCGTAGTTGTAAAGGCTAACGGTATATCTCCTCCCAAAATTCTCATCTTCTGTGCAAGCCTCCTATGAATATCAAGTAGCCGTAAGATGTTGCCAACTTGTAACTATGCTGATTTGATCTGATTGGAATTAATGGATGGATGATTACTAAGTCGTAACACGCTTATTATCTTGTGCATTCTGCATGATTCAATGGGAAATCACTGATTGGATGCGATGGTTTATCACTACATGTATGTATACAGCGTGTAACAGAAGGGGGGTATCAACCCTGAAGGAGGTGAATGTGCTCATGAAACTCAACAACTTTCCCCAAAGAACATAGGTCGAAATATGAAAAAAAAATTTGGCCCTCCCATAGTAAATCAATCAGCTGGTAGTCTGTTTTGTAAGGGAGGGCCAAATTTTTTTTTCATATTTCGACCTATGTTTTTTGGGGAAAGTTGTTGAGTTTCATGAGCACATTCACCACCTTCAGGGTTGATACCCCCCTTCTGTTACACGCTGTATATCCTGTCGATGTTTACACCGAGTTCGTCCTCATGATGACGTCTTACTCGATCGGTACGGAATCGACTGTCTTATCAAGGAAAAAACTCATAAAAGCATAGATACTATTAGTACCCATTCGAAGGCAAGTATTAAGAAGTGTCTACAATGTCTTCTGCATATTATGAAAGTTCAGACGTGGTATCTTACCATTTCATTGAACTAGAACATTCCGGTAGCCGAACCAACGATACATAAATTGTTATTGTTGTTGCTTTTAGACTTAAGTTACACGTCCGGGTGATGATTAACGTTTATCTTTAGAAAGTGACGATGGTCGGTAACTGGTACGTTTGTTGTTTGTACGATAAATCGGTGTGCTGCTTAATCACCCTGTCTTTACCTTGGAAGTCCAGCGTCTCCAACGTCATTACGGTTGAGTCATAGCTTGTCATTTGTGGACTTCACTGTATAAGTAAATGACATATTTCTCAGAAGGGTCACCCAGTTGACGTCAAAATTACTACCTCTTACTATATGCATTGATTGGGAAACATTTTTACGGGCATTACTACGGACAGTTTCGTTCGATTGACCTTATGTTATTGTTTGTTCCAAGTCGTGAACAATCATGCATTTGCAGAAAAACATAGTACCTTATAGTAGGTACCGCAAGTTTTATTGTCTCACACCCTCGTATGATAGGTGGTGCGAAGCTAGTCACTGAGTGTAGTCGGTTTTTGAGTCCCCGATATTATTCTATACGTTTCGTTCAGGGCGATTTCTTCTTGCTTTGCGTGAGTGGATCGCTGCCACTCTGGGCACCCAAATTCATCAGAGTCCTATTTCACTATGACCACTCAATGATTCCTTACTTCGAAACCACGTCAATTCCTTAGCTAATCACGCCAACCTGGCGTTGATTTCGCGCGGTTTCGTTTATTGTGTCATAGAGAATACGGCTCCAGGTGAAATACATAGAGACATGCCGGTTGTGCGAAGAGGAGCACCCGGGTGCTGCTCCTCAATTGGCAATAAGGATCCGTAGCACGTTATTTCTGTTTTGTTTTTAAGAGATACTTAATTTCCATGTCTTTGATTACCCGAGCGATGCTGGGGCGGGGCGCTAATGACGAATAAAGTGGTCATTTAAACAGTTGGCTCTACTTCGTCTATATGTAAAAGATACTTAGGTAAGTACGATTTTTTTTTGCTTTTAGTATCTTATCGCCATTGACTACGTAGCCGTAGATCTGATTACAACAATCAGATTTGCAGATACTTAGGTACGCACTTAAAATTTCTACAACGTTCCAAGAAGATAACGATTTATTTGAGACTTGAGCTAAAACCTAACAAAAATACACCAGCCTTAGCTGCTGTGAGTAATATAAAAACTAATGTCGCCATGGTCGAAGTACGGGTCAAATGAATCTTAACAGTAAATCCGACTGTTTCAACTTATAGGGGTAAGATAGCGTGGAGTTTCGATTTCCGCTGCTGCGTTTATGTGGAACCGGCTCCGAATATCGGCTACTAGAACGAAAGTAGGTCCTATAATGTACAGGGAAAAGATGCACCTATCAGCCTATGCATCTTTAATATCCGTTCCATTAAGTTACTTGTAAGCATCGCTTGTAAGTGTAACACATTTGAAAGAATATTTAGTTGACAAGTGGCAATCACTAGTTCTAGTTCTTTTTCTTGTTGTGCTCATCTTGAGTGGATGAGCGCAAAGATACGTATTTCAAGTTTCTTTCTCGAGATAAGTGGCTTTTAATGTTCGAGCTAGGCTAGCATTGTGGTTGGATATGTGTTATAAAACGCCATTAATCGGTTGTATCACCGTTAATTCAACGCTAACAATTGGTGCCGTCTAGTTGGCTCGGGCTCCCACGTCTGCATCTGCTTCGTGTCCGGCGCCCGCCTCTCGCCTCTGGAAACAGAATATGATGCATACATCTGTCGCTAAATACGCCATCTCTGTGTGTAATCATAGATAATTTTAGTTCCACCAATTAGTCACATCTGAAATTGAATAACAATAACACCTGTTATATTATGAGTTGATTCAAAAGTAATAATAATCGGGTATTTTGGTACAAGGCTCTTACTAAGTCGCTGTGAAATAAAATATATCTTAGGTCATCATTTTTAAGAGATAAGTAAATAAAGGGAAAAAAAAAGGAAGAGCTCATTGGGCATGAAACAATTCGACGGCGTTGTTGTTAGTGGGAAAAGTGCCCAAAAGGCTGACAGCGTCGTCACGTTGGATGGCAATGCTGATTCTTTGACCTAAAAATAGGCCAGCCCTCTGGTCACGTAAAGAATCGACCAACCGGTTGGCGATGTCCCGAAATACTCGATGAGCACTAAGACATACTGTTTCAACCCCAAATGGCTCAAACATATAGCATATTTGCACCGGTTGATGTTTTCTGCACCTGCAGCAGCCGTCCCAGCACAGCCCGCCGGGCCAGGCAGATCGGATGGCGCGAGCGTGTCGATACAGATTGCATCCCACTCCAATGGCCTACTCAACTTCCAAGGCATAAGCATAAGCCGGGTAAGTAAATTCATTTGATAATGAGCAGTCGTAATAAAACACGATAGCGGCGAATAAATTGTATATCCATTATGATTACTTTTGGATCACCCCTCTTAAATATAACTTCTGTGTCACTACAATCAATAGGTTTCAAGTGCAACTAAAATTATATGTTTGAGGCCATTTTTATATCGTTCTGCATCTGCAACAGTACTTGAACAGAGACATCTTTGTACTCAATAGAAATGTCTATATTCAGTTCAAGGTGAAATCAATGACAGTGAAGTTAACTTAAAACGTAGCCTAGTACACTGTAAATTTCCATTCGAAGACAACGGCTTGAGATGAGGATTTAGACTACCATTTGTCGGTAATGTACGAAGATTACTTGTTGTAGGAACATTCTGGGTTGCGAATTTGTTAATTGTACGAGAACATAATAAGTGTATGAGTGCAAGAACAGGTTTGCCGCAGAGTTGTTGCGGCCGTAACGAGGACGCGATGACACATGTCTAACGGTAATTCGATTTTTACACGGGTTGAGCGCGTGCGCACGTGATTCTCAAAAGGAAAACCATAAACAAAATGCCAGAAATGATCAGTTGTTTGTATAGAGTAACGGACACGAGGAAGTTGCCAAGGGCACTCTGAACACCTCTATCTACTCAAACGTGTCACATCCATGGCCTAAAATCGTGACTGGTCCATGGACAAGTTCATGAATGAATTTGGAAATAAACAAGAGGTTGCATATTCAAATCGAGTGTGGCTACCTGCCTACAACTGGTATTCATTTTGGAACGATTATACAACATTTTCAATACCAGTAACTTCGTGAGCTGTTATGCAAATGGTCAACATATAAAAACGGTGTAACTTTATTCTTTTGACATTAAAACCAAAACATTTACAGTAATGGAGGTAGTACCTATGATAGAGGTATTCCTTTGATGGGTGAGTCAGTGTCTTGTGACCTATGTTTAAGAAATACTTGAGGATGGTATACCTATATACAAGTTCATGATTAATAATATAATGAATTATTGGTATGAGCACTTTAACTCTTATAGTGAATTAACTTCGGAATTAGATTACTCTAAATGTATTTCTTTAAAAACGAATACTCGTACACATATCATGTATCACATATCATAAAATAAAATGGTAAACTTTTAGTCTAAGTGTAACAAACACAATTCAGAAGGTTTTACATGAATTCCTTCACAGTCATCTGATTCCGAGGCTATAACCCCCAGGGCCATGCTAGATGCAGTGTATCGTGTAAGTGGACCAAGCTATAGGTGAGATTGCAGAGGTGCGGGCGCAGGGTGGTGGTGACTGCCAAACTGTCATGTAACAGGCTCGTCGTGCAGTGTTGCAAGGCTGAGCTGTACAATAACATTATACACGCGGCAGGCGCGAGGGCTTTCAATTGATACATTTTCGAAACCGGTCTTCGTTTTCATAACATGCCCCGTAAGATTCGATCTCGAACCTCCTCTGTTAAGTAAGCATAAATGAGCAGATATTATTTATGGATGAATTAAACATAATAGAGCAGTTGATAAAATAATATACTTGCAGTTCTTCCTAGAGGTGTAGACATTTTATTTTGCTCTTAGTGCGCACGGTATTAAATTACAAATTTCTCCAATTTTTTTTTTCAGTGTAAGCAACCCCGAAATCAATGTTGTTACTTTGAACCCGAATGGCAATAGTCGACAGATTGTATTTCAAAATAGTTGTTAGACATACCTATAAAAAAAGCATTGATAAGACTGATCCAGTTAGCTTCGTGCATTGTCATCACAATATAGTGCGGTACCCACCTAGGTAAGATAATGGAAACAATTAATAGGATGCCATCTAGGATCCTTTATACAAAGGTTTTTCCGTTTTGTTTTCATTGTTCAACAGATCTAATTCTGGTTCTAATAAGAGGGCAGTAGGTGAGGTGGTTTGCAGGTGTTCTTCACATTCTGACAATGAAAGTAGTTAATAATGGTCGCAATCAGTCAGTCACATTAGAAAGTAGACAATATGATACAAGTGGTCCAAGTGGTGTGTTATGTTGGCAGGTTGTGGCAGTGGGCATGCGCACTGCAAGTGTTCGGTGTCGAATGGCGCTCAGATAGTGTTATAAAAGGCGCATGAGTGGAGCGAATGTCCCACTTCAGCGGATCGAAGGCCAGAAGTCGATTTGGGGCGAAGCTGGAGGCTGTGCGCTTCGTCCCCAGCCGGCGCAAATGTCACGCGAGCTATCTCACACAATCACGTTATATAACGCACTTGTTGCAGCACTGAACAGTTGAACACAGTGAACATGGAGCAGAGTGTGGCAATCATCAACTGTGCTAACGGGTCGACAACTTTCTTCTACCAAAATTCTAATTAAATGACGGATATCACCGAACTTCAAGAACCCGATTACATCACTGTGATCGATTTATTGATGATCAAACTTGTATACTCACGGTTCTTTATAGCGCCATCATCACGAGCCTAATGTAAGTTGATTGACACGCTTTTTTAGCGGGTGTAGCTCGCGTGGCGTATATTTTGGGCGTAATGGGCGCAGGCGCAATGACGTAAACCAACTCCGCGGACGTGGGAAGCTCGGCGAAATCCTTGCGTTTGTTGCTGAATAGTTTTACGGTGCATTAACAATTATTACAACATTAGTTCGTAAAACACAAGAATATTTAATTTGAAAAGTTAACTGGGCTATGAAAATCCTTGGAAAATTCTATAGGAGCGCGTAACGGCGCATGTAGATTACAATGGAATAGGAATGCGTCAATTGCAAAATAAATGTTATAAAAATCTCACGCTACATGATTTCTTTCATTAAAGTCGCGATATTGTTTATTATCAACAAAGGTCGTCTCAATGAAAACAAAAAGAACGTAGAGAGTCATTGTATTTGAACAAAGCGTGTGAACCCTGAGTTGAAAGTGTGCGTCCGACTACTGCTCCGAGCACGCTCCCCGTGCCGACTGTCGACTATATTTTTATATTGCAATAAACAGTTCTAGATATGTATACTGATTGACAAGATTCGCGTCCTACATACTGTGAGTGTGGAGCTGCATGTGTAACAAACGGACTTAAACGGAGGCGTCTCCACGGCGCTCATTGTCTGAGCGCCTCGACTTGTCTTCGCTGTACCCACTATCTAAGTACGTAGGTATCTTCTATCATATCTGAGGCATTATTAATGAGTAAAACCACTTCTGTGTCCTTCTTGTGTTCATGATCGGTTACTATTTAGCAATACTTCATGACTCTAGTACCATGACAGTTTTAAAACTAACATTTAACATTACGAAAGTGTACGAAGCTTTGTAATATTTCCTTTGTATCAAATATACACTTGAGTGTATTATTTTAATTATTTTTAATGCAACTTTTCATGCGAGAAACAGTCACCAAGTGAGTTCCGTCGGTAACCACACTGCTGGCCACACAAACATTACCATAATCCGACATTAGGCTTGGAGCACAATAAAGGGTTGCATGACTGAGATACGGTTCATTATGCAACGTATTTCCTCGTAGCCGGTAATGAGAGTGAAAAAAATAAGGATATGCACCCGAGTGGAAACAGAAAGGAAATATTCCTACGCTAAAGTTTCATTATACTCTTGAGTTCTTGAAACATTTTTTTTTTTAATTTACCGGAAGGGATATGAATCAAATGGGTTAAATTGCCATAGCGGAAGAATGAGCGAAGTTTCAAGTAGATACCATCGATCTAAATATATAAAAGTAGGTTGATGTGTTTGTTTGCATAGACCATGAGGAGATATTTATTTTCATTCGGTAGTGGCTGCAGTTATCGTTTTCACATCTGTTTCTGATTGTGCGATTTAAATAATATCGTTACTCGTAGTTTTATATCATATTTTGACCAATTAATCTGTTTAAGTGCTGCAGCGTTCAGGCGTGTGTTGTTCACTTAGTGTCAGAATTAGCATTGTACTGTGTAGCAGTCAGCGTGCAGATGCTCGTTTGGGAGCACACAGCTGCGGTATTAGGTCATGTGAAAGTTTATAATGCGTTGGAGTATCTGACTAAAGTACTAGAGAGCGGATTCGGGAGTGATGCGCGTCCTGAGCCCTCCTCCGAACTGGAGTAGTGGGACGGATTAGGATAAACCGAGTCAATGGCCGGGTCACGTGGCTATTTGCGTTCCACTCCTTTCGAGCTGCCTCACCGCCCCTCGCCCCTCGTCTTCCGTTCCCTTGTTTAAACTACCCGCAACCGACTAATTTTGTTCACTAATCTGTTGAACAATAAAGACGTTCAAAACACGCTCAAGGGTTGGGTTTTGTTTTCTTTAGTCAAACGCTTACTGTGGGGGGAACATGTTATAAAAGTTATCAAAAAATTACAGTTCATTATTAGATACTTATCCATTATTTAACATTGTTGTTAAACGTTACCTTTTTTAACTGTAGGAAACGTGGTAATTTTATGTGTTTACTGGGAAGAGAAACCACCAATTGTTAATCAAACGCAGAGCTATATGAGTAGTTGAATACTCACACTACATTGAATGATAACTAACTGTTTTATCACAACACAGAATTATTACTTATAGTCTAGTAATATTGTTGGAATCAGGCGATGTGTCTAATTCATTTAGGAAGCGGTGGAGTGTGGTGGGAGCGGCGCCCAAACAAACAAACCGACCATACACGATAGCATACTATTACGTGCTTATATGTAATCGTAACTATGTAAAGTAGGCACTGATAAGTACGGTATGAAATAGATGAAGGTAAAATCATCCCTTGAAACTCCAGCTCCTATCTCTGGTACAAATGTTTATGCTGGTGGTTGATCTTGCGGGAATCAAAAGAGTCTTTGCAGCTATGACCACAACGTGTGCTGTCAAATTGAGAATCTTTAGAAATGAGAAAAGATTTCCCCGGCAGTACCTGCAACTACATCCTCGACTCTAGCGTGGAGTGTTAGTTTTATCAAGATAGGAAATCCAGGTTACAAATACATACAGTACTTTCCTATTCAGGCTTATTTATTTGTCTTGCGGAAAGTACATTTTAAACCCACTTCATCGTCGTTGAAGACATTGTATCTCATCTCTTTGTGTAAATGCAGATGTATATAAGTTATCCTCTTGCCAAGGAAGGAAACACCGGGCAATATCAATTAAAACATCATTGCGGAAGGCGCAGTTACAATATAACTAACTTTACGTCAACAATATTGTTATCGTTTACGTTATTCTATTAAAATTCGATAAAAGGCAAATAAAATTTAAATGTTACGTTCTTAATCCGAAGATACCGATTTGTCTATGTGGACTAATAGGGCAACTGCAGATAGTAGAGGTCGATAACCCTTTGTAAAGAGAAGGGTATGGGTACGAGTATATCAGGTGGATGACACCAAATTTTTATTAAAGCAGGGACCTCGTGGTACGACTAGATAATATTGTCGTAGCTTTTAATTGATAAATCTTTCATTACTTCAGTATTGGATTAGCTACTTGTGGATTTCACGACCAGAAAATGTTGTGTTATACTCGTACTTATGTATTTTAATTGATTCAATCATTTTCTTTATTCATGTGGATAGGTAAGTCGAGTTCACTAATATATTGGCAGTTACAATATTTCAAAATATTGTAAGCGTTAAAATGATCATAAATATCTAGGTATACATACAAACTTAGACATCAATAAAATGTTATCATATAAACTGTTCATAAGTATGTTACGGTAGTGCAGTCAAAAAATATCTGATTACTCTTCGGAACATAAATATCTAAACACTCTAGATTTCAATATATTTGGTGCAACCTAGTGTTCGTAAATATATCTATACATCTTTGAATATTCAACTAAATGGCCTTTACCATAAAATTTATTTTTGCTTGCCGGAGCAGAAGTACGAGAATGTTGCCGTTCGTTATAGGACTGTATAAATCTGACAACGTCGAGAGAGCTGTATTATTTGATTAATTATTTTTTAAGAAATCTTAGGGTCAACGCATAGGAAATTCTTAGGGTCAACGCATAGGCAAACCTTAGGCGTCGACCGCCTTGGCGCCTAATACGCCGAAACCCGCTTACCAGCCAAGGTAGGTGGACCTTTGGGGTCACGGGCGCACAGAGTGGGGACTCTGTCCGCCCACCAAGTGACCCCAGGGAAGACGGTAGCACAGTGGTCACGTGCTGCCGTGCATAGCGAGGCTCAGGGGAGGCCCTTTTACAGTCTCCCCGGGGATGTGCCTTACAGGCGTTGCACGGGGGGGTTCCGGAATTGGTTTTTTAAGAGGAACCGGGACTACCCTTAAGTGCTGATGGTGATCACCGGGGTGGTTTTAGTGAGGTAAAAATCCCACACTCCCCGACCTCCCTCCCCAGAGGTCGGGTGCCTTTTGAAGGTTTCCCCCCGAAAAAAAAAAAAAAAAGGGTCAAAGCATAGGGAAATCTTAGCACCAACGCAGACTATACCTACATATTTGTTTAAAACTTTTCAGTCGTTTTAAAAATAAAAATAAAATTGACTTAAGCACATTAGTATTTATTTTATTATTCTTAAATTCTTATTTTGTACTTCTGAAAACCTAACATTTAAAATAAGGTAGGTACGGAACGTCCAGGCAATATTTAAGAAATGGTGCTGCCAGTTTTAGAATCTGGTATATTCACCATTGGCATCAATAACATCTTGCAAATGTTCACGCATTGATGCCATCATGTTTGAACAGGCGGCACTACCTACTTCTAAAGCCTTCCAAAATCTCATGTATCTGGGCCCTTCAAGTGGTGACTGATCTTACTCGCGTCGATTCCCAGTTTTGAGCCATTAAACCCCATAAATTTTCTTTGGGGTTTAGGTTAGGACTTCTTGGCCGGGGTTTAATTAAATGTAAATCTTTTTGTTGAGCTATCCACTCCTGGACTCTTCTCGCATTATAGACGGAACTTCCGTCCTGTACAAATTCGATTCAATGGCCATCTGGATAAACAATTTTACCGGTCGGAAGAAAGACATTTTTTAAGATGTTCACGTAATTGACATACGAGTGACTTCGCATATTTCCGTGGGCCTAGCGGCATTCAGCCACCAAAAACCGCATGAGATACGACCACTTCGTCTGTTAGGAAGAATGTTTTCTTACTTGTATCTAGTATTGTTAGTACGATAAAGCGATATAGTTACGCCCATCCCATCCCATCTGTATCAGACACAAATGCATTTTTGTCCATAAATGCTACGTTATCAAAATTATACCGTAAATACTTTTTGGCGAAATTCAATAGTACCATTTTATGTCGGTCATTTAAAATAGGTTTCCGGGCAGGTTGGCGATAATGAAGTCCGGCCTCTAAGCCTTCTCCTCACGGTTAACTTTGACACAGATAATTCGGCGGCAAACAACGAAGTCTGTATAAATCTTTGGTTTCGCACTCTAGTAGATAATATTGATAATAAGCTGTTCGTCTTGTTCTCTAGTTGTCTTTCGAGGTGTACCATGTGACACGTGCTTGATAAACCATAAATCAACTGTATTTCTGTGCAAATAGCAAATAATTCAATATCAAAAGTAGCGTAAGTACAATGAGTACAGAAAAAAAATCTAAATTGATCATACTAATACCAACCGAAATACCCAACTCTTTAGCGACATGCGAAGATGAATTCCCTTGTTCCTTGAAAGTGACAATAATATGTTTCGTATGTTCGACTATTCCATACATAATTATTAGGTAATGTTTCTTTCCATACAAAGAAAATTATTTTAAAAATATTTATCAATCCACAAAGATGAATCAATGGATGAATGAATGAATGAAATGAATCCATGCTATCCAGTAGGTATTCGGATGAAGGATGACATCATAACTGACGACTTCAAATTTTACTGACAATTTCGGACAGGTACTTCGACGCCTAATTATCCTTTTAATTTTGTATTTATTTATATAGTTAGTTCGTTAGTCTTACACTTAGTACCTAATGTAAACATATAAGTATATAACATGACTTTGAATCGAATTTGTTTCAAAGAAAAATATTACAATAGGATATGTGGATGGAACACAATAACACAGGATTTTCCTAGTTTTGGGTCATTCACAAAAATTTAGCATAAATGTAGGTAATATCTATGTAACGCATTGTATTTCTTCTGTTTTACTAGAATACATTCATTATTACTCGTATTTTGTTTATTATACTTCTTTAAAGAGATTGATCAAAGAATTTAAGACAACATTTCGTGACATGTCTAATTGTCAAGATATTTTTCATAGAAAAATTGCATAGATATTTGTGAACCTAACTTTGCGCTAAATAATATGAACAAGGGATTGCGCACAATTTTCAGATTCTTTGTCTGCAGCAATATTATTGATATAATGTAGTCACATATTAATTATGTCACAGATCGTTTACAATTTATTATAAAGCTGTTTAGTTTTATGAAACTTACCATTGCCTATATATTTTTTATTCATGAACATGCTCAGATATCGGGGCCATCACTGCTTGTCAATAATTTGGCAGTCCGTAGTACATACTCAATTACGACTTCTATGTACCGAGTATCTTTTTCTTCTTACACCAGAAAAAATCAAGTACAGACGCCAGCACAACAAGCTACCCGAAACTGTCAAATTTTCGCAATCAACCTTGAACCTTATGCTTTAGCGATAAAGTTGAAAATCTATTAAATAAATTTGACAGATTGTAGTAGCTCGATGCGCTGGCGTCTGTACTGGGCTAAAAAGTAACCTATGTCCCAACCCAGGTCTATAAGTGTGTCAAATTTCATCAAAGTCCGTTTAGTCGTTTAGGCCTGAGAAGGTAACAGACAGACAGACAGAGTTACCTTCGCATTCATAACATTAAAGTACAAATAGTAGTTAAGGCGTAAGACATAGAAGAGTCTATTGTGAGCAGTTGGAGGTAAATAAATAATAGTCTCAATTTCGTGTGTACTAGGAAGCTTTCACTGACACCGTCATAATGTATGAGTTTGTCGAGATCGCGGGAATTGGCGAGAGCTAATGAGTTATTGTTTGAGCACAATCGACCCTATAATAAGGTGGAGGACGGCTCCCCTTTGTAGATACATTTATTTCTAAACTAGCTGTTGCCCGGGACTTCGGCTGCGATCCAGGATGAAAAGTATCCTATATCCTCCAGATCATGCCCATGTGCCTTTCATCCAAATCCGTTCAGCCGCTTTTGCGTGAAAGCGTAAACAAACAAACACACTTACTTTTTTTTTTTAAGAAAAACGTTGGCCCGCACTAGGAATTTATCCTGTATTGTGGGTGCGTTTAGAAACATGTAAAGTCACAATGCACAAACAGCCAGACCCGGAACAACTACTTGTAGGTCATACTTGTAGGTCGTGGTAGGGTAGTTAGAATTCGGATAACGCCCTCTTCCAGCCCCCCTAAATGGGTCCAGGGGTGACGGACTTGGGGACGTCCGTCGCCCCCCACACATCAGAACCCGAGGTGGCGGCGCGTAGTGTTCCACGCGCGCCCCTCTTAGACGTCGCGGGGGGAGTATAACACCTCACTCTCCCCCCTGACATGAGGAGGCCCGCAGGTGCGGGCCAGCACCAGCCGGGGGTTGCGGAAGTATCGTTCGTTCCCGCGACCCCCGGCGTAGGTGAGAGATGGAACACTGGGGTGGTTTTTAGTCAGTAAGAGTCTGACAGACCCCGCCGCCCAGGATATATTTGGTTTTTTATTTTTTTCGGAACTGCCATTAGTTCTGCTATAAGCCATTTCAAGGTTAACCATTCCCGGACACCCTGTATTTTAAATTAAGCTCTGCTTTTATTTATAAACATTATCATGTATTAATTAATTATTATTCTAATTTTAAGTACTATCGTTAATGTAGTACTAATTTGCATCTAAAATGTATTTTACGAATGAAATCGTTTAAAAATTAAACTTTTCATTTTGAACCAATTTACTAAATTATTCCTAGTTAAAGCCCTGTGTTATTTAATATTTAATATAAGATATAAATGCTACTTGAAACCTGTTATTTTTATGTTTAACGTGACTCCAATTCAGTAAGCTTAAAATGTATTTCATTCATTCGAAGTAAAAGTTAAATTTTACTACTAACTCTTGATACGAGTAATTTCATTTCATTTTATTCACATACCAACATTACATTGGACAGTTAATGATTTTCTAAAGAGTGCAATTTTCATTCCATAGTCAATTAGTCATGTAGTCACGACATGGTCACAACGGATAAGTCCTCCGGTCAGGCTGTCTGCCAAAATTGTACCCTGCCAAAATGAGTCCTGCATAAGTCAGGTTCACATGAGTGCGACAAAAGACGAATGAGGTGCCTTGTGACGTTCCGAAGCGATGACATCATCATCGTGTAACAACGGCGGTACGCGATCAGCTGTTGAACTGTCTTGACTAGCTGTACGTATTAGATGTCTACAATTGCGTAGTTTAATACGCAATCGTGGTCGGTGGACCACTATAGTCCGTTCGTAGTACGACCGAATACCGAACTAGAGATGTAGTAACTCTGCTTACCCAATTATTATTGACCCTTAATTTCGCTCTGTGATTCAATTTTTATTAGAAGTTTTTTTGAGGAACTAATTATTTATTATTAAGATTTCATGTAAAATGTACCAACAATCACACCAATAATCATCATCTGCCAAGCCTTTTCCCAACTATGTTGGGGTCGGCTTCCAGTCTAACCGGATGCAGCTGTATTTTACATGGAGCGACTGCCTATCTGACCTCCACAACCCAGTTACTGGGTAAGACGATACCCCTTGGTAAGACTGGTTGTCAGACTTTCGGGCTACTGACGACCCGTAACGACTGTTAAAGATCCACGAATGACAGCCGGGACCAACGGCTTAACGTGCTTTCCGAGGCACGGAGGGGTCTTGGTATGTGAAGATGGTCACCCATCCACGGACCAACGCGGCAAATGTGGCTTAACCTGATCGATCGACCCGTGCGGCTGTTATTACTTAGCCACGAGCTTCTCGTATGAAAAATCATACCAATAAATGAATTTCAATTTTGAACCGTATCGCTTGCACTAAGCTCTATGAGTAGCTGAAAATAAAAATCTTGTTGAGAGAAAAATATGCATGAAAGGCTGACTACACACCAGCCGTGCGATTCTGTAACCATCTCACCGTGAAAACTTAGGTGAAGTGAGAGTGGAGTGAGCTGTCATTAGGGATTAACACTATTGACACTGCTCACTTCAAGCTCACTTCACTTATGATTTCACGGTGAGATTTTTACAGAATCGGCCGGCAGTTTGCTATGTGACTTACACTACATCATAAGTTTGAGTTCCATGAAATGGTGAACGTCATCTCTGCTAAGAATGTGTAATCAAATAATCAGTGGCGCTGATTCGCTTGTTCACAAACTAAACTAAATTTAAGTTCAGTGCATCTTTTTCTTTCTATTTAATTAAGAAAAGGACAGAAGATAAATATTAGTTTAGTCCTGTCAAATTAAGATACTCCATAGACAAGTTTAGACGTGATTAAAAAAATGGCTACTAAAAATACGTCAATTTACGTCAGGCGCTGACTTATTTGGCAGGACTAAACTAATATTTATCTTCTGTCCTTTTCTTAATGAAATAGAAATTTTAGGATCCACTGGACTTAAATTTAGTTTAGTTTGTGAATAACAGAATCGGCACCATAATGATGCCAAATACCTTGTGTTAGGTTACGCTGAAATTGTTCCTGAAATCAAAGTCAGTCGTGTTGAAAGACCTTCTTAAGATTTTAGCGATTGCAAAGAACTTAATTAAATCCAAACTACATAGTATGAGCTTTGACTGCAAGTTTTAAGCCACGGATACACTAGGGGACAAATGGAGCAACATGTTGCGGAACATGGCGCTCGGCAACTACGTGAATGTCCCGAGAGAATGTCGCGCCGTGCGCTCGCTCTCGGAGCGGGAGCAAGAAACATGTCCCGCGTCACGTAAAATGTTGTGGGTGATGTTGCGGGACACTATGCAACGTTGCAGCGTCACGTATATTTTGTGTTGCGCGTCATGTTGCGGGACAAAATGTTCCCTAGTATAGCCGGGGCTTTAAGCATCCTGTGCACCATACAAACCTTGATGAGTCAGTTAAGGGCCCTTACCCACGGCAAGATCCCGTTTTTTGCAGGTACGGTTGACAGAAGAATGCACTAGAACAAAATAAAGATAGAGGTCCGAGTGACGGCCAATAAGTGCATAAGTACTTATGTACTTACTGGGCGTCAGTCGGACCTCTATCTTTATTTAGTAGGTACATCGTAAAAAGGATGTGCTCATATCAGCACATGTCGCATCGCAGTCTTATGAAGTGAAACATACCCTACATTATCGTTTCAAAACACTCTCTACAGTGGTTCGATTTGAATGGCAATAATCGTAACTGACAATGACATTACCTACGCGGCTAACATAAATAAGGGTGTTTCAACAAGCCTTAGAGCGGTTCTGCACTGCATCTGATCGAAATCCGGAAATATCAGTCCGAAGTAGCCGTAATAGGTACTATTTGTATGAGGGGTTGCGCACTAGATCCGAACTCTGTCCGTCCGAGTTTAGAACATTCCAAATTCGGATTGAACTCGGATCTTTAATTCGGATTCGGATCGGATGCAGTGCAGAACCGCTCTTAACGTTACTGCTTTGCTCGAAAGGATATGTCAGTATGTGATTGTTTCTCAATTAGCATATTGCTTCACTGACTTGTATAAAAATATGAATATTATTGTGCAGTTGAGCGCCGAATACTTTATATGGGTTTAAGCGGAGAGTGGGCGGCTGCTGGCCGTGAGCCGTCGACTTGCGCGATTAGCGACCGGCAGCGCCCGCGCCAGGCGCGCGCCTCGCCCGCCCGCCGGCCGCGCTTGCGACACTATACGCACCTACCTGAATAATTACCTATTATAAAATCCCTATCATACACTTGGCACACAACTACACACAAAGACATACTAGCTAGATCCCCGCATACTTTACATTGTGACAAACAAAAGCCTTTATGTCGCCTTCGACCGGCGCAGAATACCGAGGAAGCATGCTAGTGGAAAATTAGCAGTAGGTACCTATTCTAGTGTAAAAAGGTGCATCCCGTGACCCGTCGGTAACTCTACCGTGGACCCAAAAGCTAAATAGGTAAGTAGACGAACTTGAATTTTAAATAACATTCATCTTACGTATAAATCTAAAAATGGAATAGTATAAAAATTGCTTGTTAGGTAGGTGAGCTTTTTACTGAAATGTAAGGAGCATTAAAAGTTTGAAAGCTGTGGTGTCTCGGTTATAGCACAAGTTTGTAGCGAGTGAAGTCTCTTGTATAAACTCGTGTAGGTTTATTATATTTGGTTTGTACTCTATTACTACCATGAGATGAAGCGTAAACAGGAAATACTTTACAAGTCACAGCAGATTATTCTCGATAGATCATTATGTATATTAGGTATCATTGTACGCCGACATGCATCGTGGTGGCGAATGACATGGAAACCTGCTAAGGACCAATTACGAAGTTAGCGTCGTCGGGCGCGCACTGTGGTAGTGTACCGAGCACTGAGCAAGTGAGCACTGAGCAGTAGGTAGGTGCGGAGCCGCGACTCCGCGAGACGAGTGTATGCGTGCAGTCGTCCCAGATTTGTGATAGCCGCGGCGCGATCCCGACAGTTGAGTATTGTGCGACCCCTGGGGTGAACGATCTCCTCTGAGTCGTCGACACGGCCGCGATAATTACTGTCGCTCCGAGACTCCACTGCGAGCTGCGAGCTCCGACCCGTCCCTGCCTACGCCCGGTGCCCCCCCAACAGCTGCACCTAACGCTAACCGCTAATGTTACTAATTGAAACACTTTTGCTTACCTCGCCTTGACCACGTTGTTTTCGTTGTTGCGACAGATAATTGCAGATGAACCAGAATGCCACTTAAAAACTTAAACAAACGACACAGTGAGTACACCTAAGTTGTACGAAACTCAAACTTTATTTTATCTATTTTCTGGTTGGAAATCGTGAAAGAGAATTTAAGTAACTCATAATGAAGATTGTACGGGAAGGTTTTTCATGCTCAATGGTAACATTTAAAACGCACCCACAATACAGTAGAAATTCCTAGTGTGGGGCAACGTTTTTTTTAAAAGAAAGAAGAAGAAGAAGAAGAAAGAAAGGAGATTTTGCCAAGTAGTTCTGCTAAAAAGCTTTTGACGAGAACTTTCCACAGCATAGCCGTAGCTACTCGTACAGGCCCAGTTTATGATTTTAAACTAATTTCAAAGAATTTAGCCTAGTTTATCAATTCTAACATTGTTTTTACACGTTTGGCCGCTTTTTAGCCGGCAGATGATGAACATACTGTGTCCTAATTTCATAGTGTACAATAGATTATTATGCAAACAGTTCGTTATGCGGAATACGGATCTCAACCGAATCAAATTATAATAATTATTTACGAATGCAATGTTTTGACTATAAAACGAAGGGGCGGTGTATTTTCGCCGATATAGAGCTAAAAGTACCTAAGTATTTTGAATCCTAATACGGATCGATAGGCATGAGTGCCAATGTTCAAAGGTTAACGAGGTATTAACAATTTAATATAACGTGACTCCGGTGACCGGCCCTCCATTGTTTTCAAGGTGAAACGTTAAATATTGAGGGGATTGATCTTTGTCCATACGTTAGTAAAACATACGTTCGTTCAATACACATTACGTATGGTGATTTTATGGGGACCGAAGTACGGTAGCTGATGCCAATACTTCGAATTACTTCATGTTTACTGTTCTATGTTTAATAAATAGGTACCAATACATATAAGGTACTACGGTGATAATGCCAATTGTTATGCGTGAGTTGTATCGATGATCTCTATTGATTGCGTATTGATACATACTAAAGTCTCTGAGACAATCACGAGGACCTCACGAGAGATAATAATATCTAATCTGGATCTAAGGATCAGAGCCACGTTGAAGAAAATACACCAGTTATTTATTCCTACGGGGTAATTGCGTAAAACACTATCAACAATATTCATTGGGTTATTTCCGTTGTTGAGTAGACTTTATGAAACATATGAAGCCATGGATTCTTCAAAATGATTCAGATTATGTGTTACGCAATTAGGGTGCTAGTCTATATTTATGGTTGAATGTTGTACTATCGTGGAACTAGACCAGTGGCGGTCTCTGTTACAATTTATTTGTAAGTATTCAGTTTCCTTATGTTATTAATTATTATGGTCTTAGGCCACAAACAGACATCAAACTATGCGGCAGGGTTTCTTTTTAGCTACGTTCTAATAGTATAAATAAGGTAGGTAAATGTCTATGTCTGTATATGTTGGGGTATTATTTACGTTCGGAATTATTGGAAATAACCCGGTTTTACACGTTTTCCTTCCTTACTGTGCACAATTAAAAATGAACATTAATCATCCTGTCTTTACTCACTAATTAGTGCAGTGGGTAAGGATCTTTCTTTATGCACACACAAAACATTCCAACATATTTTTTTCGTTCATTCTATTAAACCTTTTTACGTATCATGGCCATCAAATTCTTTAAAGGAAGTTGCAAGTAGAGTCGGTCTCCATCCACACCGCAGCGATCGACGAACCGTCAACTGATTGATTAAGTATTACAGAGGACCATCAAACAAAACCCTTCAAAGTAAATGACAAAACGTCTCTGGACGACTTCACCCATGCCATGAACTTCGCAGATTGTATGTTAACTAATGCGCATGCAATTTTCGTTTCGACATTTTCCGACGAAGTTTTGAAGAGGCGTTCACGGCGTAGGGGCCACGTTGGAGCGGAAACGGCTATTTTCTATGTTCATTTCATCCACTATGTAAGTATTTGCCGGTCCGTCATGTCCACTCACTCAAGGGCTAGTGCTGGCACAGGGGGATAATGGAACTCACGTCCAAAGGGATTTAAATAATGGGCCGTGCGACTGGCGCACGGGTCGCCCCGTCATCCGTCTCCGCTGTTTACGCGTGTCAGTTTAAACCGATGTGAATTCATTCCGGTACACGGACATCGAAAATAAAATCACGATGTATTTCGGATAAGAATGTGGTTTTTGGGTAACGTTAAGGGTAGACTTTGGATGTTTGGACCAATCTCTAATGATAGGTACGTTAAAGACAACAACAATCAATGTCCAATGTTTAAATTATTTAATATCAGATTAATCAAATACTTTCCCTTCTTCTTGTAAAGGCGAAGAAATTAATCGAGAGGAAGTCACACGTTTATAATAAGTTCTCAAGGTGTGTCGAGAATCACGAAAGGCAGCACCACCTACCCACTAAGGTATGAACTACCGGTGTGACGTGGACACGGAGTGCCAAGAATACGCTGCTCTAGGCGAGTATATACCTGTAAGACATGTTATCTGACGACATAAATTACATCATGACTTATCACAGTTTACTTTTACCTTTGAAAATACAGTACCGCTTTTTGAAACTGTCGTATTGCAATGTCAAAGCTCGTTTATGCTATCCGTGTATAATGGTAGTTTGGGGTTCAATTATTGGAAAATCCGTTAGCGCACGGAACTGTTAGGCCTTGATCCATTTGCATCACGTCGCAATGCGTTTATTCAATTACCAATTCAGACTTTGATTTTGTATTGATGTCGGCTGTTTGTTGTCACAGCGTAAAAAGGTGTAACTGCAAGCTTTTTTATTTAAAACCAAGTCTTATAACAATTATTAGACATTTATAAACAGCGTGTACCAGTTCTCGATAATATGTGTATAAATTAATACCGCCTTGAATTATTATGCAGAACTGCGCCGCTACCGTCGATGGTGTACTAAAGTGAATCCTGTTCGTGTATACCTATTTGGCGTGTTTGCTTATGCGGTCCCTATAATTATTTTTTCTTATAAAGTTCCTTTGGAACCGGGAGTGTCCACAAAGAAAGTTTATCTACGGTAAACATCTTTTATCGTCGGTCACGATACTTCTGACTCACTTTGGTGGCTTCTTAGGAAATACGAGACATTACGTATTGAAGTTCATCCATAAATCAAAACCAATAATGAATTTGAGCTCAACAATAAATATAAGTTAAGGAAAAACTTCGATAGCTTTTACCTCTCAACATCGTCCCCTGACTCAACACTTTACAGCGTATGTATCACACGTATTTCAATATTGGTGCACCAATATCAAGTTTTAGGTAAATTCACGCCTGAAGGAACTTGATTGACCTCTTAACCCAGATTATCAATAGCCAGATGAGTGGTCAGCGGGGCCAGTGACTGAGGCGCACTGAGCTTGCGCGCACGCTGGTGGCTAGCGGCCGGTGAGCGTTCGGGCGCGGTCGCGTGCCCTCGAGTCTCGTCGGCTGCCGTGACGCAAGCGCGCGTGACCATGACATCAGTTCTTCGGCGCCAGTGCCGCGACACCTATGATGGATCGACCGAGACGATTTCCATTTCAGTGCGACAAAGAAAGCGGATGTGATGTAGATACGGCGGCAGTAGGTATGTAGAGTAGCCGGAGTCCTACCAAAAGAGGAATCCATCAATATTGACGCTCGATTCGTAATTCTAATGAATGACGAATGGACGGTCTGCATACGTGTAAACAGACAGTTACATAAAATTCCAAAATAGTACTAAGTAGGTGCTGATACTAAAAATTATGGTAAGTGGGATATTACACCATCATTTATCATCATAGATATATGAGTCATACTTTAAATGATAATGTCATATAGACATATGAATCATTTGCTAGCTTCGGTATAATACATTTTTATTATACGATTATATAATTTGATCTTAGCTATGCAATAGTGTAGTTTAATCAAATTCAAGTACCAGTTGCCGTATCAAAGGTTGAATCAGAACAAGTGCATATTGGAATTTGTTTATAGAATATGTATTCTAATCGAACTGTCCGGAGCGTTTGGTGCGGAAAACCACAACGTGGATGAGTAATTGTCAATTTCTAGTGAATGTTTGGTGTGTAGTCCGAATTTAAGAACTCAATGGCATTTCGATTCGATTGGACTATACACCGGTTCCTAGTAAGTTTTCTATTATGATCGGGATAGTTCTGATTCTGATATGCATAGCTACTGCCAACGAAGATAACTTAACCAAATTACGTAAAATACCTACTCGTAAGATGGTAAGATGTAACTACATAGTTCCGTATTTATTATTTTTGTATATGCATACCAAACATGTATGCGTTCATTGCTTATAATCACAAGAGAATCTAACTTTAAATCAAGTTACAAAATCCACGCAACACTTAACACGGGAAACGAATAAACACCCTCTTGTATAGTTTACGTACTGGTTGGATACAGGTAGGTGAAAACCAGTTTTTGTCCATATCTAATATCAATCAACTAATAAGCGAAACAGGAAGCATCATTGGACAGAGAAAAAAAAAGAAGTACTCTATGCTTCACGTCGTTGCGGTGATTATAAAAAGATCTCAAGTTTTTAGAACTGAGATTGTATCATTGTACATTTTGTACCCATTGATTAAAATAATAAACATTTTTCATAATAATTTCCTCGAAGCATGTAATTAAAAGTAACACAATAGTTTATATCAACTGTTATGGTTTTCATAACCGTCAGTGTTTTTGATAAGCGCTACATAGTCGCACGCAGCGTAGGCGCACCGTAGACAAGTGGCTATGTAGCGTAGGCGCACCGTAGGGGAACGGTTACATAGCGTAGGGGCAGCGTAGTAGAACACCTAGTCGCCTAAGCAGTGTAGGCGCACCGTAGGGGAACAGTTACGTAGCGTAGGGGCACCGTAGGGGAACGACTACCCAGCGTAGGCACAGTCTAGGGGAACGGCTACGCAGTGTACGCGCACCGTGGGGGAACGGCTACGCAGCGTAGGCGTACCGTAGGGGAACGCCTTGCAGCGTAGGTACACCGTAGCCGAGCGGCTACGCAGCGTAGGCTCAACGAAGGCGAGCGGCTACGCAGCGTAGGTCCAGTAACGGCGAGCAGCTACGCAGCGTGGCCCAGCATAGGCGAGCGACTACGCAGCGTAGGCCTGGCGTAGTACCTACTTTACTTTTTGGCTTTATACATTTCTACTACGAATAGTTGTTGCTGAATAACAAAGTAACTCTTCACATAACTTTAAAATGGTGTCAGCGGCGATAAAGTTATGTAATGATTAATAATTTCTATGTTGATATTATAGACATCGTCGGTAGCACACCCGTTTAAATAGTGTTATCAAAGACTAGCCCAACATATCGTGTGAGGCAATTGACCCTAATATCGGATGACATCGCATAATCGGACTATCGCCACTCAACCTTACTGGCCCACATGCTACGAATGTTAGATATTCTCAATGATTTGCGATCTATTCCAACTTCCTTTATTGTCTCCAATTGAGCATTCCTTTGTTTATTACGTTTTCTAAGAACATTCGTACTGGCTCGTATTATTATATAGTAACGTGAATCTTGGCTGTAAGTTGTATATAGGTAACTGCTCTTGAATCCTGTTATCTTCCGTGTACTAATGTACGTAATTAGACGGAGATGTACAGTCGACCCCACGTTAGTGGGAACATTTTGACCTTGAGCTGGTCTAGCGTAGAACGGAATGTCAACACAACACTCTCCAAAGACACACTTAACACATCTTTGTTTTGGAATAATTCTATTCCTCTCTGTACTTGGAGCTTATATAATGTTGTGGTACGTAAGTGCAATTAAATAAAGTAATTTTAAGGGTGTGAGCCTGGAGATCTGTAATACAGGTCCCGAACCCAGTATAGACTCCAGCTCTCACAAAGGATGAACTAAAAATGTAACTTGATGTTAGAATCAAAATTGTACCTTTTTGAGAGAAATAAATTATTATTATTATTATTAGAATGAGAGGCCAGCTTATACTGGTTCTGCTACTTGTGCGGCCTACTGTACAAAGCGTTTAAAAATAACTGTGCTGCGTAAAACGACTTGTTATTCTGATACCTAGTAGTTGTCTTCTAAATAATGATTTTAAAGTGCATTATTATGTTTACAACAGTTTGACTGTACCGGTATTTGTTAGTGTTACAGTACGAGTGTCGTCGGTGATGCATCGGGGGGCGGAAGTGAGTGACGAGCGGTTATCAACGCGGCAGGCGGCCACTGCGCGCCGCGCCGGCCTGCGTCGCGTCGCCGTATCACAGGAAATACTTGGTCAACCATTGGGCCACCGACTTTTACTACTCATTTTATAAACAAGCGACGATTCTTTCCTGCAGTAGGTACCTAATTTGCGTGTTTTATTGTGGTTAAGTTGACTCATAATACTTACGAAATTACGATGCCTACAGGCCGAGTAAGTAATTATTTCTTTTAATTGATTTTTCCCTGTTTGTGCCGTCCATTAAATATTTTATTACAAATTCAAAGTAGTTACGGACTTAACTATACAGCCCGGCATTGTAACTCTATTACAGACAGTTGTACAGCAAAGAAAACCTTAGTTAACTTCCATATTTTGAGTTGATGAATTTAAACTCTACGATAGGTTTGTTTAGACAGATGCACTCTATTCAACTTATACAATGGATTGCATAAACAAACAAAAGATCTTCAAGCCAAGCTGTCTGATTATAATCTCCATTTCAAAACTGCGTCACGTAATGATTTAGTACTTTTAAGATTGTGCTGCAGAGTTGGTTCTATTTCGATTCGCTTCGTCGACTATTAGAGTCCGTACCTAGAGCATCAAACACTAACGAGGGGTCAGAGGTTGCCTGTACGTATATGATTTATAATGATCGTGGAGCGAGTAAACACGGCTGGCGGCTTATCGGCGTCCCGTGCAGGTTCTTCACCCCTGCG
The DNA here is from genome assembly GCA_949629135.1 of Eremobia ochroleuca. Taxonomy (NCBI): domain Eukaryota; kingdom Metazoa; phylum Arthropoda; class Insecta; order Lepidoptera; family Noctuidae; genus Eremobia; species Eremobia ochroleuca. The sequence goes on along the minus strand of OX451386.1, from coordinate 12,749,637 downwards.
GCCTGTGGCCCGTGGCGGTCGCTGTGGACTGCCGCCTGCCACCGTCTGCCTCACGCGTGTGCCTCAATCGAATGACACTTGCGTCCACGGGACTACCACTCCCGTATTGTTCGACACTATTGATTCACATTATTTTCCGTCTTCAATAATTACCCCACTCACTCACGTGATGATTTCCTTTTCAGAATTTAATGTGCCCCCACATTCAATTCTGACACAAAAGAAAATCAAATGGGCCATGCCGGGTCGTTATAAATGACTAATTATGAACGGTATCATAAATGTGTATTGGAAATCCTACAAAAACTCTTTGCACCGGTGTGGATGCCGCATGCCGTGTGATTCAGTGATTAATTTACGTTCGTGTTACTGCACGCTCCAAAATAATTTGACGAAGTCGTCGAAAAAATAAGGAACCTTAATGTCCGAAACGAATCATAATTACGACGACACGTTTATAATTTACACATTAAAGTGAACGATGATTGATATATAGTTCACAATACAATAACAGCTAAACAGTGATTTACTGCTGTAATATTTGCACCACAGTGAACCTTTTATCTCTGGTTTGATTAATGCTTCCATGGCATGTGCGACACTGATATTACTTGCACATTAATGAGCAGGAAGCGACGTCATTGTTTGGTATAATATAATATGTGTCATTTCTATGCAAATGAAAGGGCAACGACCTGAACGAGATTCCAAAAATCTCAAGTAGGTAGGTAGGTAGTGTAGGTTCCTACATATCTACCAACAGGTTGTGTCAAGTAGAATACATGCAAGCAACCAACGGTTCAATCAATAACAATATTGAGTTGTCACGATGTTGAAGGCTTTTTTAAAGAATATGCGCGCCGGATGGCCGCCGCGCACCTGACGGACGTGCGCGGCTTTGCAAATACGAACAGAAACATGGTTATCATTTGTAATGTCTGCTGAACGTTAGTGCTGTGGTGCTAACTTGATGACTACACCGTTCTTGGACTATACTCCGAAATGCTACACCTGTATGGAGCTCTCTATAGAACTACACAATAGTATACGGCAGGCTAATTGCGTAACACACTATCAGTAGCAATGGGTTTCATTTTGGCAGTTCAACAACATTAATTGCGTTATTTACGTTGTTGAGCAGAAACATTTTTCGAACATATGGAGCAATGGATTAGCAATAGATATGCTTCAAAATGATTCAAATTGAGAAGAATCGGGGGGCACGGGAGTGCCCCCGCCAAGTCGAGCGCGAAGCAAACACTGCCGTACCATCCTTTACTGGAACCATAGTGTATTACACAATTAACACTGCCGATGCCGTACCATCCTTTACTGGAACCATAGTGTATTACACAATTAACACTGCCGATGCCGTACCATCCTTTACTGGAATCATAGTGTATTACACAATTGGACGTAGTTACACAAAAAGGATCCAGTCCACACAAAGTCACTTTAGAGATATTAACGTTTGAAGTTTGGAAGATATTTCTTTATTTGTATTCATTTTAAAATTAATTGAAAGTAATGAAATAATTGTTATTACGCAAAAATAATCCAGACTCCTTGATTCGTTTTACTTAATTGGTTGGTAATATTAGCTATGAATCAGGAAGGTTGGATTGTCCAAGGTGATTTTATTTTAACGTGCCATTCATGGGGGTTGGTTCTGAGGTTGATAAAAACTGATAGATAGTTGTTTTTGCTTGGGTCTTTTTTACTGGCCGATAGTACTGATATTTAGCATCAGTCTGGTGCACTTAACTCATTTTCGACCATGTTGTGGATTGGATCCTTTTCGTTTAACTACGTCCAATTAGGGTGCTGAACTTATTGGTGGCAGGGTCACCGACGCACAACCGGTTAAATACCATGGATTCAGTACATGATTCTGAATCCTGCGTTTTAGACGGTTATTAAAAAAAAATGCTATTCCATACATTTTTACCGTGTTGGTAGGATTTTTTTAATAACCGACAGTAAAATTTCTACGCTAGGGTCTAATATCATGTGCTGACTTCACGCTTACATATTGTTTGCGCGTCGATGTCCATATTGGCTGTGTAGTTAATTTGTCTGAAATCGCCAGCCCGTCTTGAGCAAGAGTGGTGATTAATGCCCGTGCCTTCTCTGTACGAGAATAGGCCTTTGCCCCACAGTGGGACAGTAACAGACTGGCATTATACAAGACACAGGCGTCTGGTAAGAATTCCAATGCGTTTACTCACACATACCTTCATCTGAACCATCTTAGGAATTTGATACCTACCTGCTATTTTTTGTTCGTGGATTGAATTAGTTATGCATATTTTTTGGAGTGTTGAAGGTATATTTCCAATTTTAGTTTCCTTTACCTTCATGGTTCAATTTTTATTGTCTTTATGTGGGCAGATTAGAATTGGGATGCATTATTCATTCTTAGTGCGGTCGTTATTGGTAGACGAGATTATAGACGATCTGTTTTGTTTCGAATGCGTAAGCGCATCAGCGGTGCCGCGAATGCCGCGATGGCCGGTTGGGCGTGGACACGAATGAATGAATCAACCAGACCGGCCCGCGACCGTGACGTCGCGTCATCGAGAAGGCGCGTCCTTCTCGTCCTTCTATAACGTTCCATCACATTCTTGGCCATATTGTTAAGAATCTAACGCTTCGTGTTTTGGGTACTTATTATTTTATGGAAGGATCAGTTCGTTATTCTGTTGTAGGCAGGTACTGAGCGAACAATACGCAATAACGTAAAGTAAACTTTTTCTAAATATTAAAGATAAAGTTGTTATTGAAAATCCATTAAAAAATTAAGAAACTGTTTAAAAATGGTGATGGTACGCCGAATGGGGACAAACATTACGGTCATTGGATTAGTTACAAATTAATAAGCATATAATCATTTTTAGAAAGAAAGAAAAATATAAAATTAAAAGCAAAATATATCTATTATGATCACGAGCACAAAACAGAAATGGTCGACAGCTGCACGTCTCATTACTGTCACAAGAAGGCTTCCACGTGCTTATCGGTATTCCAATATTTCTAATACGAACGACAAACAAGGAAGGTACGCCCACCATCATGATAAAAGTTAAAAGTGTTTTACATATTGGAACCTGATACAAATACCACTACCAAAGCTACAAACTGTTGCCTGCTATCATGCCGTAATACAACGTGTAACGTTATGCGCAAAACCTGAAAATAGTTTGATCAGAATAACGAGCAGAATTCCACCAGCAGAAACACTTTTTAATATAGGTCACATTTTTCAATAAATCTTCATTAAAAACGTTGCCGTGTCTATTTATTAATAGGTCAAGCAACCCAATGTCAACGCAGCGCAGCGGCTCGGCGACGACCCCTTCCTCGATAAAGCGTCGTCGCAGACGCAAGAAACGACCAGAATGGCCAGTAAAACTAAAACAGCACATAAAACCTTTACACTTTTTTTAATGACGTATTTTCTATCTGAAATAGGTCAATTGAATTAAAAATCAGTTTGGGTGTCTGAGGTTTTGCGCATTTAACGTTACACGTTGTATAGGTAGCTCACTTTTAAAGTTTTAACAGCATCATAAGGTGTTAATTTTTCAACACGCCAATACATATCAGGCTACGTTAGCATGCCTGCCTGCTATAATTATGATTAGATCCTTGATAACAATAATAAAATTACCTACTGCGTGAGCTGTTGAATCATTACCTACATGAGTACATTTGTGTGTATCAGTGTGTTGCACAACTCACAAGTGATCTATCCAAAGCATTATTGTGCGATTTCCTAAAACCTTGGACGTTAAATCACTAGTGATAACATCTTTAATGAAAACTGACCTCTCTACGTCCGACCCAGTTATTAATTACTCGCAATGAAACAATGTTTGTTTATCTTTAATTCTTCTGCTGTTCTAACACTCCAGTGGTACGTGTCATCCAATAACTGGGTTATGGAGGTCAGATTGGCAGGCGCTCCATGTAAAATACTGTAATACAGCCGCTTAGACTGGAAGCCGACCCCAACATAGTTTCGGAAAAGGCTTGGCAGAACTAAGATCAAGACTCTACAATAACTCATAGTGACAAGAATGTCTCATGAATAAATGTCAAATGTTTCTTATGAGTTCATGACATGACATTCCCCCTTATTTATAAACGTTACTTTAGGTTAAGTAATGATTAGTGTCTGTTAAACCATTCATGTTTTACGTTTAAACGTCTCTAACGGGTTATTGGGTTTAACCGGTTTGTTTAGGCCGTTGAAAGACGGTTTTACGTCATTTAAATTTAGCCGTGAATTTAATTAACTTTTAGCAACGTTTATAAATAAGAAGGTGTTCCGTTAGGAAAGTATTAAAGGTCGTCTGGATGGCACTTCATACAGGAAAAAAAAAAACCAGTGTGCAAACTGAGACCATGAATTCAGCTTATGATTTTAGACTCCCTAGTGTAGAAATTTTCCGGAGATTATAAAAAAAAAGTCAGCTGTTTCATAAAAAGCATACCTTACCTACGCGGTGAAAATGTATGAAACAACTAATATTTTTTTGTATAATCAACGAAAACGTTCTTCGCTAGGGCGTCTAGAACCATTATGCTGAAAACATGGTTACAGTATGCGCACTAGTAGATACTGAAATGTAGGTACCTATAATAATACGGATGAAGCGTCCCGTTTATTATGATATCTATAAACGTGCCTATTCTCGGTAACCACGGACAAGTTACCTATAACTAGACTATGTTAGATAGATCACTGCTGTAATTGTTATATCAATATGGACCTAAGGACCGAAATACACTGAAATTATTTAAATTGTAAATATTGTAATCCAACTCTTTGTGCAGCTATATGTAATACGTAAACTTAACAAAGATATAATTATTTATTAATAACTATATTAATAAACCCCGGCCCTATTATTGTACTCATGGCGTTCTGTGATAAATAGTGGTTTACCTACTAACATAGGCCATACATAGCTATTTATTCATCTAATATTTGTACAGACGCCAGCACATCAAGCTACCCGATGTTGATGTTATGCTTAAGCGATAAAGTTGAAAATTATTAAAGAAATTTGACAGATGGTAGTAGCTTGATGTATATGTCGTAGGGATATGATAAAAACAGGGATTTGCCCAAATCCCTAAGGGATTTGATCAAATCACGGAGGATGTTAAAATAACAACACGTTTTTATCATTTCCCTAAGTAAATCTAGTGATTTGACAAATCCCACCTATATACCTACTAGTCTGTACATTGAACCTAGGAACATCAACATTAACTGTTCGTATTTTATAAATTACGTTGACAAAATAGGTATATATGTAGGTAATATACTGTGCAGGTACATAGTGTAGCGAAATAAAAGGAATCACTGACATTGAAAATAATACGTTTAATTTTTAAATCAAATCTAAATATAGATGTATAAAAAATCTAAATATGTATATAAAAAACGGAGGATCGTTGCTTGATAATAGTTGGTTTTAAAAAGAATACAATTAGAAAAAGAAAAAAAGAAATAGGAGAGTTTAACTATTTCTGAATATTTTTTTAGCATAAATTACATAACGAAAATCGCGAGTATTTACCAGATTGCAATCGGGGTTTAGGCTTGTTAGAACAGAATTTAAAATGATTAAAAAAAAAATACAATAGTTATTTGTCCTGAGATAAAAAGCTCAGGAAACTTTTGTGTTAATAAGAAAGAAAAAAGTATTCGATCGTAGTTTCCTGGACTCAGACGAAGGTGATCGGACACGAAGTTCAGCAACCAACGCCACGCGGGACTCAGTGCGGGAATACTCTGCAACTAGGTGCAATATCTTGTGACTTGCAAAGCAGTAGACGATCTGGTAACCGGGAAAAAGGGAAAAATACCCCTTTTTCACGGGCTCTACACCAGGTTTGGAGAATATCACTACACCATATAATTATTATGATCGACTTATGATGCGGAACTCGACATCAAGACTTTAAACATTGCACGCTGGCAGGAATCAGTGCGTGGTGTATATTAACGGCAATTTGAGGGTAGATTATCAGGAATTTTGCAGCTTTAACTCTGCTGTTAAAACCTCAGCTCTTAGGTTAAAAGTTTTAGTCAGTAAAAGTCTGACATACCCTCCCGCTCCGCCCAGAGCGGGAGAAGTTATTTGATAATTTTCCACCCAAAAAAAAGGCTATATATTCAAATTTGTGTCTAATTGATGTTATTTCAAGTTAAACAAATATCAAATTTTATTTTAATGATAAATAAGTTGATGTCAGAGTGACTAGTACTATTAAAAAAGTTATAAAAATGTTTGAAGTTGTAGCGTAAACTGAACATTATTGTGTACGAATTAAAGTTATTTTTCCGTAAACTCATAATTGTTTACATTTTTGGCAACTAAAGCGCGAACGCATATTAGGAGAGCTGTGCTGACCCACACAGTTGTCGGTATCAATGCCCATCACGTATGCGGAGTTTCGCTAATTTAATTTGACCCTGTAGATATACAGATATATATTTTGTAAAACTGTAATATTAACATGTATCAACTAAAACCCTTTGTTTTGAGTAGGTAAATTAATATGATATTACAGTTAACTTCTAACATTTCATACAGTACTGAAATTAATAATAGGTATAGGCGAGGCCAGTGGTTGTTATTATTTGTTTCCTCATGAAGAGCGACTGTTCCAGTAGTATATACTCATTGAATTTGTTCCTAGTATGTCTGTAGCGCGATGGATGTGCAATATTGTTAGTAAACTCATTTCGGAAAGGTCGCACGTGGCGTCGGGCACACGTATTGTGGGCAGCCTGCCAGGAACAGGGGAGGATACAATACAGACACCCTCTTTTTTCCTTGTTTTGTTTACACTGCATATATTATTTGTAATAGAAATTTAGATATTACGTATTAGTATATTGTTAGGACGTGGGTAACTAACTGTGTATTATTTATGTATGTGTGTATTTGAATATTAGGTGTGGTATTCACATATGAGCTGCTGAAACAATACCTGCACGGTTTAATTAAGTATTAGGTAAACACAGCATTTGATGGTGATCACGTCTAGTCTGTCCGAGGTACACAACTCGTAGTGCCTTCAAGGAGACTTAACCACATCAGTTATCTTTCATACATTTATTGAGAGGCATTACAACAACCATAACAAAACATCACACCTATAATTCCCGAAGGGTTAGACAGAGGTGTATTAAGCTATAGTAGATACACCCTACCTTTCGGCAGTTATTTTTATATTTTTTATGTCCCATGGAATAGGGGGACCCTATTGCCATCAAGCGGGCACAAATCCAGACTCCGTGCTACTGTTCAGAAATTCCTAATCGAAACGAAACAACCATTAATATTATTCAAATCACAGATAATATTGAGTCGTAAGTAACATTACTAAATGTCTCAGTAAGTAAGTGTAGAAATTACAGTTATATCTTTTACTGACTTTTGCTCACTCACTTTCTTAGCAAACTAACTTTAGACCCGCTCAGGGGTAGTTTCCAAGACTCAGCATCCTCTGAGGAACATTCCCTCTGATTTTCATGTTTGTATCTTTAGAGTGTGCGTTCAGAGAAGAGAGGCTTGTGGCTAAGTTATAACAGCCGCACGGATCGATTGATCAGGTAAAGCTACGCTTGCCGCGGTTGGTCCGTAGATGGGTGACCATCTTTACATTCCAAGATTCCGTGCCTCGGATAGCAATTAAGCCGTTGATCCCAGCTGTCATTCGTGGATCTTTGACAGTCATTACGGGTCGTCAGAAACCCGAAAATCTGACAACCAGTCTTACCAAAGGTATCGTATTACCCAAATACCCAGTAACTGGGCTGTGGAGGTCAGATAGGCATTCGTTCCATGTAAAACACTGGTATTCAGCAACATCCGATTAGACTGGAAGCCGACCCCAACATAGTTGGGAAAAGACTAGGCAGATGATGATCTTTAGAGTGTGCGTTGTGCCGTTGACTCTCCTTTATGACTGAGTAGTACCTAGCATAAGTGGGTACCTACCCAGTAGTTGGTTCAAGTAGAATCAATAATTGGGGTTACTTCTATTTATTTTTGAAATGTACAACCTAAATATTCTAATATCATCACCTGTCTAGCCTTTTCCCAACTATGTTGGGGTCGGCTTCCAGTCTAATCGGATGTAGCTGAATACCAATATTTTACCTATCTGACCTCCACAACCCAGATATTGGGTAATACGATACCCCTTGGTAAGACTGTCTGACTCTCGGGCTTCTGACGACACATAACGACCGTGAAAGATCCACGAGTGACTAAATATTCTAATAATGAATATGTAAGTAATTACACTTATAAGCTATAAAAGCTCTGCAAAGGATGTGTGCAATTACTAAGACAGAATGACGGACTAGCAATGATCTGGTGTTTGTTCTCGGTTCGATTCCTTTTCCATGCGAAGGTCAACCGACCACGACCCCATGGGAACTTGAATTACTATAGTCCATGGTACAGCAGGTAGCTTGCAAAGTAGGATGTACAGACGCCAGCACATCAAGCTACACGAAACTGTAAAATTTTCCCAATCAACTTTGATCCTTATGCTTTAGCGATAAAGTTGAAATCTATTAAAAAAAAAATACAGATTGTAGTAGCTTGATGTGCTGGCGTCTGTACTTTTTGAATTAGTTTTACTGGGATGCGCTAAAGTAGCCGGCGAAGTTCAAGTTTTCTTACGTTTTTTCGTGTTGATAAAATTACGATTAGCGACCGAAAGAAATATGTATTAACAGAATTACATATAATCATTGGAATTATCAGTAGTCTCTGGCGTCGAATGTCATGATTTCATTCAATAGGGTAACTTGAACTTTGAGAGTTGTAATGGCTATTATAATTATTACAATTCTGTAAATACTATTATGTATACAATAATATAATAATATATAATACTATTATTACAATTATGTACTTGATTCGGTGGCGAATCATATTTTGATCAACATACAAGCTGACCAGCAAATGGCAAATAACGTAAGAAAATTTTAATTTCGTGGGTGACCTTGGCGCGAATATGATCTAGGGGTCGAGGTCACGGTGTAATCACTAATGCCTTAGTTTGTGTTATTCCACTATTTACGTGAACACTGGGTCTATATTGCATCTGTTACGTTAAACTTAGTCAGTGCCAGACGTAAATTGACGTATTTGAAGTAGCCAATTTTTTAATCCCGTCTAAACTTGTCTATGGAGTGTCTTAATTTGACAGGACTAAACTAATATTTATCTTCTGTCCTTTTCACAATGAAATAGAAAGATAAAGATGCACTGAATTTAAATTTAGTTTATTTTGTGAACAACAAAAACGGCACCAGTGTTCGTTGCCTCTCGTTCTCAGTAGCACAAAAACTCAGTGAAGAAAATGTGTGAGGAGTCTTGCTTGTTCTTTAGAATGCCTCACAAGACCCACGACATGACTCACGTTTAGAATTTTGTTATTACTTCTCCCTTCAGTTTAATTAGCACCATCAATAAATCATTTAACATTTTACAGCCTTTCAGTTAATAGTCGTGATGATTTGATGACTCATAGATGATAGGGATTGGTGAATCGGTGGCTACATCTAAGACATCTTCTTCAAAAGTGGGCTGGATTCATCATTGCAGTCTTCAAATTAACAATTACGTACTACAATAATCGTGAATCAACTGCTTATTTGCATCATTGAAATTTAAACACTGTTTAAATAATTTACAACAAAATTTATCAATTAGTTATCAAAGTTTATAATTCCTTCTTACCATTTAATAATATGTATTCTGTTAGAAAATATTCTTTATTTATATATACAACGTGTAACGTTAAATGCGCAAAACCTGAAATTAGTTTGATCAGAATAACGAGTAGAATTAATTGAACCACTTTTTAATATACTTAGGTCACATTTTTCAAAAAATCTTCATTAAAAACGTTGCCGTGTCTATTTATTAATAGGTCAAGCAAGCCAATGTCAGCGCGGCGCAGCGGCCCGTTGACGACTCCTCCCTCGGTAAAGCGTCGTCGCAGACGCAAGAAACGATTAGAATGGCCAGTAAAACTAAAACAGCACATAAAATCATTGCAATATTTTAATGACTCGTTTTCTCTCTGAAATAGGTCAATTGAATTAAAAATCAGTTGGGGTGTCTGAGGTTTTGCGCATTTAACGTTACACGTTGTATACATATATGTATATAGGTACTCTATTGTACAGCAAAAACTCGTGCAAACAAACACCCAGACAGCGACAAACAACGTACATATTTGGTACAAGTTACAAGCCACAGTTTACAGCTCTTTCCTAAGAACTCAGCCAGCACCCTAATTGCGTAACACACTATTACTCTCAATTTGAATCATTTTGAAGCATATTGCTAGTCAATTGCTCCATATGTCCAAAAAATGTGCCTGCTCAACAACGTAAATAACGCAATGAATGTTGTTGAACTGTCAAAATGAAACCCATTGCTACTGATAGTGTGTTACGCAATTATCCTGCTGATCTTTTCGTGTACACTGTGTCGTCGGCGTGGTGTTATCGTCAGCATGGTTGTTATCTCATTATCGCACTGATTAACGCAGCTGACCATGCGGTGCGCAAACAATGGCGTTTATCAAGGGACCAATCATATCATGGGATTTACATAGCTCGGACCTTGGCCTTGTGGCAGCCTTGCTATGCGCCCGCGTCATTCGTCATGCGGTCATGCCATCACTCGGTGGCACGCGAAATATACTTACAATCTAGCTTTTTTTTTGTTGAGAATCGACTCAACGTTAGCACACGCTTCTAATGAACTAATGCTTACCAGACTGTCGCTTTTATAATATCTACGTGAAATATGTTAAGACTCAGTCTACGTAACAAACTACGAGTATTATGTCTACGTCACTGTTAAAGAAAGTACTTATGAATGTATTTTCCAAAGGACGACAGCCAAAATGTATGACTAATATGAATGCTAAGCACCACCAGTAATTTACATTCAGAGACAGTTTCTGTCTACCAGACCTTATTAATGTTGCTGTATTTTTATAATAGAAAGACATTTGAAAAGGAAATCTGCGGAAATGCTGGCACTTTGGAAAATCAATTGTCGCGAATGCAACTTGTATGTACCTACTGATAACTAGTTGGGGAGTAACCGTGTAATTTGAGATTGAAGAACACATATTTCAGGGTTGGTTCAGGTATCCAAACAAATATTGTTCAACGTCTTCTGGAAATACACTCTTGCATTCAAAAATCGAATTAGGCTTTCCCGTTATTTCAGAACAAAAGTTGATATGACGAGGAGAATAATTTACCAGTAATATAACTTTCCTATCTACGAAATGCATTGTTTATAAGTAGGTAAATACAATTAAGTTTACCTACATCTGTAAAAACTAGTACTTGTATATGCTTTGTTACTTCGAGAAAATACCACGTTTCTATTAATTTATTTGTACGTAAGATTTTGCGGTGGCGGTGTCCAATTGCAATTGCGAAGTCAAGTTTTTTATTCTATTGAACTATTATAGCGCAAAACCAGTGAATAGGGGACCTCCACACGAATGAATAGCCTGCAGTGTAACGTGTATTTATCAGTATCTACGCTAGTAGTATAATACATTCAATCAAAAAAAGTATCGGGAATGGATGTTTTGTTTATGGTTACAAATTCATTTTTTTTTTGTTGTTGTTTGATTGGCACAACTGTTTTCCATTTTGGCGCGGAGTTTGAGTTACATCTGTTATTTAGATTAAATACAGTGCTGTTTTTAGTTATATCATATCTAGTGTGTATTGCGAATTTCATAATGGACAAAAACATCGAACAAAGAGTTTGTCTTAAATTTTGCATCGCCAATGGAATTTCGTGTTCGGAGTCACTGAAAATGTTACAGAAGGCTTACGGTGAATCGAATTTATCAAAAACACGTGCTTATGAGTGGTACAAGGTAGGCCATCAACATCTGCAAAAGTGAAGGAAATAGTTACTGAAAATCGTCATTCAAGTTTGAGAGAGAAAGCCGCCGAACTTTCTGTGTCTCACGAGTCGATCCGTACCGTTTAAATAATCACTTGGGTATGAAACATCTTGCCGCTCGGCTAGTCCCAAAAGACCTGAATTTTGTCCAAAAACTCAATCGCATAAAAGTCGCTGAGGACATGCTAGAACGAGTCAATTCCGACCCAACATTCATGAAACGCATTGTTACTGTTGACGAGACGTGGGTTTATGAGTTTGACATGCAAACTAGTCAACAAGCTTCGGAGTGGCGCCTTCCAACTGAACCGAAACAGAAAAACCACACCAAAGTCGATCAAAAGTCAAAGTCATGTTGACTGTTTTCTTTGACTATCGTGGTGTTGTGCACTCGGAATTCTTGCCGGAAGATAAAGCGGTAAATAAAGATTATTATTTGAGCGTTTTGCGTCGTTTAACAGAGCGAATTAGACGAAAAAGGCCAGATTTGTGGAAAGAAAATTCTTAGATTTTGCACCACGCCTTCGCACAAGGCCATCATTGTGAACGAATTTTTGACCAAAAACTCAACAGATACCACCGAGCAACTATGGCTCCAGCCGACTTCTTCCTTTTTCCTAACTCAAATTATCACTTCGTGGCACAAAAAAAGCACACAAAAAGCGTTTAATAAATGTTTTGATGATTGGATTATTCGTTGGCGTAAGTGTATCGTTTCTGAAGGAGTATACTTTGAAGGTGATAAAATAAATTTGGATGAATAACTAACATTTTGTGTATTATTGATCTTTTCCCGGTATTTTCTTGACAGAGTAGTTCTTACCATTTTTTTACAAGCGAGTGTAGGTTGATGCCTCTACGTAATTCTACGAAACCTTCATCTTTTCATAAGTACATCTATATTACTTAACGGTTCCATAAACTCTGCGCGCAGACTCATAGTTGCCTACGCACGTTCATTTTCGAACAAAAACAAGCGAACTGCATGAAACAGCTCCGCAGTGCCGCGAGCGATGTGTCGCTAGTTTTTTGTTTTATAGGCATACTTTTTAATTAGCATGCAAGGTCTGTCAAAGCTCAGAATAATCGGGAATGTGTAACTAGGCCCTGCATGGAAGTGCCACGCTGCTCGCTACTCGCTGCGATGTACTCGACTGCTAGCTGTTTCAAAAGGTTCGGTTTGCACATTACCGCTGCTTAAAACACAAGCTTGTCAAACAAGTTTGCTAATTATTTTTTGCAATCATACATTTGCATGCAATTATTCGTATTTAGATTCGTTAGTGGGTCAGTGGATTTTAGATATTTAAATGTTGTAGGAAATAATTATGAATGAGTCGTGTTGTGAGAATTTTGTGTTTAATTGTTTTTAACCTTTCCGTAGCTTATTATTTACAAGGAAAAGAAAAGTCATGCTCAGAAACAATCATTTACCGGTTTAATGATTGACGTCGGTTGTAGAACTTGTAGATATCGGCCGGTAACTGCTGAAGCTTGAATAAAAATTGTGCTATTCTCGAGAAGTTCATTGAAATTTCGATCGTCGCTAATCCGGCCGAGCCTAAGCCGTCTAGCATGAAAGTTGTACAACCGTGAAATTAATATTATCTACATAAATGGAGTGACTTTAAAATACTGACCGTTTCAAGATATTGATATTTTTAACAATAAAATGCAAGCAGTTGCTATTTCTTCTAAATATTTCCTTAGAACGTAGCCCTGATAAAAACGTGACAGCTGGTTTAAATGCTATCCGGTAGAGTCATGTCATGCATCATATGGTTTGGAGTAGGTATGATTCTTATTCATTTCTAAGTATTAACAAAGTCACACAAATTGATAATGATTTCCATACCGACTGTTGAAAGAAATCGACACATTTTTATACGGGCCACTTGTTTCCATTTAACTGTGAAAACTCACGTTTGTGTATAGTCGTAGAACTAATGAGTTTTTGCAACCGTTTTTTCGTCGTTGTCGATTTCATTTGCGGATTCGTGTCAATCAAAGTATCGGTTTGCTGTGGAGTCACGTACCACTGACGTCAGCGTAACACTTGGCACACAATTGTACTAAAACCACTATTTAGTAGAGTATTTTTCCTTTAAATTGAGTTTATTTTGTTATAGTTAATTAAAGTAGCACGTTTGTGAAGAGGAACATTGAAATTCTAATGACGAGGTCCTATAAAGGTTAGAACGCAAGCTGTCAAGTTCAATGGTTAGTGCAGTTTTGATCGTAAATGTATTGAAGGTCCCTTTACCTGCGTTTAGCGTCAAAAGTATTCACGAAACTGTTTAGTTACCTACGTAAAACTAATATATACGCGCACTATTTGAAAATAAAATTGGAAAACTCAATATGAACGAACTATGTGGATGTTTCGATTGCCGACCGAAGTACAGAACATTTACAATTATATTTCACTGCAGCAGTTTGAAGCGGCCGCTTGTAAAAAGCAAAGCGTTTAATTAAAGGCTTTTAACAGTTTTAACTGAAGCGAACGTGCCTACTTGTACAACGTTTTATTTGCTCAAACACATAGTTTAATCTATGTCATTTCTTTCAATACAATTGTTTTGTTCTTTAAATAGATAATGGGAACGGCTATGACGTAAACTGCTAAGGAACCATTCCGCCAACTTGTAATATGACGACTTTGTCTGAAGTAATTGGACCTCAGGGTATTCACCGTGGAACGAAGACTTTGTTTGAACAATGCCCTGAGTATTAATTACTTTGATTCCCATTGGGAATCCAACTTTGGAATTCTGAAGTGAAAGTAAACAGTGCCTGTGATTAATACAATTTTCATAATAATATCACAATGGAACTTGTCTTAACGTGGTCAGTTCTCTATGAAACATTTTTAATATTTCATTACTCATTGGGTACATTGTATCTCGGTTATATCGCATGTGGTTTTAAATATAATGTTTATGGCCAATGGGCAATGGTCACAATGCTCTCTTAGTCATATCGAAACGAATTCAATAAATGCTTGTGACATGATTCACCGACGCACGTCGCCGGTGCATACCACGCTTTACGTGTGGATCTCTTATTTAAATTTTGTTTTTTTTAAACGAAACAAAAAGATGTATTTAACAGTAGAAAACACTTAATGTATACATGTTCAATAACCATGAACTAAATTGTTCACATGTGAAACGCCTTATAAGATTACATAGCAATTGATGTTGGAGCGCACATTTTGAGTTATTCAGTAATCAGGAACTGATTAATAAATGAAAATGGCGCCAATGGGGTTCCAAACTCAAACTAGATGGCGCTGAGTGTTTGTCACCAAGGAAGGTATTAGCTTATATGGGAAAAATAATTATTTTATAATTTTTATAAAAAAATGGGTCGTTTTGCTTATTTTCACTGCCAAGAAATGGAAGTATATAAATTCCCTAAGAACCCTGTGATAAGAAAAAAATGGGAAAAGGCGATGAAAATTTGAATGGTAAAGTTTAAAGCGACTGATCATTCTAGGTAAACATTTCAAAAATACTGATTTCCAAACTATGTACTTCAAAGGAAACAGCAGGCTAGTTGCGTAACACACTATTAGTAGCAATGGGTTTCATTTTGACAGTTCAACAACATTCATTGCGTTATTTACGTTGTTGAGCAGACACGTTTTTCGAACATTTATGGAGCAATGGATTAGCAATATGCTTCAAAATGATTCAAATTGAGAGTAATATTGTGTTACGCAATTAGGGTGCTGGTATGTTAAAGCTGCACTAATTTTTAAAATTTTATCTTTATGTTAATAGTTGCATTATTACGTTTATTATTGTTATAAATCTATCTTGACAGGGTTTCCACTTCAGAGAAAGTTCGTTTTACATAATGCTTCTTTGAAATAATTACTATAAAAGTTAGAGAGTTTGTGCAAGTGTTACTATTAACATTTCTAAACATATTGTTCTCTGGCAATTGCATTGAAGGTTCTAATGGATTATCCAAACAGACATTTCCAAAATTAAAATTATCTGTCATATGCCTCTAATCTGAAAAAAGGATTAAATTTTCATTATAATGTATTTTTAAAGTCATAGGTCTCTTAGGCCATTATTTATGAAAAATTAAATATTATATGATATATTTTTCATTAATAGATCATATATTTTATTTAAAAAATTGTATCACAATATTTTAAATCCAAAAACTGGATTAAATATCGTCAAGAGATATTAAAATATCCAGAATTACATATACCTCTCTATTAGATCAGCTTTTTTTCCGCACACTGAAGCCGCTCTTTTCTTCAGCTCCGTTTTCAATTGAGCAACATTCCAGGTAGAATACATTATATAAGGTACAAAAAGCAGGTATAAATCGTGGATAATCAATTTTAAAAAATATCCCGATATCCGCCATTATAAATATGATGTGAGTTGTGACAAACACCCACTGCCATCTAGCGGATACGTTTCTGGCAATCTTCCCCATTCCATTGTTCAAAAACTAAACTAAATTTAAGTTCAGTGCATCTTTTTCTTTCTATTTCATTAATAAAAGGATAGAAGGTAAATAACTATTAGTTTAGTCCTGTCAAATTAAGATAATCCATAGACAAGTTTAGACGTGATTAAAAAATTGGCTACTAAAAATACGTCAATTAACGTCAGGCGCTGACTAATTTGACAGGACTAAACTAATATTTATCTTGTCCTTTTCTTAACGAAATAGTAAGAAAAAGATGCACTGAACTTAAATTTAGTTTAGTTTGTGAACAAGCGAATCGGCGCCAATACCATCTTTTCATCAAATGCTCAGAAATACATAGGCGGTAGTTATTTACTATCATAAACTATAGAGATAGATTGGGGTGTAAACTCTTTGAGTAGGGACCTATCTAAGTAAATATCTTGGCGAGCAAAACTATCTATCTACCAGCTACCAATAAATCAAACTAGGCATTAATATAAATTCATGTCTGGTTTAAATATTTATCTAGGTAAATCACTTTTGTAGTCAGTTGAGTACTCGCTTATGAACCCTTACTTCCTTATCCTGGATGATTTTTTTTACAGTCTCCAAAACCTACTTGACCAAAATGTATGGAGCAGCTGATTTTTTTCGTGATCTCAGAGTTAGTCCCGTAGTGAAAGTTGCTCATATTCATGGGTAGAACACCCTGTAAAAATTTGGAGACGGTAAAAAAAATCATGCGATATGTCTGTTCGTTTTATTTTCACATCGCCATAGGAAGCTGTTCCTAGATAAAAGTGTGTGCACTTGGCTTGTATCTTGGTTTGTGTTACTAGGTTGAACAGCCGTGCGATTCTGTAACCATCGCACCGTGACAACGTGGGTGAAGTGAGTCGTCAATAGTGTCAATCCCCAGCATCAGCATGACTCACAGCTCACTCTAAGCTCACTTCACCTTAGTTATCACGGTGAGATTTTTCCAGAACCGACCGCCAGTTTTACGATTGTAGATAGACCAATAAATAAATAAAGAGGTGTAGAAACTCTTAAACAAACGAAACCAACTGCTCAGCTAGTACCTACTTATCTTATTAATTAGCAAACTATTTCATTGCGAAATAAGACAACGAACACAAATTAATTGGTGTCATAATTATCAGAGAAGCTACGACGATGCAAGACGTGAAACTGTTATCATTTCGTCGCACGAACGAAAGGCAGAGAGCAATGTTACAGTTTGGCAAGAGCCCCGCCGACGATGAGTCGACGCGGCGACGACGCGACGGAGGCGTGTGGGAAAGTGTACACATGCACCGACAATTCCCCGGGAGCCTTTAAAAACCCAAGTTTGTCGAGCTATACGACAGAACAATAGTTTCAACCGTTTAGGATTTCGGCTACATTGCTTCGTGCTCGACACATACGAATGCCGCTATTCCGTGGCGGGAATCGATTCTCTTTTGTCTTGATGTGGGCTGCACCGGGATTGTTGCTGTCTAAGGGGAAAGCCTTCTTTAGATGTACCTAACACGCAAGAGGGAAACGGTTTTATCTGGTCGGAATTCTGTATTAATGTAGGTTGAGTCAAGCGTGAACAGAATTTTTCATTAGCTTATTGAGTATTAGGCACATTCAGCTAGAAGTGTTGAAAGATTCGCAAGGTAACTGAGATCAGATGGGACTGCTACAATTTTTGTGTGTGGTCGAGGAAACCACGTCGTGGACAAAGTTACTTGCACACAAACACACACTCACACTCATATATCGAAAGAAAGAGAGAGAGAGAGAGAGAGAGACAGAAAGCTGCATGTGCATAATGCTTTTTCCTTACCTACGTGACGATTTGTACCAGTCAACTCCTACCGCAAGCTAGTAATAGCAAGTTATTAAAGAACTTCGATCCAATAATAATGTAGCACTACAATATAGCTCATAGGGGCAATTTCGGTGCACATCCTCATAGCTTAAGGGCTGTTCATTTATTATGTATGAAGGGTTGAGGGGGGACCGCGGGGCCCGAACAAGTCTTATTTTCTCCTAGGTAGGTGTGGGAGGGAATCTAGATTGTTCTTACGTAAGATCACAAAAGTGAGCAAAAATTTTAAGTTGTTAGTTGATTTTTTTGATACTTTTTCTCTGCAATTTTTGTAGATACTGATTTATTTAATACTTCAAGCACATAAATGTACACAGGCGGACTTAATGCCATAGCCATCCATACTTATCCATGTCATACTGATCTTGCATAAGATTGAAATGGGGGGAGGGGGTTCATCCAAGTCTTATTTTTTAGTACGTAGGGAAAGTGGTCAAAATTGTCTTACGTAATACATGAACAGCCCCGGAACAGAAGATATATGGATTTGACCACGTTGAATGGTAACGTTAAGGTTTAATTAAAATCACTTTAATTACTTATCTATTTGATATGTACACCATAAAACGTTAAATATAAATAAATTCTACATCTAATTAAATCATAGTACATTCCTTTGGCATCGGTTTCAGCATTAAGCAGACAGTTGCAATCAAATTGCTCATAGCTTGGTCTTGGTACCGCGTCTTGCCGTCTATGGTCAGGAAAGGGACAAAGGATGGAGCGAGGGCGTGAGTCTCATCTCCGAATCGTTTCAGAAGAATCGAACCACGCTTGCTGTTCACGCACTCCCATATCTCTTGAACGTTTACTTCGTGCTCGGTACCACACTGAAAAAGAAAACGAAAAATCATCATAATCGGCCTATAACCGTTTCCAACCGAGTTGAAATGATCGTGAGTTTCGACTTTACAAAATTCTGAGCACGATCGAGCGACTAGCAAATTATTCCTGAACCCCACGTATGTGAGGATCTGACTGCTGAAAGCCAGGTTGCATGAGATTTTCTCCAGTATTCTTCCCAGGACCTCTGAACACTTTGCAAAGGATTAATAAGTTTTTACTGATCTATGCGAAATTTTTACTACCGGTTGCAAAGGGATAATGTTCCCACTACTGGGACACAGGCCTCCTTTTTGTGAGAGGGAGTGGGCCGTAATCTACCACGCGGGTCCGGTGGGGGTTGGGGGATGTCGCATGTTTTTTTTGTTCTAGGACATGCCGGTTTCCTCACGATGTTTTCCTTCACCGTTTTGAGAGGAGTGGTGATGAAATAATTATCACAAAGCAAAATGCTTATCTAGGTTTGAACCCACGACCTACAACTCACAACTCGTATGTCGCGGCTTTTACCAATTGGCCACCACTGCTGCCGATAATTTCTGATTTTGTGTTATTAAACGACTTTAAATTACCTATACAGGGTTATTTTTCAAAGACCAGCCAAATCTAAGGATGTGGTACAGACCATCAAACTGAACAATTTTGTCCATGGGACCAATATCCTATTCGCGAATAAAAATTCAGCCGTCCCATACGTTTAGGTCGAGTAGCTATTGAAGTTTTCTAAGAGACAGTTGATAATTTTTTTGCGAATACGATATTGGTCCCATGGAGACAGTTGTTCAGTTTGATGGTCTGTACCACATCCTTAGATTTGACTGGTCTTTGAAATATAATTGTATTATGTAGAAAAAACAGATTGCAACATCAAAGTAAGAGCAACAAGAAAATTATTTTACAAACATCCAATTTGCTATCCTCATTTTTTCTATTTATGTACCGACTAAAGCTACACGCCACTTCTTTGAACAATGCACTCATCTCGTAGAACCCAACACAAAGGTAAATAATACGCGGGCCCGAAGCTTTCGGACTGGTACTAGAGTTAAAACTGGAAATCTACTGGTAGTCTTTTATGGCAGTAACCATTTACTGGTTGTTCCGACTTGACAGAAACAACTCTGAGTAGATACACGTCATTATCTGATTTACCTGTTTTGTGAGAATTATATTTAACTAGGCAGAAACTGGTCCTAGCTTATTTTAGGTCTACGCTTTGTACTGTCAATTATATCATGTTCAAAGTCTTGCATGTCCTGTTTATAGAAACTGGTGTAGGCAATCATTTGTAAAGAGGTGTAATTTAAAGTGTTCACTTAGCCTTCAAATGTAATAATGTTAACAGAATTATAATACAAATGTATGGCATCATCTGCCAAGCCTTTTCCCAACTATGTTGGGGTCGGCTTCCAGTCTAACCGGATGCAGCTGAATACCAGTATTTTACATGGAGCGACTGCCTATCTGACCTCCACAACCCAGTTACTGGGTAATAGCCCTTGGTAAGACTGGTTGTCAGACTTTCGGGCTGCTGACCCGTAACGACTGTCAAAGATCCACGAATGACAGCAGGGACCAACGGCTTAACGTGCTTTCCGAGGCACGGTGGAGTCTTGGTATGTAAAGATGGGCACCCATCCACAGACAAACTGCAGCAAGCGTAGCTTAATCTGATCGATCGACCTGTGCGGCTGTTATTATTTAGCCACGGGCCCCTCATAATACACAAGTATATAAAAATAATCCAAAATATTTAAGTACATTTTGCAGTTAAAATAATACATAAATAATAGATAAGCGAAATGTTACTATCTTATTCGCGGTCTCCTGACTTTGATTATGTAAGTAAGTTAAAACTTGTTCCCACAAAAACAGCTATCAATTATCTTCTAAAACAGAGCTTCCTCTCTCCTATCCTTTTGCTGTGCCCTACAGGGTCCATAATGAGCTAAAATATACAACGTGTAACGTTAAATGCGCAAAACCTGAAAATGGTTTGATCAGAATAACGAGCAGAATTAATTGAACCACCTTTTAATATAGGTCACATTTTTCAAAAAATCTCTATTTATTAATAGGTCAAGCAATCCAATGTCAGCGCGTCGCAGCGGCCCGGTGACGACTCCTCCCTCGATAAAGCGTCGTCGCAGACGCAAGAAACGATCAGAATGGCCAGTAAAACTAAAACAGCACATAAAACCTTTACAATTTTTTTAATGACTTATTTTCTCTCTGAAACATGTCAATTGAATTAAAAATCAGTTGGGGTGTGTGAGGTTTTGCGCATTTAACGTTACACGTTGTATATTTAACACATAAGTATACATTATGGTAAAGCAATAAAGATATTGAGTATGGAGTCACCGACGTGCGAGTTGAAATTATTCGTCACCTATTATAAAAAAAATGTTGTTCCATACATTTTGAACGCGTATGATAATGCACTTTTCTATGAAACATTAGATTTTTTTTTTGATAACCGACGAAAAATTTCTGGGCTAGATGGAGAATCATAATGCTGAATGAATGGTTACAGTTTGCGCGTATAATGTCCCAGCCAGCCTGTATAAGTCCAGTAAAGCTCACTGCCCACAAGTCACTGCATGGCGAAATGTAACTGCACTAAATTTAAAATCTAACATCTTTTGTAAGTGCCTAAGTATCACATTTTACCTATGAAAATAATCGATTTAGATTTGATTTGATTGGTCAACCCGGTCACCGAACAAAGACCAAGAATCAAGAAGTTTCTATTACACTGGCCGCCACTGCCCATCACTAGCTTCGGATTTTGAATCGCGACCAAAACAGGTTATTTTCAGCAGGTTATTTTCATTTCAGGTTTGGTCCCATAGTAAAAGTTGTTCATAATGATGAGTGCAATGACCCCTTAAGAGTTTGTGCTTTATTTAAGTTACACCTTGTATACGTAAACCTCTTCCAAACCCTTCAGGAATCACAAGAGTAATTTTATCACTATCACAACATACAATACAAAGAAGATATTTGCAGAAGTGTTACTAAATAAAACTTGCCCAATGGTAAACAGAAATGAAGTATTGGTATCCGGTGCGATAGGAGGTGTTCTGCATGAGGCAGGTGTTAAAGTTGACGGCCTGTGTAATATTGCGCAGCACGTCTATGGCGCAGGCTTGCACCGTGTTGCCGAAGCACTCCGGGACCCCGTGTTGGCAAGAGAACTTGTAGCCGCCAAACACACGCCGAGTCTGGAAGGTGGAAAGGAATCTGGTTATTTTTGAAGTTCTACGAAATTATTACATAGCATACATATCCTGTAATGTCCCCACTGCTGGGAAACAGGCCTCTTCTCTTCGAGAGGGAGTGGGGTGTACATACTTGTGTGTAACACGGCTCAGCACGGCCCACGGCGGCGGATTGGTGATCATGATTGATGATTGATTGGTGTTGGTGATGATTTTTTGATTCTAGGACCATTATTACATTATTCATTTTCTATTATTCCTTAAAAAAAAGTCATAATTTTCCCATAGCCGGCGAGCCAACAGTGGCGTTACCGGGTTTTACAGAAAACCGTTTACAGAAAAGGTTATCTATACTAATTATCTATTTACTATCTGCTAATACCAAACCAATATGGTTAATTTTCATACTCAAATATAGTGCAGAACTCGGAGTAGTGATTAGTTTTTAGGGTTCCGTAGTCAACAAGGAACCCTTATAGTTTCGCCATGTCCGTCCGCAGCTTAGCTCTTAGTACTAGAAAGCTATAATTTGGCATGGATATACATATTAATTACGCCGACAAAGTGGTAAAATAAAATCATGAAGAAAAAAATTTTTAGGGTATCTCCTGTACACGTAAAGTGATGATTTCTTTTTTTCTCGTCTACCCCATGGTGCCGGGTACTGTGTTGGATAGATTTTTCAAAAATATTGCGGGTTTGTGAAAACTATTTTTCGATTTAGGAGTCCGATTGTGAAATAAAGCTTTAAAGTGCTAATCTTTGTTAGAGTCAAGTATCCCCCCCCCCCCTCCATCTTCAGCAAGTTTTCGAGTAATTAGTCGACCAACTTAACAGGTTCACTGTCCACAAAGTAGACACAATAGTTAAACAATGAACATGAATCATATGTGATTCATGGGACAGGGAATGGGTTAAATTTGCAGTTGTAATGTATGGGAGAACATGATTTTCAACTGCAATTTTAAGTTTGGGGATAAATTCATTCCAACTACGGAACCCTTCATCGTGCGTGGTCCAACACGCACATAACCAGTTTTTTTTTTTATAACCTCCAGTTTCTACACTAAGTTTAGAATCATATATAGGTACTAAATTCATGGTTACAGTTTGCGCTCTGAATATTTTTTAAATATCGAGCAGTATATGTTCTGCTCGACATTTCGTACGCGTGAAATTTCTTGTTTTAAGACAAAATACTCGGCAATACTGTTGTTACCTATTAGTGAAGGAATATTCAGAATCAGATCAGCCGGTCGATTCTGTAAAAATCTCACCGTGAAAGCATAAGTGAAGTGAGCACTTAATAGTGTTAATCCCTAACGAATGACAGCTCACTCCACGCTCACTTCACACAAGCTTTCACGGTGAGATAGTTAGAGAATCGCACGGCAGTAATTCCGAAGATTACCCTCTACAAACAAACTCACTACATGTTTATGATATTAATATAATTGTAATAGATGTATTGTCCAACGTATACGTAAGTTTGTTTCTAAACCAAAAATACTTAATGCTTATATATCGTGTCACGTGTGAAGTAACGCCAATGACCCACAGCGTGCTTTATATCAATTAAAAATGTCACATTAACCATAATGATGCTGAAATTTCACGTACCTTAGCGTGTCCGTAGGGTATTAAATGTATGTCTAAATGTGAGCCTAGTCTTTCCATTGCAGGCTTTAGTTGGTACACGAAGAAGTTCACACTGAACGGACATAAAGTTTCATAATACACTTTGATTTCAACTGTGTCCTTTACTATAGCTGCCTCTGTAGGGATCTGAAATTATATTTTAAGTCTGTTTAGTAGTAAATCCAAAAGATTATACGGTGTAGAATATACAGGTTGTAGAAAGACCCATCACGAAACTGAAACTTGTTTTAACATAAAATATATTTAATGACTGTCGGCAATACTGTGGCTTCCCATTAGTGAAAGAATTTCAGAATAAGCCGTAAACTACACATTCTGTACATCAAACATCAAACTAAGTAACTTATGCAAAAAACAATTACTAGGACAAAACATTTTTTTTGATGTCGGTAAATTCTGTTTACGGTAGTGCGCAATGTAGCGCACGCAAAACTTTGTGCGTGTGGCTGTATGCAATGGTACAGGGATCGTAGGAGTATTTAAAGTTAATTTAATGTCAAAAGATATTTGAACTTCGGTCTTTAATATCTCAGTAACAGATGGTCCAATACAAAAAAAAAATAATACCTACCGGGAAGAACAAATGACTCTCGGCTTCGTAAAGGGTATTTTTACACTTATACATAAAAAGCAAATATTGGTTACACTCACATTCGAAGTTCTATTCCTGTGTTCTAAGTCGTTACGTGTTTTAGTTGAGATCTCTGAAAATAATTCTCATTATTTCTAAACTTTCCAAGCCTGCAAACATTAATATATAATTGAAATATTTGCTTACCGGTATTCAAGGGGTCACATATCGCAACTCCGATAAATATATGAAGTAACACTATCCGGTAATAAGTCATTGTACACAGTTGAACTACTACTGCGGCTGACATCTGCAGGGAAACGTAAAAATAGCTTGGAGACAAAATGATTGTCGTATCAAATAGCCTATGACCAAGAGTGATAATAGTACATGTGACGATATTTTTTATCATCTCTTACTTACCTACTTACCGTATTTATTGTCTTCTGTAAAGAGTTAAATGTCTTTGCCCTCATATTATCTTTTAAACTTCCTTCTACTCTGGTTTTGAGGTTATATATTATGTTCGCTTATTGCAATGAACTCGCCCCCAGTTATCGTTTCCTATACTCGTGGTTGCATTGGTGACATCTGCCAACCAGCACTGGACCCACGTGGTGGATTACGGCCCACGCCCGCTCACAGAGGCCTGTGTCCCAGCAGTGGGAACAACACCACCAACAGAACGCATTATTAAATTTCAAGCGTATGTGCAGGCAACACAACACAGGCAATGATTGAAGCGGAAATCAGCATATCAGATTTACATAGACTATGTTAAGGATTGGTCCTTGAATAAACTACTGCTGACTGAAGTATTAAGGTACCCATTTGTTTATAAGCGTTGCTTAGGGGCCCGTTCACACGTACTACCTACCACCACACCACATGACCACATTGCAGCGAGAAGTGTGATTGCTCACATTTCGTCGATGCAATGTGGTCATGTGGTATACCGTACAGCATACCTACACAACGATCTGTCTGTCTGCACAGACTAGCCACAACAAAGCGACGACGAAACCACAACGCAACTGCAATAAGTTGCAGCGACACTATTCACATGCAACCACTGCTTGCCTACATTTTGTCGCTGCGATGTGGTGTGGCTGTGGTGCGTGTGATTGTGTCTAAATAAAAATCATCATCATCTGCCTAACTTT
Organism: Eremobia ochroleuca; assembly: GCA_949629135.1. Classification (NCBI taxonomy): domain Eukaryota; kingdom Metazoa; phylum Arthropoda; class Insecta; order Lepidoptera; family Noctuidae; genus Eremobia; species Eremobia ochroleuca. Next base: position 12,723,862 of record OX451386.1, on the reverse strand, counting down.
TTCCCAACTATGTTGGGGTCTTCTTCCAGTCTAACCGGATGCAGCTGAATACCAGTATTTTACATGGAGCGACTACCTATCTGACCTCCACAACCCAGTTATTGGGTAATACGATACCCCTTAGTAAGACTGGTTGTCAGACTTTCGGGCTACTGACCCGTAGCGACTGTCAAAGATCCACTAATGACAGCCGGGAGCAACGGTTTAACGTGCTTTTCAAGGGACGGAGGGGTCTTGGTATGTGAAGATGGTCACCCATCCACCGACCAACCGCAGCAAGCGTAGCTTAATCTGGTCGATCGACCCGTGCGGCTGTTATTACTTAGCCACAAGCCCCTCAAGTCTAAATGAAAATCTTAAGACAAAATTATTAAGTGTAAACAGGTTGTTTAACATTTTAATAAAGGTAGGCCTAAATGGAAGGTCAGTCATTGCGAGTCAGATTAGTTGTTTAGTTGCAATATAAGCAACATTTTCCCTGAAATCAGATGGAACAAAAACCTTCCTTCCTGCGTGAGCGTTTTCATACGCTCGCTCTAGCGCCTCACCGTGTATATCACACCTAAGATCCCTCCTTAAATCTCATCCTCATAAAAGAAGCTATTATTCTTATTCCTTCTCTGTCCATGCTGTAACATTATGGAACTCACTTTTGCCTAGCATTCGTGATTTAAAAACTATTTCTCTAATTAAATTATATGTGTAGGTATTGTTAATATTTTAGTTTTAGACTTCACACATTCATATTTTTCTCTTCTTGTTCTCTATTGTTTACATTTCTTTTTTACTTCTCCTTTCGCAGGTCTAATGGAAGAAATTTCTTAAGAAATAAGCAGTACCTTTGTACTCAAATTAAAATGATGTCATCCATATTTATTTTACTGTGTGTACATAAATAATAAAATAAAATAAATAAATAGTTTAAACAAACATTACATATATTTTTCTTAGATTTACTTAAACTAATTGCGCACACTCTGGTGGTGGTGTCTTAAAAGCTGCGCACACGTCTTTCATGAAGTTGTCTCCGCCATTCTGCACTCCATTGATCATGATGTAGGGAACGAATTTGAAGCCAACCTTTTTGCTTTCGTCTCCATAATATTTAAGGAGTATATTGCCTCTATCCCCTTTCGCGCATTGCTTTATCCACGCTGGGTCTACGTTCATGGTCCTTCCACACTGAAAACCAATTATTTATGTTGTGATAGTAGAAGTAGGGAACAATCCAACAGCCTATAACGTCCTCACTGCTGCTGGGATACAGGGCTTCTCTCTGTGAGAGGCAGTAGGCCATTATCCACTACGCGGGCCCAGTGATCGTCGGTGGATGTCATATGTCTTCGAACATTTGTTTCTAGCATATGCCGGTTTCCTCATGATGTTTCCTTCCCAGTTTTTAGAGCAGTGATGATAAAATAAATGATAAGTGCGTGCAGGGTTCGAACCCACCACCACGACACGTAAGTCGTTGCCGTTACCACTAGGCCACCATTGCTTACTCTTTAATTGGTGTCTCTGCTCACTCCACTTGAAGAATGAAATACATAATTATTATATATTCTTATGACATTGATTAAATTATGGTGTAAATAGATTCTGCTTGAATATCTCTAGAAATTTGGCTGAGCACTCCATGCTTAATGATCGAGCATCTTAAAGAAGTACATCATCCGCCAAGCCTTTTCCCAACTATGTTGAGGTCTTCCAGTCTAATCGGATGCAGCTGAATACCAGTATTTTATATGGAGCGACTGCCTATCTGACCTCCACAACCCAGTTACTGGGTAATACGATACCCCTTGGTAAGACTAGTTGTCAGACTTTCGGGCTACTGACGACCCGTAACGACTGTCAAAGATCTACGAATGATAGCCGAGGAGCATCATATAGGAGTACATTTATTATTTTCATCATTGCAAAGTTTTTGTGTAATTTTTAACCGGCTTCAAATAAAAGTAAAGGTTACGAATTTGGCGAGTTTTTTGTATCATAATTCTTGTCAATCCAAGCTTACCTCATCAGCAGCTTCGTCGTCAGATCCTCTATTTTGTCTTGAGGATTCCATCATGCAGGAGTTGAAGAAGACCGCTTTGGTCACATTGCCCAGGTAGTCGATGGCACAACTATGCAGCTTGTTCCCGTAGCACTCCTCCGGACCATGCTGGCATTTGAATTCGTACACTCCGTTACCCTTGTCTATTGTCTGTGGAATAAAAATAAAATTAAACATAGCTGATATCACCGTAGGATTTTTTATAATTAGTCCAACCTGACAGATATTCCTGTAGAAAAGGGAGAAAAAATATCCGTGTTACTATTAGAACGACACAGGATTTCGCACATCTTCAATTGACCAGTATATTTGTGGGAATGCAAAGTAAAAAGCACGTTTCTAACAAATTTCGAACCCAAGAGCAATAAGAGCTACTTTACGCGCAAGTGTGTTGAAACAACTATTATTAGAATCACGGATATCATTGGAAGGCTTGTTAACAGTGAGTTCTTGAAACTTTTGTCAAGAACTAGAGGAGAAGGAACGACGTAACAACGTCCAACAAAGGAATTTCTTTTTACTTGAAGTCATAGGTCGTATGGTCTGTTCGAAAAGTATTTGATGACAGTGTAAGCAAACCCTGTTCAGATTAGATTCTCACCCATTCACTCACAAGGATTTTGTGACCCATTCTTCTGCATTAGAAGGTTTCGCTTTTATATCTCACCAATTTTTCTAACAATTATTGTTTGAATATTTATCATTGAATAATTTAACTGAAAAGTCATCGATGAGAATCGAGGTTATAAAATTGGCGTCAATTGTCATGTGAAAAACGTGGTTAGGGTGATTTAAAATTAGAATTTCAGGCTTAAGTATCCAAATGATCAAATCGCACTCACACATGTGTACTACAATCAATCAATCAACTTGTATTTGATTTTATATTTTTAATATTAGGCTGTTTGGCTGCTTCGAGTCAGGGCCTCTACTTCAAAATACGAAGGTACAGTGGGCGAAAACAAAAATCCGCGAGCCATTTTTCACAAACGTTTGTTACAATTTTTATCTAAGTATCAATTTTTTTGTGATCTCGCCACTGTGTCGAAATTTTTGTCATATTTCACTAGTATCAAAATGTACTTTTTGTTTTAGGGATCATTATTTACCTACTTCTAGTAAATGCGATCTCTAAAAAAAAAGTACATTTTGATAAATATTGGATCTCCAACAGTGGTACACAACAACATTAGTATAAAAGAATTGGAAATAACTAGGTCTTTCAAAACCAGGTTCCCAGTATTAATTGGCTAATACCGGGATGCCGGTAATTTTTTGGTAATTTTTCAATACCGGTATTAAAATCACGAATCTAGCTAGCTCTAATATTTTGGAAGCTATTGAGGTTCTTCTTAGCGGGGTAATTGTGTAACACGCTATCAGTAGCAATGGGTTTAATTTTGACAGTTCATCAACATTCATTGCGTTATTTACGTTGTTGAGCAGACACATTTTTGGAACATATGAAGCAATGGATTAGAAATATCCTTCAAAATGATTCAGATTGAGATTGTTAATGTGTTACGCAATTAGGGTACCGCTTTCTTTGCGGACCAGTGTATTATAGGAGACCACATCGGTTACATATAATCTAGGTGGGTAGGTAAAGTGTGGCCAACGAAACGAGATAAAGAATGTAAACAAACTTTCAGGGGTTCACAACATTTTTATTTAACGAAGTTATAATATAAATTTTAAACTTCCTATTCTAATCGTTGTCGTTTATATTGGACGAAAATGATTCGTCAGAAGAGTCCGAATTAGTCGTATTGCTCACAAACTATCTATCATGTGCTGCCAGGCTGTGATTACGTAATTAAAATCAACAACTAGGTACTTACATTAACAGTAAAATTATCAAGAAGAACTAACAATAGCGGATAGATAACAATAAAAACTAAACAAATAAGGAAACGAAAAAAAATCGTATCACTTCGAAAGTGCGGACCAAATGTTGATAGCTGCTGTCCCTACCGCTTTCCTATACCGTGAATCAAACAACGACATTCATCGTCGACCAACTGACGTCATTATTGCGTGCGAGAAATAAGGACAGAGATAATAATCGCTCGCTATCGTAATGTAACTCAGTAAAGGTCAGGTTCTTTACGTATGTTATCTCGTCTCGTTGGCTGCACGTTACAATAAGTTTGACAAGTACAAATTAATTAAAATAAATCAAAGCACTTGTACACGAAAATCATACGAAGAAAAACAAAATGAAATGCAAAATAGAAAGGGTATATAATAATACAAATGAATTCATAAAAAAAAGAAACAATTTAAAGGGCATTGTTGTTTCATCGAATTTCGATCTAAGTAAGTACAAATGCCAGCACACCAAGCTACTACATTCTGTCAAATTTATTGAATAGATTTTCAACTTTATCTCTAAACCATAAGGTTCAAAGTTGACTCGGAAAATTTGACAGTTTCGGGTAGCTTGCTTGATGTGCTGGCGTCTGTACTTATCGAATTTTTTCTTTTTGTTTCTTTATTCCAATCGTAAACCGGCTTGCAGTACACCATAAACCAGGCGAAGGTATGCAGAGCATTTCCTCTTTTTTAAGAAAATGACAAGAATTAGGTTACTGATATTGAGGGCAAGACTCACTGATAGTTCTTTAACGTTACTTTGTTTCATACGAGTATGATCTTTATTCTCAAGCTACTAATGTTTATATTCGTATAAGCGAATATTAGCATGATTTTTATACGAATGTAAACCTTATAATCACCCAAGAATAAGTTTAATATACAGTAATAATGGGAACCCTAAACTATTCAGTTTAGTCAACGTATTCTTGAAACAGCTTTTCAAGCAGGTTATACTCGGAAGTTATCTATGGGATTAAAGCGAATCCTGATTTTCTCTTCAAATGAGAATTATATTGAAAAAAAAAAACACGACTGCATTCAAAAAAAGCTCACTTTTCAGGCAATCTGATGCAGTTGGTGGCAGTTATTTTAGTTCAATCTCAGATTTAATGCTGCAGTCTGCAGGGTTTTTTTTTCTAACTATTTACTGTGTTTCATTTTTGGAATATTCTCCTCAAACCCTTTATTTTAATACCCCAGATGGCCATGGTACTATTTTATATTTGACTAGCTCCTGCCCGCGACTATGTTTGCTTGAAATTTCTTGTTTCCCCAACCCACCGCATCGCAGTCGCATCGCATCACATATCCGCGCTCTTTCTATTTGTTTTTAGTTTTGCTCAGATACTAAAAGTCCTAGCGTGATGCGTGAATTGGGCTATCAAATACAAAAATAATTTTTCCAGAGATAAACGCGTTCAAACGAAAAAAAAAAAATACTCTTCAGCTTTGTTATTAGTAGGTAAGCAGATAGATTTAATAAAGAAACCTAGCCTATAAATATCACGCGACCCAGACGAGTCGATAGACACCTCGTGTATTAAAATGTATCCAGTCGTTAGGATGCTTCGACGTTATAAAGATTCCCACATACATACAAAGATACATACATATTAGAACGCATGAAAACATGGCCCTGTCTTTGCTGTCGCGCAGTCGGGTAACTACCTAAAAACTAATTTTTCACTCCTCATGCTCTAAAAGTTCGTCTTTATGTTGTGCGTAGGGGACATAAAGTCGCTTTTATGCTCTCTAGTGCATAAAGTAATTTCTTTTCCTAAGACTAAGATAATCAGGCCTAACAGCCACACGCACAATAAAACGTCGCAGATTAAAGTTGTTATTTCATTTAATTTGCTTTAATTTATAACACTCCCGTGTTTTCTATCGCTAATTTAATAAAACCACATAAAATAGTTTTCATTTATTATTTAAAAACGCAAAGAAACGTGTTTATGACTTGGCAGTATGAAGTAGGTACCTAAGTCGAATGGCACAAGTTGTAAATAAAAAAAATAAACTTTTAAAATGTTTCGTGGCGGGATTTAGCTATTCTCTTCTTCAATTTTGCAACATTTTTGAACAGTGGAAAATACTTTATGTTTATTTTATTTTCTCGCAATCGAAGTGAAAATCAGAGTGTATAACTCGGGCATAAACAAGTCATTTTACCCTCTCGCCTGTGGTATGGGTGGATACTCGTATAAACGTCTCGGGGTGGAATGTCTTCTTTTATGCACTAGTTGTACAATCTACTATTGCAGTGGACTTTTCACACAGTTGCGTAGGCATTTAATAAAGCATAAAATGTACCTAGTAAATAAAGAAAATCCCGGTGAAAAATCTTCAATAGGATTTGCCATTAATTTGTTTTATTTTCGTGGGTTATTATGTAAGTATCTTCATTAATTGTACTATCCACCTCATGTGTAAACACAAACGAGGTAGACAGTACATTTATTTATTTATGTTTGAAGTAATCATTACGAATGACCTGCGAACATCGACATCTTTGTTTCGTTTTGCGTAACACACTATCAGTAGCAATGGCTTTTATGTTGACAGTTCAACAATATACATTGCAGTTTTACAGTTTTCTAAATATTTATAATTTTCATACCTGTGCATTTCCGTAAGGATAAAGATGCAGGTTCAGGTACGAGGCTAGTTTCTCCACTGTTGGACTGAAATTCACTGTATCGAAATTCCTACAATCAGGGCACAGGCACTCATAATATAGTTTTATGTCAACTTTTTCTGGTACCAGTGCTTGCATCTAAAACATTAAGGATTCGTTAAAGGATTTCTAGATGATTTTTCATTTAAAAAGTAGGTAGATATAAGAAAAACAAACCTTATTTTCCACAAAGTAAAAGTCTGCCTTAAAATCCTGCATTGGATTAACCTCACCGTCTAGTAAGTTTGAAAATATGTCTGCAAACAAATTAAAATAAAAGTAAAAGAAGGGCACTATGACTTACAAACCAATGTATTTAAACGTTGCAGATTTACTCACCATCATCCTGAGTTTTTACTGTAATAAATGTTAAACTAAATAAAGAAAATATAAGAGTTTTATATAAAAACATTGTTATTCGTGTGGTTGTATCACGATTGAATGAAAGCAGTAAATACTAGTCCCCAGGAGTCGACCCGACGTACATTAACGATAACGCAACAATCGGTAGCCATTTATGTTACGTTTCTTTACAGTCTAATTGAGAACTCATTCACACTATACTTGTGTTTATTATTTTAAAAAATCACACTTATTCCCACAAAAATTCTGGGTTTAGAATTTTAGGTAAAACACAGGATAAAAATCTAAACGATGTGTTGGCAATATTCATTTCGGTAGTTATCGCTCGATTTTGTTTCTCTGTGACCGTTAAACGTATCATTTACAATTTATGATAGTACTTACTACGTCATAAACTTTGTTGATGGATTGGTACGTATTTACGTAATAACCATATTTTTTTGTTCTAGCTCTTTTTCTATTACACCGTTTTATAAGTCTTTGTGCGCCAATAGTGCAACGACTGGCGCACAAAGTATTGGAAGGTAAGCACTGTCTCGATAATATAAAAACGTTTACATTTTATCTTTTTGGTAACCGTGCAATATACCATTTAAATTAACTAAATCCACAAATAACTCAAACTAAATTTCTATAAAAATGTATCATATACAAGTTGTAACTTAAATAACGCACAACTCCTCAAGGGGTCACCGCGAAAAAAAAATCAGCTGTTCCCTACATGTAACTCGTCAAAAGGTAGGGAACAGCTGATTTTTTTTCGCGATTTCAGGTTGGTTCCATAGTAAAAGTTGTTCATAATGATGAGTTACACCTTCTTTATGCGCCATACAGCATGAACTTCGCGCAAAATACTGCAGTAACGTTATCGTCTCGTCATCCGGCCATAACTGTTTTGTTTCAACTTTTCGATAGATTACAAACTTATATTTCACTGACAAATGCGTGCACTGACAGGAGAGATCCACTCAAGCAGTCAAGCTGTGTGGTTCTTTCCTCAAAAGACCATTTCAGACATCAATCTACATGGTCTTCGCATGATCTGACCAAGATTATGTCAGGACTTTATAAGAGACTGTTCTCTCACATTAGTCAGACAGAAAACGCTGCCCTCATCTGTTTTTAAAATATGATTAAATACGAGTATGATTGACGTGTAAGTGTTTGTATGCAAATCTACTTACAGAAATGAAATCATTTATCATAAATGCCATGTTTATATGTAACCAAAAAAAAATCTCATAAGAATATAGGTTCTCTCTCTCTTTTAAGAATATAGGTAAGTCTAAGTACCTAAGTACTGAAAAAAGATCTATTTACCAATTCCTTTATATTTTCGCTGTATTAAAACTGCATATATATTCAAATTGGGGGAGGCACCTTTAGAAATTCTTTTCATTTGAATTGTTGGAATTTTACTTGGCATTTACTAGAATAACATTCCACATCGATAAGCTGATAAAATATTACGAAATAGCTAATCGCAATGCAGAAAATGTGCCATAGAATTACCTACCTGCGTTATGAAATAAAACATTCAATTTCCACAGACTTAACGAAGGATTAATGAGATTAAAAAAGATTGTAAGCGGAAGGATTAAATTTTCACGTAGTTATCAGACGGGAGGTTCTGTTGCAATTAGCCGAGTGTTTGCAGTCCGGGGTCACCGACAACTGCTCTCGTTCGCATTTTATTTGATGAACGAACGATGCTCGCCGCTGTTCGTTTGCACAACAGACACATTTTCATCTCGCTGCCCAGAGCCGAAATTTTCATCCCGTTCCTAAAACAGAACACCTGACACTGGTGGAAAACATGCAAAAAATATTTTTTTCAAATTGATCGAGTGTTCGGTATAGTAGTATTCGGTATTCCTGTACCTCAAGTAATTTGTGCTACGGTTTGTTTGCGTGTATCGCACCTACTGCATTATTCAAAGTAAGTTTTATTAATTAACTAATTCGTTTATGAATATCAAACACCGGCAAACACATACTGCAGTAAGGCGAACAGACATCATCAAATACAGGGGTGAATTTTCGAGCATATCACGAAGACTGTCTAGAAACTAATTAATTTCAAAACTGCATCTACGAGTATAAAGCCAGCGGACAAACTTACAAGTTGTTTGCGTTGCCAAAAAAGAAAGAGCTTACGTAGTGTGTGTCTAGATAAATATGAAGGTATAAGAAGTTTCGTCGTCACATGAGCGTCTGAAGGGCAGACGGGAGTGCGGGAGTGCAGTCTGTAGTCTGCCACAATAGCTTCGCGGGCTCGCGGCTAGCTGTCGGGTCTTTGTTACCTCACATATTACTTTTTGCTACGTACTTTAGAGAAAATTGAATTGTAACATAGTTTCACGAACAGATGAATACAGTCTGCACACACAAAGAGATCGGGATGCTCTTGATGAATGGAAAGATTTAAGCTGCTCCAGTGTGTTATCTATCTTTATGAAGACAGAAGTAGGTAGGTCTAATTCTTCAAACTCAAACTCAAAGCATTTATTATAATATTTATTAAATCAGTCGGTTTTCTTTGTTTTGGTTTTGTCTTATTATAATAATATAAATATTCTTGTCTGTTAGTGTGTTAAGATTTGCATTAGCGAAAATAATGTTCACTCAGTCAGATCATCAATTTTCCTTAATTTAGCGTGTTGTACTGCTGAAAATAGTTTATGAACTATTATGATGATTATGACATTGAAACAATGAAATACGAAGGCAACGAATAAATGTATTTCTATACCTAAAGCTGAAGAGTTTGTTTGTTTGAACGCACTAATCTCTAGAAATATCATTCGGATTTGAAAAAAATATTTTTTTTTGCTTTTGGTAGCCCAACTCTTGAGGAAGGGTACACGCCAGGACCCTTAGAAGATGAGAAAAAGAAATAAAGTCAGAAAAAGCGCTGAGTGACAAAGAAGTAACAGCGTGGGCAGATGATGCGACGTGACGGGGCGGGTCAGGGGTAGCGTTGAAAAAAGCGGGGAAAATTCCCGTTTCTTTCCAATTCCGTTGTGTTTTTCAATGTTGCATTCGAAAGTTTCAAGAAAATTTGCCAGTATATATTCCATGTGTTTTTTTTTTTTTCAATAAAACCGAAAAATATGAAAGAAACGGGAAACAATTTTTTTATTTTTTTATCAAGTCCGTACTTGCTATATTTAACTTCGGGTATTCTATGCTTTAACTCCGCCCCCCTGTTGTGCATCTAGTATTCTAGCTGTCAGTTGTATAAATAGTTTTATCAATTTACGTGATAGTTCCGAATGAAACATTGAATAAAACAAAGGTTATGGAAAGAAACGGGAATTTCACCTGAAAACATTTCATGTGTACGAAGTCGCGTACAGAAACTAGTAACAAAATATAATTATGTTATTGAAGCTTTTCACAAGATTCCACTGGTTACCATTTCCTTTGCAGATCTGTCAGAAAATCAGTAGATCTAGATACATTCCCTCATAAGTGATAATCTCCTCCATATAAACCGATATACATATACATCGTGTAACGGAAAGGGGGTATCAACCCTGAAGGAGGTGAATGTGCTCATGAAACTCAACAACTTTCCCCAAAGAACATAGGTCGAAATATGAAAAAAAAATTTGGCCCTCCCATAGTAAATCAATCAGCTGGTAGTCAGTTTTGTAAGGGAGGGCCAATTTTTTTTTTCATATTTCGACCTATGTTCTTTGGGGAAAGTTGTTGAGTTTCATGAGCACATTCACCTCCTTCAGGGTTGATACCCCCTTTCCGTTACACGTTGTATACAGGGTGTAACGGAAAGGGGGTATCAACCCTGAAGGAGGTGAATGTGCTCATGAAACTCAACAACTTTTCCCAAAGAACATAAGTCGAAATATGAAAAAAAAATTTGGCCCTCCCTTACAAAACTGACTACCAGCTGATTGATTTACTATGGGAGGGCCAAATTTTTTTTTCATATTTCGACCTATGTTCTTTGGGGAAAGTTGTTGAGTTTCATGAGCACATTCACCTCCTTCAGGGTTGATACCCCCTTTCCGTTACACCCTGTATAGCAAGAATATAATCCAGCCGTTCGATTCTGGAAAAATCTCACCGTGATAAATAAGGTGAAGTGAGCTTAGAGTGAGTTGTGAGTCATACTGATGCTAGGGATTGACACTATTGACGACTCACTCCACGCTCACTTCACCCAAGTTTTCACGGTGAGATGGTTACAGAATCGCACGGTAGGGCTCGGTAAAGTTGTCGCTTCAACAAATGTTCAGAGGGTGATTATAGTTGCGTCGGAGGCTCAGCGGCCCGACCTCGTCTGCCGTCGCGCCCGCTTCACTTTCTATTTGCCTTTAATAAGATTCTCTCCAGACCCTCCACGCTGATTACAAACAGGCTAATAACATCATTTTAACGTCTTACTAATGTGAATATAAATTTAGATTAACGCTAGACGACAATCAATTGAAAGATTATGTTGGTGCACGCGATAACAGTTCAAGAAAACGACTAAAAAGTTTATTTTCTCAGGGAGAAAATAAATTGCAGTTTACTAGTTAATCGTTCATTATGTCGAACACGATGTTCTTGCCGAATCACTACAAAAATTCTGAAATTCAATTAATAATAATAACATCTAATATCTAATTAATATTATATTAATTCAGAATTTCTGGTAGGTTTAAAATTAAACGTATTGCCTAAGCTAAGAGTACTCTACCTAGATCTGAGTTTTTCAATAGTCAGATAACTTCTATCTGAAGAATAAATATGACAGTTTGACATATTTGTCATACAAAAGCTATCAAACGGCAATATTTACTCTTCAGTTAACTTCGATTTTTCACAGCTCTGCCATCCGTGATCGTCAAATTAATCTCCTGCGATTTTTAAATCGCATATTTTCGTAATAGTCCGGCCGATCGTATATTTTACTTAGGAACGCGGTAGGTTTCAGTGAACTCCCAGCTCCCAGTACGGCGGTAGCGATTCAACAACTTCAACTTAATAAAAACTCAGTCCGTCGAAGCCTTCTTCTATCGAAAATTTTATATTTCTTTCCACCTCAATTTCAAATCCTAAGAATTTTCATCTGAACTAGAACTAGGAACGGTGGAATACGAACTCTTTGAGTTTGTTTACCCTGCAGTGAAATTCTCCTTTTTGTTGATAATAATAATAATAATAATATTCGACAACTTTCACACAACGCCATCTAGTCCCAAACTAAGCAGAGCTTGTGCTATGAGTACTAGACAACTGATAAACATACATATATATTTCTAAATAAATACATATTATAGATAAATTACACCCAGACAAAGAACAAATGATCGTGCTCATCACACAAACATTTTTCCTGGGTGGGAATCGAACCCACGACCTTGCGTATAGTAGTCAGGGCCACTGACCACTAGACCAACAGGCCTGCCTAGATAAATCATTAAAGCCTTTTATGTTACAGTCAGCGCCTGGTCGAGGCCCGCACAGTAATAATAGGCGAGTTTTCCTTTTAAAATGTAGTTTTAAAGATTTCCGCATTATGATGAAAAGGCAAAAAAAGGGGAAAAAGAGAACATTGATAATATATAGTGAAAAGCTCGTCAGGCAGGTGGTTGGCGCTCGCGGCCGCTTATATAACTGCACTGAAATGAAAAATTGAAGTGAATGTTGTTGCGCTGAAACTCGACTCGCTTCAATACGTAGCTAAGTTCTGAGAGACGGAGTTATTATCGTTTTTCTACTGAACGCAGTTTGGAGTGATCTCGAAGTTACAAAAACAGGAACAATATCGTTATTGCTTGTTATTTGTGCATCCCTTTCCCTATACAGTCACTGAACATGTAATTGTTCTACAAAACGAATTAGGGTACTGCGGGTAATGGCTCTAATAACAATTCCATTAGCAATTTAAGCTGTAAGTGATATAACTATAGCGCGGTGTATTTTTACGCCTTCCCAGTTTTCCAGCAGCACCCTAATTGCGTAACACAGTATCAATCAATCTGAATCATTTTGATCATTGTGAAGGATATTGCTAATCCATTGCTTCATATGTTCGAAAAATGTGTTTGCTCAACAACGTAAACAAAGCAATGAATGTTGTTGAACTGTCAAAATGAAAGCCATTGCGCAATTACCCCGCTCGGCTTACACGTATTTTTTTTTTTTTACATATGTCGGGCCGGTCCTTTGGAAGGCGTACCTACGAGGGACCGAAGCCAACTCGCATAGGCCCGTTAGGAAATTTTAATGAAATGCGGCACCAACCGACGATTATCCCTCGGGTGCACTATGCAAGTGCACCCAAGGATAACCCCCGGAAAAATATCGATGTCTCCCACGTAAGTTGTTGTAAACCACAAAATTCGGTACGTGAATATAGATAGTAATACTTTATTACTTACTATATTCACATACTAATAATTCTACTATTTAGTAATACTTTATTACTAACTATATTCACATACTGAATTTTATAAAAAATAATTTAGAAGTGCAGTTTTTATTGCCTATAGTATCTTTGAAACGCTCTCCTGTAAAATTGCAGTTTATGACTTACAACAACTTACGTGGGAGGCATCGATATGACATGTATTATTATTAACGTATTATTATGTATTGATAGTGTGTTACGTAATCACCCCGCAGGTGATGGTTCCCACGCTATCCTGACATTAATGTCTCGTCGGGAGTCTCGTAGGGAACCCTCCCTATCCACGTTAAATATTAATATGGATCGGCCGGCTACCTTCGAGTTATTGACGGAGGTACATGCAGTATACCTCCTGTTTATTTTTGCTTCAGTGTCGAACGGTAGACCATTTTTTGCACATTACCTACCCACTGACCTTACTGTTTATACATACAGGGTTGTAGGGACATCGACGCGCAAACTGTAACCATGAATTTAGCACATGATTCTGAATCCACCAGAGTTGATATTGTTCGATGGTTATTAAAAAAAAAAAACAGTTTTCCATACATTTTGACCGCGTAGGTATTGCACTTTTTAGGTACAAAGGCGGACTTAATGCCTTAGGCATTTTCTACCTCTACCCTTGGTTGACTGCAACCAAGGGTGGTGAAGAGATTAGATGGCAGGTGCTTTGGTTGAAAGGAACAATGATAAAAATAATATAAAAAAACTATACTACACTTAAAAACTAAAACTATACTTTTCTATGAAACATCAGATTTTTCTTTCTGATTAGGTACCAAATAAAATTTCTAAGCTAGTTTTGAATCATGTGCTGAATTCATGGTTACAATTTGTGCGTCGATGTCCCTGACACCCTGTATTTGTATGTGAAAGTTGGCTATGTATATTTTATGTTTTCCATGCCTCACTGAATTGCGTATCATATTATTCAAAAATCCATATGCCATGTCATTAAGGTCAAAAAGTTTTCTGGAGGGGCGTTCAAATATCCATAAAAAAGTAGTAGGCACCGATTGTTTGGTAACGAGCACGAGGTTACATACAAACAGATAGAGTACAACAGTAATTCAAACTATAAAGCGGATTAAAACGCTGTAACCTTCTGATTGAAGCGTTAAATTGATTAAGTATTATACCATTTAATGGTGAATTACGCTGTTAAAACATTATTGTTGGATTTCATTATGCAGGGTTACTTTAAATTAGCTAGCTGAACTTCGCAGATGCGATGGACATCGATATCTAAACACTATAAAATAATAAATAAAAGGATTTCATGGATTTTTTGGAAGGCCAACGACCGCTATTAGTGTTGTTACTTGAAGTATGAGTTAAGAAAAACTGTCTTCTTATGTTTTATCGTGTTTACATATGGATCACGCATGTGAAGTTTACACAAAAAAACTGATTTTTTAAACTTATATTTCAAATGACTATAATAACTACGGTCATTTTCAATCATTTTTAAGGGATTTATACCCATCGCGTCGACGGAGTTTAGCTAGTAAACTAAAAATAGCCCTGAAGATTGATTAGAATGATTATATTAATGGATTATTTTAATATCGCGCGGCTTTTAAAGTGTGCTAGCATAGTTTTCGCTCGGCCCCATTTCATTCCGTTCTCTGGCAGCGGGGTATCTGAGTCAGCGCAAACATTGCTCTTCCCGGCCTTTGTTTCAACCGTTACTATCGGACTCATTATGACCCTTATCTTTGGCGAACAGGAATAGGTAGCTCAACTACACAATCTTTTTATTTCTCTCTCTATTACCATTGTGCTACGTATCTTCGTGTTATTTATAACATTTCTTAGAAAACTACTGAATCGTGTCCAGTACTTTCGCGTTTTATCGATCACATGTTTTTCCAATGGATGTGTATCATGCATTTTATTGCATGTTCCGAGAGGTACCTATCAAGTATTTTGTGCAAAAAATTTACTTGGTTTTAAATTCTTAGTAACCTGCGTAGGAGGACTCTATGTTTTTTTGGAGATTTGTAGTAAAACAGGTATGTACAAACAAATTCATACGGCTACTGGCCCATATTTATTTGTTTGTAGGCTCATAGCAACCACTCACAATAATGAGCATCGTAACCCATTAAAGAGCAATAAAAGTATTAATTTCAAGTTAGCCACAACAATTTCTGAAATATCAAATCAGACCAAATCTCCGGGATATTAAACGAGAGCGAGTAAATATAAAATGCGCTTCTGCCAACCTCTTCACTAATGAGATTTATTTTCAATTAGAAGCGGCCCGAGCGCCGATCGCAGCCGCCTCTAACGACATGATTTACATCTAGTCTTATTTACACCCACAGCCCGCTGTGCACCCGGATAATGAAACGGAAACAGAAATTCGACGTGATGAATATACGACCATAGCAGTATACTTCCACTTCCCTGATACCCAGGTGCGATACATTTCAATTTACATCTGACACTTAAAACCAACTTTTATAGAAACTTGAACCTTATGAACGATTGATACAGCCATGCGATTCTGTAACCATCTCACCGTGAAAGCTTGGGTGAAGTGAGCGTGGAGTGAGCTATCATTCGCTAGGGATTAACACTATTAAGTGCTCACTTCACTTATAATTTCACCGTGAGATTTATACAGAATCAACCGGCAAGAATCACGCAGATAAATGATTTCTAAAATGTGCTATTGACTGTGTATTCCATATTATTTTATGCGCCTAAACGTATTGTGTGTATGCCGATCACGCATGAGGAGAACGCTTTATCGGAGCCGTTCATGACGTGCCAAGTAGGTATTTCTGGATTAGACTAACATTCTCATTCAAGGGCTATCAGAGCTAACTCGATGTGTGGGAGATTGTACACAACAATAATAAGTAAAATATGCAAATTCAGGGCATCTATAGACTGTTAAAATCATTATCTGCCTAGCCTTTTCCCACTTATGTTGGGGTTGGCTTCCAATCTAACCAGTATTTTACATGGAGCAAATGCCTATTTGACCTCCAAAACCTAATTACCAGGTAACGCGATACTCCGTGGTTGTCAGGCTTTCGGGCTTCTGACTACCCGTAACGACTGTCAAAGATCTACGAATGGGAGAGGGGACCAACGGCATAAAACATGAGAGACAGAGGTCTCTTTATGAAAAGATCGTAACCCATCCACGGACCAACCTCGGCAAGAATAGATCGACCCATGCGGCTGTGTTATTATTACTCACTCGCAGCAACGAGTCCCTAAGATAATGATATAAATAAAAACTAGGTTTTAAGACTCGTTTCCGGACAACTTTATTCCATCTGTATTCCGCAGAAATGTCACTTTGACGCCAATCATATCCTCGGTCTCATAAAACAATTTATACAGAAATTCCCCTTAGAGTCTGTACTCAGGCCAGACTGATTACATTTGGGAACGCCGATGGTGGAACCGAAACATACGTATTTGTTATGTAGATTAGACGTGTACCTACAACTATAGATACATTCTGTGCTACTGCCAGTGTATAGGTATATTCAGCACTTATTTGTTTCATCTGTAAACCTGACTTGGTTTCCGTACGCCATTTTTGGGTGACTACTGAAAATAAGCACTGTGCTGTGGTCCCCCAAAGCACAGCATCTTGTGGAGTGGAAGCCTCCTTGTCACGACGTGCAGCTGACGACTATTTCTGCAGCCTAATTACGTAAAACACCTGAATCATTTTGAAGGATATTGCTAATCCAATGCATCATATGTTCGAAAAATTTGTCAAAAAATTGGTGTCTGCTCAACAACGTAATTATCGCAATTACTGTTGTTGAACCGTCAAAATGAAAGCCATTGCTACAATAGTGATAGTGGGTGACGCAAATACCCCGCTGTTTTGTGCTCGTGATTACAGATCTGTACCCTAATTGCGTAACACACTATTACTCTCAATTTGAATCATTTTGAAGCATATTGCTAATCCGTTGCTCCATATGTTCGAAGAATGTGTCTGCTCAACAACGTAAATAACGCAATGAATGTTGTTGAACTGTCAAAATGAAGCCCATTGCTACTGATAGTGTGTTAAGCAATTACCCTGCTGTTTTTGTTATTTTTTATTCGAGTTAACTTATCTTTTTTGTCTTCTTCTTCTTTGTTTAACTTTTTCAGATCTTGTTGTCCCAAAACTTCGCCATCTTTTTTGTATGCTCGTGGTTCTGTGACAAATAAACCAATATTTCTTTATTTATTTCTCCAGCATCTGTGTTTCACGATGCTTCCTCGTTCGCACTTATATTACCAGAATATGTAATAAATACAGCGCTTGCAATCTGAATCTATGTTGACGTTGATGAAATATGTATTAGTTTATTATGTACGAGGGATCTACAACATTTTTCGGCAATTTACTGCTCGTGGCAGATAGGAAGGCAATATTTATACGTTATCTGTGTGGGGCGCTGAGATTGCCTACTCCCCCTATCGTAGGAATTTGTGAACATACATACGATTTGCCTAAATGATGAAATTGATATTTGTTAGGTCACTTTCGACTTCTGTTTGTGATTCTTAATATTCTGGTTTACTTTTTTAGGGAAATGTAAATGAATGAATATGAATTCAGTGTGAATTCTACCATTCAGTAGATTAGATTACCTATTAATTGACTGTTATCTAAGGTCTGATGGCCAGTTCCTGCCGTGCGATTCTGTAACCATCTCACCGTGAAAACTTGGGTGAAGTGAGCGTGGAGTGAGTCGTCAATAGTGTCAATCCCTGGCATCAGCATGACTCACAGCTCACTTTAAGCTCACTTCACTTTAGTTATCACGGTGAGATTTTTCCAGAATCGACCGACTGTATTAAAAAAACGTTCAAAATCTACTCTCAATCTGATTTCAGTGACAGTCAAAAACTTGTCAATAATGTAGGGGAATAATGATATATTTGACAGACTGAGGCTGAGATCAGACTGTGAACATTCTTAAATTACGAGAATCCTCTTCTTGTTTTTGGTTTTTAGTTTTAAAACAAAAGAATCTTTATAACGTATAAACCTCAGAAAATATAGAAGTAATTGTGAGTAGGTAGATTGTATATTTACATGTGTTTGTTCAGAAATAGCGACAGTAAATAATGACTGAAACTTCAAGTAATTCTCTTAAATACCAAGCTATAAACATAATATTTCCGAAGCGGTGAACAATTAATTATGTAAAATCCTATTATATTACTACGCGTTTAGTACGCCGTTTACACGCAGCCAACAATTTTGTTATTATGTGAACACCTACTTCGTACCTCGGAAAGCACGTTAAGCCGTTGGTCCCGGCTGTCATTCGTAGATCTTTGACAGTCACTACGGGTAGTCAGAAGCCCGAAAGTCTGACAACCAGTCTTACCTAGGGGTATCGTAGTACCCAGTAACTGGGTTGTGGAGGTCAGATAGGCAGTCGCTCCATGTAAAATAGGTACTGGTATTCAACTGCATCCGGTTAGACTGGAAGCCGACCCCAACATAGTTGGGAAAAGGCTAAGCAGATGTGTGAACACCTACTTCAAATAGATGTAAAAAGGCCTACCTTGACGAAAAACCTTTTAATTGAATATTCATTCATTTATAATTTTCATCACGTTTTCTCCGAACTCTTCAATCTGTAACAGTTATACGTAGGTATCTGCAGATATTGTCGGGAGCACTTGAATTTTTCATGAGTTATCAAAGGCCCGAGGCTATATAGTATGTACACCTCGGCAGAGTCTGTCGCGTCGCCAAGCAAAGAGCAAAAAAAAAAAAAAGTTGTCTCTGTTTTACTTACGACTATTTTCACCCCCATACATAAGGAAGGGTGTGCGTAACTAACACAGGGAAATGTTTACGCGTAGAAATGAATGAGGTCGATGAACCGTACATTTTTCAAGAACTCTGCTGTGAACATGCATTTTAGTTGATGTGATCGTTATTGTTGTATTCTAAAATGATGATAAATGATATTTAAATCTATTTATAAATCAGTTTTTATTTCATAAAAATTAAAATTATTTATACAGTGTATGTACACTAGGTACTAAATAAAATGACTAATTAACTAAATATAAAAATAAAGTAAATAAAGTAAATATAGAAATAAAGACATAAAATCCTTTTGTTCTTTGGTAACATAAGTGTCCATACTCGTCCGCATCGCTGTCATCCGGAAACGTGCCCAGAAGACCGGCAGCATTGCCACGTTGAATGGCAATGCTAATTATTTGGCGCAAGGCAAGGAACAATCCATCTATAAATTGATCCAACAAACACTTTTAAATAAATTATGTTAAAAAACTAGATGAGGTTGGTGATTTCTATCCGACTAGTCTGAGAAGAAATATCCGAAAAAACTCAGAAGTCACAGTCTCTTTTAAAGTCCAGACATAACTTTAGTCAGACCATATGAAGACCATGCAGACCAATGTCTGAGACGATCAATTGAGGAAAGAACCACACATTTCCATTTTATGTATGTAGGTAGTCTAAGCAGTTAACAGTACTTCGGTCGAATATTAACGTTTTAAGCACAATATAATATGGCCATTAGGTCCTGTGCCAATATCATCAGTGTTCAATTAACCATTGTTATGGATGGATAAGTTCGAAAACCACTTGTAATAAAAATGAACTAATACCCACACTCACTGCATCAACAAAGACTATTTATAACTGTAAACGCTCAGTCATTTCATTTTCCTACATAAATTATTAGCTACCTACTCGGGCAAGTCGAGCAACTTACTTACTTATATGCCTATAGGGTATACCCATAACAATTGCCTATAAAAAAACCTCCGGCAACGGTAGCAGGCTCCCCTAGGATTCAATTTTCCTGCCGTAATACTAAACATACATTTACGTAATTTGTTCACACCACTTGCTCATGGGCTGAGAAAGTAGATATTTAAATTGTCGTTTGACAAATAACATGGGTTTTCCTCTGGATTATGGTTGTTCCCCTCCCCTAAGGTAGGTTACAATTTAAGTTTGGGAACATTAGCTGCCGGTCGATTCTCGAAAAATCTCAACGTGATAACTAAGGTGAAGTGAGCTTAGAGTGAGCTGTGAGTCACGCTGAAGCTAAGGATTGACACTGTTGACGACTCACTCCACGCTCACTTCACTCAAGTTTTCACGGTGAGATGGTTACAGAATCGCACGGCTGGCATTATCTATAATGTTACTCTGTATTGATCTGATTAATGAAAATCCTACGTAAAACTGTATCGTTATTAATTAAAGGGAAAAAGTGCAAAGCATGTTGATTGAAAGTTGTGATTTGAGCTGATGAGTGGACATCGTGAATTTAAATTGGGACATTTGGACAGGCCTGTTGGTCTAGTGGTCAGTGGCCCTGACTGCTATGCTCAAGGTCGTGGGTTCGATTCCCACCTAGGACAAATGTTTGTGTGATGAGCACAATCATTTGTTCTTTGTCTGGGTGTAATTTATCTATAATATGTATGTATTTAGAAATATATGTGTATGTTTATCAGTTGTCTAGTACTCATAGCACAAGCTCTGCTTAGTTTGGGACTAGATGGCGTTGTGTGAAAGTTGTGGAATATTATATTATATATTATAATATAAATAGCAGTTTAGGATTTTTTGCCTAAAATTGGCTGAATATCTGTTTGTACATTTTGCCAGAAGCTAAGTAGGCAGAGGAAGTAGGCAAGTATATGATTTAATCATACAGCTGTACATTAATCATGCCATCCAACGTGACAACGCCTGCCAGCCTTTTCTGTATTTTTCCCACTGACAGCGATGCGGACGAATTTTTTGATGCCCAATGAGCTCTTACATTTTTTCTAGGTATTTTTTATAGGTATAAAAGAAAAAATGTAAGAGCTCATCATTCATACTTGTTCATAATATATATACATTTAATGTGTTAGATTGTATATTGTATTTAAGATTTCATAATAAGCATGTAAATAAAAATGAAATAAATAATACAGATAGACAAAATATGATTTTTAGGCACGCCTCGCAAAAGCTACGCCTGAGAAACTTATGCAAGTACAACTACTGGTACTGTTTCAAAACTATATTTTGTTTACAGAGAAATCTACTGAAATCGTAAAGCTGTAAGTTCACAACTAAACACGACCAGTAATTTGTTCGTGTTTTGCATGGAATAAACTGCTCTTACAGACTCACAGCAACGTGATTTATCCGAACTTTAACAACGCAGTAAAACAAAGGCATAATTTCGTGAATAAAACGCACCTTATAATAATGATATTCAGGGAGAATAGTGAATGATTTGATGCTGCAGCGGTTGGTGGACCGCGCGCCCTTGCCGCCCTGCATCGGCGGGCGGGCGGCCCTACTGACACCACACAATATTACAAAAGTTTCAGGACACTTTGCTATAAAGATTTATATTTTGATAAATCACTATCATTCATTGTATTATACAAATAGTTATATAGATGTAAGCTAGTCATAAAGTTGTGATATCATTCGAAAAATGGGACAGGAAAAAATAAAAAGCAATTGTGTGTTTATAAAATGTGTACAGTACTGTACCTACTTACATGGTTCATGGTTCACGTTTACGCACTTATTTATTTTCATTTGATCAAAACAAATCCATAAATATTACTTTATTTCAGCGAAAAATTTCAACTGTCATTCCAAAAATAAAACAAAAAGGTTACAAAAACAGAAAACGTGGCTATGACAATATATCACCGGCTGTCTTAGTCCTTTTGTCTTCTATAGTCGAAGAAAAACAGTAATAATAGCGTTATGATGAACTTGTGTTAAGTTCCTGATAAACATTTATTTATTTATTTTTACAAGCCACCGAATGAAATGTCAGCACGTAATAGAACTAGATCTTTCTTTATTATCCAGGTACAGATCAAGCTGTTACAATCTGTCAAATTTCTTTAATCGATTTTCAACTTTATCGCTAAAGCATAGGGTTCAATGTTGATTGAGGAAATTTGACAGTTTCGGGTAGCTTAATGTGCTGGCGTCTGTACATAGGTAGGTTTAACACAAATTAAAATGTCGTAAGTTGCTTAAAATATTTGCTACAGCTAGATTACATTAGTTGAAAAAGTTGTTGCAGTGAGCCCCAAACTAAACAGTTAATAAAAAAACCCCTTATTTATAAACGTGGCTTAAAGTTAGGTAATGATTAGCGACTGTTTAACCATACATTTTTGACGTTTAAACGTCTCTGAACTTTAAGCAACCTTTATGACTAAAAGAAAAGTGAAAAGAAGAAAGGGAGGCCTTTGCCCTCCAGTGGGACAACATGGGCTAAAAATAATAATAATAAATAATACTGAATGTCCCTGCTCCTGATACCGGCGGATCACTATTTTTTATATTTTTAAATGTTTTTTTATACTTTTTTTATATTTAAAAAAATATTTTAAAATGTAATTAAATAAATGATCGAAATAATAAATAATTATGAATAAAGGGATCTGTATCTTGGGACTCGGGCTTTGGTAGTAATCACACCTGAGTCCTATGAAAAGTAACCCAAAACTTTACGTTTAAAAAGGTTTTATTTCAGTCCTATGGAAACCTAAATAGCTGGTGACAGTATTCATGTTGGGAGGACAAGCGAGGCGGACGCCGCCAGGTCGACACACTCCGGCTGAGCGACTCAGCGCCAATGTCGCAAGGTTGTTCAATCCCTAAGGGTCGACTACCTTTGCATAACTACATTCAGTACAGACGCCAGCACATCAAGCTACCCGAAACTGTCAAATTTTCTCAATCAAGTTTGAACCTAACGCTACAGTGATAAAGTTGAAAATCTATTAAAGATATTTGACAGATTGTAGTAGCTTGATGAGCTGTCTGTACATAGCCCCAGTGCATGAATCTGTTTAGTTATCGCTCAGACATGATAAGCACCGAAAAAACATCTCAAAATATTCAAGCTTTCTCCCTGAACTCATAAATGCTGGTGAATTTTCATATAAATCTAGCCTGATTGAACACGTTCTCAGCGAGGAGATTGAACTTTCTATTGACCCACATTTGACCTGAGCTTCTATTTTCTCAGAGGCGTAATCCGTACGATTTAATTTTGTCACGTGAAGGACTCTGCCTGCTGGGTACATTGACATTGTAAATGCTGTGATTATTTATTAACCAAAAGGTTGTTGCTCAGATTTTAATGTTTGATACTGATGCAAAAGTTTAGTGTGCCTGAAAGAAATATCTGATGAATAATTTGTGAGATAATATCTCACAAATCTGAAAAGTTAATCGCTGCCAGGAGATTGCATAATGCATAAATCAGCCAATAATGTAATAATAATGTATGTATGTGTCATGTGTGTATGTGTGTGTGTGTGGTGTGTGTGTGTGTGCATAATTTAATAGTGTTTTGTGATGTTTGCAATTTACATATATCATTTTTATTCTTAATAGTTTGACATTGTTATAACATTTTTACAATTTGAGAATTTATATTTGACATTTTATTTATATTTTCTTTATTCGATTCTGACATATTTTTTTTTTTTTTTTTTTGACAAATTTTTAATTTACTTAAGTACTTATTATTTTGAAATTATTACCGCTTTGTTCGGTTTTTGCCTGTTTTGAATTTGAATTTAATAGATATTATATTTTATAAGTCATTTTAATGTTATTTATTGTATGTGTAAACTATGGACTAGAATTGTCTGAAATAAATAAATTATATATATAATGTTCTCACTGTTAGAATATAGGCCTCCTCTCTTTTAGAGGAAGTGAGCTGTAAACTACCACGGACCCAGTGCGGGTTGGTAGATTTCACCTGTCTTCGAATGTTTGGTTCTAGGACATGCCGGTTTCTTCACGATGTTTTTCTTCACCGTTTGAGAGCAGTGGCGATGAAATTATTTACTCAAAGTAAAGCGCGTGTCAGGGTTCGAACCCACGACCTACAACTCGTAAGTGGGGGCGTTACCACTAGGCCGCCAGGAGATTGAACTTATCATATCGTTGACCCATATTCGACCCTCAGAAAATTAATGTTCTTTTGTGTCTCTGCTAGATTTTTAGAAATTATACTATAGTAAAGAGATCCTTACAAAAAGGCTATTACCCAGATTTACATTACGATATGAGTCAAAAAGAAACCCTGTAATTTGATACATCATTCAAAAAAGATTTTCAGAATTGATTGAAGAAATCAGCGAAGTGTAAGCTTTTCCATTATCTGTGACATGGTTCGTATTCACGCACCGGTATCCACATTTACAGTAGCCTTGACCGCAGTGGGGCTTTTATTTCACCTAATAAAACTTATTCGTGACTTAGGTACATCGAGCACCAAACAGGTATTTAAAGTGTAGCTTCATACCTCTTTCATCAGCGTACAGTCTGAAAGACGTGCTGAAACTCGTGCTATATTAAAACTGAGGCTCTGATGATGAGGTCGCTTCTTACTTATTAATGCAACGTGCTCGCCAGACGTGGAACTACTCTGCTTTAAAACAAAGAAAAGAAAATCTAACGGGTTTATTACGAAGTTGCTTCTTGACTTGAATTAAGTTTTTATTATTAATAAAAGAAGTAAGTTGACTTGGTATTACGGACTTTGTTCATATTGTCTGTTACTTTGTGCATTGTGTTCATTGGACACTGTTTTATGTAAAAAAAAAACTCCTTTAACGTACCGTGTTGAATGAGTTTTTTACATAAAATAAATTCCCTATCAAATAAACAATATACCGCTATTGTTTGTTTAATAGGTTCTGGATGATTAGGTACCTACAGCTTCTGACTTCTACATTCAGTTTACATGTTAAATTATTCGACGCCACATTTTAGTTTATATTTTAGTTAAGTTAGAATATTATACTTTTATTTTAATAGTTTTTTAGTTTATTTAGTATCAAAAATTTATCCAGTGTATATTCACTGGATAAATTTCTAATACTAAATAAACTTTTTATCATCCTAAATAGATCATTAAACGTTTATAGATCGCATATATACTGAAACTACATAATGTTAGAAATCTTTCAGCAGAAAAACCCTATTGCTATTTGGCAACGGTTAAGATATGACGGTGTGTAAAACGTACCTATTGGGGGTCGCCACATTATTGGACCTGGTACCATTGGTAAACCTTTACTACTTAAGTTACATTATTAGTAGGTAAGTAGTTGTAAATAGTTTTTTCATGATAATTTTTTAAGCAAGTGTCTGGTATGACTTCTTTTTTCGTGGATTTTTCAGTGAAATAGTTGCGTTTTAGTTGTACTTCAATAATTTGCTGGTTTATATTTTCTCGTCAGCCAGGAAAAGCGGTGGGGTAGACTACTATCCTAATCCAGAGCCATACAATACAATTGAGATTTGGTGTATCATTGGCCTAGATAGGAAATGAATAAAAAAGGCTATTATTTCTTGATACATACGTTTTTCTTATTTCTAGTTTTTGGGTATGTTCTAATGGGTTAAGATTAATTTAATTTAAAGTTTGGTTTTTTTTTAAATATTTCTTCATCTGGAAGAACCCTAGTATGGGTGAAGGCCTCCTCCAAAGATGCCCATTTATCTCGTCGGTCTTGTGCTATTTGGGTTCAGTTCGAGCCGACGGTTCCACTGAACTAGTCTTCCCAACGGGTCAGTGGTCTTCCTCTGTTTCTTTTTCCTTGTGGGCCTCTCTACAAGAATAGAATAGAATAGAATAGAATATACTCTTTATTATGTACATCATATGAATTACAGACATAAATAATGAAATTTTACAAAGGGTGACACAGTGGGCTACAAGGTTGCTTTTACGGTCCATCTCTGGTTTGTAAGCCTCACTACGTGGCCTGTCTATTTCCATTTTTGCTTTTTTGCATAACTCAAGTCTTTAGACGTTGTGGTTATTGATCGAATTTGCATGTGTCATATGTTCTCTAGTTTTTTTTAATTTTAATTTTGAACATACTTCGCTCCAGCCCTCGCTGGCAGGTGGTGATTTTGTGCTCCGCTTTGGCCGTTAATTTCCACGTCTGACATCTGTATGTCACACGGTAAGAGGCTAGATATTATAACAAGTGTAAGCTAGTTGGCATCAACCGATTCCTGGAGGCGAGGCCTGGTTGATTCTTTACTAGTTTTAATAATTATGTCGTTATGTGTACCCGACGCGTGATACACGCGATCTATTAATACAACAAAAAGGTTTTTAAACCATAGACGAGGAAAATAAGTGAACACTGAGAGTTGCTTATTTGGTTTTTCTTTGTAATAGTTATTACTTTTTTACAGTTTAACAGAATCCTAATGTTTGCGGTTACCATTAAGGGCTGATTTTTAACCGACTTCAAAAAAGGAGGATGTGTATTTTCTCAAAAAATAATGAACAAATTTTGATGTTTCTTTAACGTGATCTACATACTTTCAAGAAGGTTTTAGTATGTAATATATTAGGTAATTATTCTTATGTACGAAGTTATATGCATAAATGTACTGCATCTCCGGCATTTCTATGCGAATTTTGATGATTCTTCTAGTCGGTGTCTTCAGTTCTTCAATGCACCTTAGCTTGGCACCACTTGGCTGCAATTGTATATCTATGTATTGTTTTTAATGGTTAAGATATGCCTCAGGGAGGTCCCATATAAATTTTATTAACTTTGCTTGGGTAGTTTTTGAGTTAGCTTCAGTAATACGATTTTTTTCCACTTCGTATATAATGATGATGTTTTCATAACTTCCTATCACTGATATTTACATAGCAAGTAGTGTGTGTGGGGTAGATACAACTAAAAAGTTTTTTCAATAGTCAGATAACTTTTCTCTGAGGAATAAATATTGCGGTTTGACAGCTTTTGTATGGTAACCCTATTACTAAGCCTCCGCTGTTTATCAGTCCGCCTCTCTGTCAGCGGGCTGTACCTATCTCATGAACCGTAATACGTAGACTGTTGAAATTTTCACAAATAATAAAATAAAAAAATATTTAAAAATGAAAGGGGTTACAATGTAGGTTTATGACATGTAATGTATTTTTTTTAATACGGTACGGAACCCTTCGTGTGTGATCCGACTCGCACTTGGCCTAATTTTTGTCATACAAAAGTTCCCTTACCCAGCATTAGTCAAATATTAGACTAGTTTTTCAATTAGTTCCGAATTTCCATTAGGGGAAATGTGCAAATTACGCAGAAGCACATTTTCACATGAAACAAGATTAATAGTTCCGATTCGAGTGTCCCGAGAGAAATAATAAGAAAAACGTTCACGAGGCGAGCGAGGCGCCGAGAGCGCTAATCCTTAGCCACCTCTCGTAACAATTAATGTATTTACCGGAAAATACGATTTGCCGGCTCCTCACCTGATAATTTATTAATGAGACCTCCACTAATTAATCATGTAGGAAGCGGCTGGCTGAGAAACCATCTATACTTATTACTTTTACTTGTAATATTGAAAAGAGGTTAAATTAGTTTGTTTGTAAGTATGTATTTAAGGGGTAGGTAATCTCTAGAACTACCAGTCAGATTTAACAAAAAGTTTTTGCATTTGATACCACAATTCTTGAGGAAGGCTATAGGCTGTTTACCATCACGCTAGGGCCTTCACGAGCCGAGTAAAAACAAAAAAAGTTGGAAAGAACGCTTAGCGAAATAAAGTAACAGCGCGGGTCGGCGATGCGATGCAACGGGGTGGGTCAGAGGCCGAAACACGCAGAAGCTAGTCTTCATAAACCCTTAAATGCATGATTTATAGTATCGTATTGCAAAAAAGTGTATTGTATAGGTATTTATCTATAGAATTTAGAAAAAAAATATATATTAACTATAATTGTATAATAAATATTAATATTCATAGAGTATATATATTGTTTTGACAAAAAGAGGCGCGTTCAGAAACTCACAGCTATCACATTCTTAAAAAAATTAAATGACATACTTTGTTGCCATATGGCAACATTATGCATTTAAGGGTTAAGCAGGCGTTTCTGGGACCCACTTATACAAGGATACACCTTTTCATTTTTTAATCTGAATTAAGTATTACTGCCGGTCGATTCTGGAAAAATCTCACCGTAATAACTAAGGTGAAGTGAGCTTAGAGTGAGCTGTGAGTCATGCTGATGCTAGGGATAGACACTATTGACGACTCACTCCACGCTCACTTCACCCAAGTGTTCACGGTGAGATGGTTACAGAATCGCACGGCTGTAGCTGTACCGAATAAATACGAAGTGTTTTCCTTATGGAAAATCACTTCTGAAATAAGGAAATGTTGTATTTGAATTGTGCATATTCAAATCACAATATATCATAGGTAATATGTTAAAATATTTTACAGATTTCTATTTCAGAAATCTATTCACAAATCATGTACTTAAAACAAGTATCTCACGGCAACGTTTATTGGTAAGTACTAAGTAAGTACTACCTATTACATATTCAAATCCTTGCTTCCAATTGACGTTATTTCCACTCAAACGAATATTAACTTTATTTGAGTGTTCATTAAGTTCATTTCAGAATGACTAGTATTGTTGAAAAATGTCATAAAACTGTTTGAAGTTGTAGTGCAAACTAAACTTTATGTGTGGGTTTTAAAGTTGTTTT
Organism: Eremobia ochroleuca; assembly: GCA_949629135.1. Taxonomy (NCBI): domain Eukaryota; kingdom Metazoa; phylum Arthropoda; class Insecta; order Lepidoptera; family Noctuidae; genus Eremobia; species Eremobia ochroleuca. The sequence continues at coordinate 12,694,900 of OX451386.1, read as the reverse complement.
CCCAAAAACTCATATTTGTTTACATGTTTGGTAACTAAAACGCAAATGCAGGATACTTACGAGACCGTCGACTTATTTATTTCCTGTTTCAAGTAGGAACGCGTTCAGTGCTAGCGTCGAAGAGTATTCATAATATTTCATGCGGCGGAAATTGGAAAATGTTCAACTTGGCAATAATATGAATGCTTTCCTATCTACCTACCAAAGTTTATTATATGAGGTAATCGCTGTCTATAACTATTATTGAACGAATATTTCACTAGTTTCATCTGCATTTTCGTAGGGACCCTTTTAAACTTATCAAAACTTCAGTACAAACCACAAACCTACTCAACCCAAATGTAAAGAAAGTTGTTCAGTTTGATAGTCTGTACCATACCTTTAAATAATACCATGCACACATTTCTGAACCACTGCAGATACCTATTGGAAAGCATTTTAAGTATTATTGAAAACAAGACAAAACAATACTGAAATCTTATTTTAAAACCAAATCATTTTTATTTCAGGTATATACCCTAGAATTTAACCAAATTACAAATTAATCATAAATAACAGCCGCACGGGTCGATCGATCAGGTTAAGCTACGCTTGACGCGGTTGGTCCGTGGATGGGTGACCATCTTCACATACCAAGACCCCTCCGTGCCTCGGAAAGCACGTTAAGCCGTTGGTCCCGGCTGTTATTCATGGATCTTTAACAGTCGTAACGGGTCGTCAGTAGCCCAAAAGTCTGACAACCAGTCCTACCAAGGGATATCGTATTACCAAGTAGCTGGGTTGTGGAGGTCAGATAGGCAGTCGCTCCATGTAAAATACTGGTATTCAGCTGCATCCGGTTAGACTGGAAGCCAACCCCAAAATAGTTGGGAAAAGGATAGATAGGTGATGATGATATTCTGAAACACATTTATTCGATTTCAGTGTTTGCAAAAAAAAAAAAATGCTAAGCCGATCTCATTTTCAGAAAGGAAACGCCAACTGGCAGATGCGATGTGTTCTATCATTCCATCTTCCGACTTATTATTTTAGGTAGGTATCGCTTCGCTTGCTTGTTTGCATTTTTCAGTGAGGAAAGTGAAGACACTTTGTAAGCTAAGAATTAAAGGTTTGTTTTGACTGAAGAGAATGTTTTTAACCGACTTCAAAAAAAGGAGGAGGTTATCAATTCGACTGTATTTTTTTAAATTTTTTTTTTTATGTTTGTTACCTCATAATAACCGACTGGGTGAACCGATTTTCATGATTCTTTTTTTATTTGAAAGCTGGTGCTTCCCGTGTGGTCCCATTGTCACCATTTCAATATCTGATGATGGGATCTTGTAGAAATCGGGGGAACTCTTCAATAAATAACAGCAGATTAACCGCGATTGTTGCTATAGCATATCTAAGCATTGTTTACACCATCACACAACATAATATCACGCCTGTACTCACTACAAAGGTTGTACATTTTTTTTATTATAATAATAATTAATACCAGTAAAACAACCGCGACTGCTGCTATCGCATATGTATGCATTTTTTACGCAATCGCACAACATAACCTCACGTCTGTACCCTATAAACGCAGATGCAGCTTCCTGTCACTGATATTTACATAGCAAGTAGTGTTTATATGAATTTGATTGGGGTAAATATAACTAAAAAGTGAAAAATAAAAAATTTTATATAAAAAAAAAAACAACCGACTTCCAAAAAAAACACAAAAAATTGTGAAAAATAATTTTAATTTCGGAAGTCGGTGTCAAAAAACCAAAATGCGGAACCAACGACACCGACTTCCAAAATTAAAATTATTTTTCACAATTTTTTGTGTTTTTTTGGAAGTCGGTTGTTTTTTTTTTTCTTAATAACCTGTTGTTTGAGAGCAGTGGTGGCCTCGACTTACGAGTTGTACGTCGTGGGTTCGAACCCAGCCAGCCACTTTAGTTTGTCTATTTAATAACAAAGGGAAAGATCGTGAGATATCCGGCATGTCTTAGAACAAAAAATTCGATGACATGTGACATCTACCAATCGGCATTGGGCCTGCATGGTGGATTGCAGTCCACTCCCTCTCTGCTTATGCTAATGTTTTAGACCAGCTTTCATACCTTTGATTTCCCCAGGCGTCCTCCTTAAGAATATTTTCCTAAGAAGCGGTCAAAAAGAAAACAAACCTTGCTAATGGCGGCCAGAATCTTTTGTAATTACTTAACAGGTTCTCTCAAAGGCTATATTAAAAAAACCGCTTCCAGGTGGCGTCTATTGTCAGCTGGCTGCACTAACTTCACAGAGAATTTCATTGCTCTTATCTCAAGCAAAGGCGAAGTGAAATAAGCAAGAAAGAAGGGCAGACACAAAGTAAGTAGGTGGGTAATTGGCGAGAGAGTAGTGGATGCTGGGGAGTTCATGCGGAAATAAACTTGCAGCTGCCCGTGAGCCGTAATTAGATAAGTTCAAACAGGACTGCAATTAATTAACCTATTGAATAAGACCAGATAAGGAAGCTTACCTTACTTATGTAATGACCGACTCGTCTAAGAACATTCCAAATTAAACTGTTTTAACCTGATTCTTCCATTATTAGCTGTTGCATTATGAGTGTACTTATGGCCGATTGTCTCTTGTATCTTTACCAATAATGAAGCAAAGACGTCATAGCTTTGCATAGTAGACCCTTCCATATATGGAAGTAGCTATCACAGATAAAATTAGCTTGGAAACCTATTTATATGCCCAGGTTTGAAATAAAAAATGCGGTAAGCAAAACGATTCGTTTTTGTTTATGGGAATCGAGCATTAATGCATGATTATTTGAGCTGAAAATAATGTCCATATTCTATTGAAATCTGGTGTGAATGTGTGAAACAATAATCACTGCATGTAATATAATTAAATATTATAGGTACTTGCCTGTATCATTTTATCATGATCTGCACGATATGCATATCAGCACGTAGTAACTGTTATTAGATTAAAGGCTTCATTTGTAACAACGGATTTTACCACGATATTAATTATTTAAACAGCCTATATCAGGGTAGATTAACACACTTTTGTCATTGTGATTTATAGCTGAAAATGTTGGAATTGCATTCGGCCGGGAGATTCTGTAAAAATCTCACCGTGAAATCATAAGTGAAGTGAGCACTTAATAGTGTTAATCCCTAGCGAATGACAGCTCACTCCACGCTCACTTCACCCAAGCTTTCAGGGTGAGACGGTTACAGAATCGCACGGCTGTACCCTAATTGCTTACACTGCGTGCACTTTCAATCACAATGTGATAATTTTGAACGATATTCTTAATCCATTGCTTCTTTGGTTTGAAAAATTCGTCTGCTCGACAACGTAAATAACGCAATGACCATGACTGAACCGTCAAAATGAAAGCTATTGCGATCAATTATCATTTTATGTGCATTAAGCAATTACTCCGCAATATATTTAAACTAGCAATATCAGGGAGCTTTTTATATTATTATGTACTCAATCGATAATCTGCATCGAATGACCGTCAGTGAGAGCATCAATAAACGCCCTGCACCACTAAACAAAATTAAAAACCTACAATATTTCCAAGTCTATTAATCATTTTGACAAATACGAGCACTGCGGTTTGTTATCTCCTTTTTTATGCAAGAAAGTTACCGGCGGAGATGACAGTGGCTGGCGGAACGCTGCGCTGCGGTCTGCGAGCAGCGGCCTCCGTTCATTGCCCGCTACGTGTCACATTTCCGACCTATCCACACAATTTGCCTGCGCCTAGATTGAATAGCTTCCGACCTCCGGCAGACCGTCTGAAGCCTTTTCAGTGCACATAGAATAAACTCGGATTCGCGCCGTAAAAAAACGTTATCTAAACTTCTATGCGGAAGTTCAGCATGCTCTATCATTGTGCGGTTTTTTTATTAAGTGTGTGATTGTTTAATGTTGAAAGTTATTGTCATAATCTGAATACCAGTTTTTTATAGGTGTTTCATAAAATATAAGAAAAAGTTAACAAAATAGGACCTAACTGAGTGATTCTTTGAAACACACTTTCTTTTATCTAATTTAAACATTAATTTCAGACTTTAAAATTGTGCCAGTCCATTGAGTCTAAAACACTCGGTTTCAAAGAATCCATTAATTTTCCTCAGACAGGCAAAACTTCTGAAAATGACCTTAAAATAAACCAAGCTCAAAAGGAAACGAAGACAGATTTCATACCTCATGTAAAGGTGGGGAGAAAATCCATCTCGGGAAAGTGGATAATCCTTCAGGCGGCGTCATAGTGGTGCGTTGCTTTCTTGAAATATATGATAAAGGAAACCTTTTACGATCAAAGAATAGTTCCCATATAATAAGATCGATAAAGCAGCCATAGCGGAAACGGCGGTATATCACTGTTCAACAAAAGTCTCCGAGGGTTTCCATTTTCCATATCCCTGGAAAGGATAACCTTTTTAGTTATTGGACACTGACACTAAAATGAAACAGGTCTCGGCATGCAGTGATTTATGAATCTTGCTTTGTTCCCAAAGAACTAACCCAACTACTCGTACACATGATCAAATTAATATTAAAGTTAAATTTAATAAGGAATAGTGGCAAATCCATCAATAACGGATTCCAAGTCCAAGGGACCGCAGATCTTGATATTTGATATTAATTTCAACTTGGTATGGGTATACCTTTCCTGAGAAAGAGGGTCCTGACAGACGGGCAAATAGAGCACTAAGTGATAGGGTTCCGCTTTTTCCCTTTAAGGTACGGAATCCCAAAAATTAAGGTATTTTCTTTTTAAATTCTTACCCTATTACGGCAATGCCAAAAGGAAGGGTAGTATTTTTATGTAGTCAAATGTACTGCAGCGTTACCTCTGCGGTTAAAACATTATTTTGCAATTAATGTCTGCTCATTAATCTTTTTTAAACAGAATTCGAATAAAGAAAAGATAGAAAAATGCGTAAATTGGCATTACATCAAAATAAATACACATTAAAACTATAAAACAGAAAACAAAGACTATAATGCCAAAAGGACCTCAGCTCAGCATAATGAAAAAAAAAGTAACAAAAAAAAAATGGGGAAAAAAAAGATAAAAAGTGAAAGAAAAGAAGGAAGAAATGAATTTTGACATGACAAGCAAAAATCATGAGCAGTGATGGCCCAGTCGTGAAAGCCGACGACGAACTACGATTGTAGGTCGTAGATTCGAACCCAGACCGGCGGTTTACTTTGTGTAAATTATTTCATCACCACTGCTCTCAAATCGGTGAAGGAAAACACCGTAAGGAAACCGGCATGTCCTAGAACCAAAAATTCGAAGACATATAACATCTATCAACCCGCACAAGGCCCGTGTGGTAGATTACAGCCCATTCCCTCTCGAAGAGAGGAGGCATGTGTCCCCGCAGTGGGAACATTATAGGCTGAATTTGCTTATGTTAAGCAAAAATATTTCATAGATAAATACATTTTCTTTAGTTGCTGAACAATCGAGCACCAGACTACACAAATAATTTTAATATTGATGGATTTATTTAGATTAATTAGAATAGTATAGGTAATAAGTAACTTAGAGTAAGAGGCATTGCATAGACATAAGGATAAAGAAATAATGTAAACGTTTGTATAGATGTAAGGATGAAGAAATAATGTAAATTTTGTATGGACATAAAGATAGCTATAATAATTAAGAGTAAAAAAGGACTCTGATCATGTCAGAGGGGCATTGTAAAAAAAAAAAAAAAATATTGATGGATTCACGGTAAAAATTTATTTCCAAGCCCGCGACGCGTGAATGTCGCAAAACAATAATGTGTCGCTTAGGAAAGGTGTAATTAACACTCCTTCATTGAAAAGGAAGAATCTTCCGATCTTGCCTGGTGGGAAGCGTTACTTGGGGTTCTCTACCACAGCCCTATCGACTGCATTCACTGCGTCTTCAGGGTTTTTATGAATAAATAAAAATCAGCTGTTCCCTACATTTATGTTCACATAACTCGTCAAAATGTAGGGAACAGCTGATTTTTTTTTTTCGCGATTTCAGGCTTGGTCTCATAGTCATAGTAAAAGTTGTTCGTAATGATGAGAACAATGGCCTCTTTTCAGGTCCAACACCATTTAAATGACACCTTGTAGACCATTCTTAATTATAAAACTGAAATTGTTATAATTATAAAACAAAAATTTGCGATAACAGAAATTACATGACCAGCATGACCCACACACTCCATAGTTTAGTTAGGCGTCAAAAATTAAATTAAATGATTCATTGCAGAGTGATACCAAACACTGTTGAAGTATGATTGTACATACCTAGTATTTTATTTTATTTATTTATTTAAGATCTCCAACAAAAGATGTACACAATTCATGACACATACTCGTACATAAAGTTTAACATCAGGTATTAAGTAAGTGTACTCTTTCACTTTTAGGAGACTGCAACCTGCCGGTCGATTCTGGATAAATCTCACCGTGATAACTAAGGTGAAGTAGGTGTTCACATAATAACAAGTTGGCTGCGTGTAAACGGCGTACTAAACGCGTAGTAATATAATAGGATTTTACATAATTAATTGTTCACTGCTTCGGAAATATTATGTTTATAGCTTGGTATTTAAGAGAATTACTTGAAGTTTCAGTCATTATTTACTGTCGCTATTTCTGAACTAACACATGTAAATATACAATCTACCTACTCACCATTACTTCTATATTTTCTGGGGTTTATACGTTATAAAGATTCTTTTGTTTTAAAACTAAAAACCAAAAACAAGAAGAGGATTCTCGTAATTTAAGAATGTTCACAGTCTGATCTCAGCCTCAGTCTGTCAAATATATCATTATTCCCCTACATTATTGACAAGTTTTTGATTGTCGCTGAAATCAGATTGAGAGTAGATTTTGAACGTTTTTTTAATACAGTCGATTCTGGAAAAATCTCACCGTGATAACTAAGGCGAAGTGAGCTTAGAGTGAGCTGTGAGTCACGCTGATGCTAGGGATTGACACTATTGACGACTCACTCCACGCTCACTTCACCCAAGTTTTCACGGTGAGATTGTTACAGAATCGCACGGCAGCGCTATGAATTTAACAACTAAGCCAACAAAGGTAAAAAGTGGAAAAGTTAATTATTCCTATTATTATATTATTTAATTATTGTTATTATTATCTCCTTATTTTAATTTTTAGTGTCCTTTACTAAAAATTAAAATAAGGAGATATAACCTTTAGATATTGGTACTTAAATTAAGTCTGTTAAACGTTTCTTAGTTATATTTAGACAGAGACTCGCAGATGTCTAAATTCGTAGTTTTAGATAACACGTTGTATTGCCTACAAAGTCTTGGCACAGCGGCGTAATGACCGAGGTTGGTTTTTCGAGCCGTTTGGGGTTGAAATCCTCGGACCGTGGGTTTGAATGCTCGTGGTTTGTTCATCAAAATCTCCAAACGGCTGATTGACCCAAGGGCTGGCATTTACATTACCAGTCGACAGCGATACGGAAGAACGGTTTACTTTCACGCAAATGTTGGACATATAAGTATTTACAGGACCTAAAAACAGCAACTTTCAAACTTGTGCGACTAAGAGCGAATTTCACCAACGAACGCGATCAGCACTTAAACCACGTTTAAGGGCCAAGGACTGTCAGTGTCTTTGTTTTCTGTAGAATATTGTCACTGACAGCTCTTAAACGCGGTTTAGATGTGCCGATCGCGATCGGTTTCATTGGTGAACTACGCACTTAGTGTGTCAGGAAATGGACGTAGCATCAAAATGTTTACAAGAAAACGACGTTTTAAGTTTGAAATCTTCTTGTCTTTCTTGTCTCAGAGCAGTTCACCATATATTTCGTATCTTTTCTCTAGCGTTTTAGAAATTGGACAGTAAAAACAATTGGTACATTTGGCAAATTGCATTTTGTATGGAAGTAGGTCACAATTAGTTCTGCCAAAATGTACGAACTTTTTAATTTTTTTGTAAAACCGTTAAAATCTTTCTAGATTTTTGTTTAAACTGCTACAGAGAGCTTAAATAAGTTTCAAACTATTTTATTACCGTATTACATAGTTCGCATACTTACCTACCGACCTGATCTAGTTTTCAAAATATGATTGACGTAAACGGGTTTCTACAAATACAAACTAAAATCATTTGGAATATAAAGAATATGAAGTATTACCTATAGCGTAAATCACAAAACAAAAATCTTGAAGCAAGAAAACAAATAGTTTTACTTCTCAGTAGGTACTTATTTACGGCAAGCGATTGAATTTTACAAATTCATTAACACTTTTGTTTGAATGCTCTTAAAGTAATAGTAATAAATTTAATAATAATAATAATAATAAATTTATTGCAAATAACGTTTACAAAAAAGGTACATTAAGCCAACAGTAATAAGGTTATTCATACAGTTCAGTGCCTAAAAATATACTAAAACTAAAATATTATTAAAGGTGCAAATAATCGTGGTTCGGATGTGCCGTGTTTGTTAGTGGACCGCCCGAACTAGGTTAATTTTAAGCTGTGTTTCAGGCCAAAGTAGGTAAAATTATGAATAAAAGCATTCCGAAGATCAATCAATCTGGCTAGCCTATTCCCAACCATTTGGGGTCGGCTTTCAGGCTAACCCGCATGGCCGAATAGGTATTCAAATATTTTGTTGTAACCAGTGGGGTAATTGCGTAACACATTGACAGTTCAACAACATTCATGGCGTTATTTAAGTTCTTGAGCAGGCAAATTTTCGAACATATGAAGCAATGGATTAGCTTCAAAATTATTCAGATTCAGATTGATAGTTTGTTACGCAATCAAGGGGCCGATTTGTGAAAACCTCTCTCATACCCTGTTTAGTAAAATCTGTATGGGAACTAGCTGAAAATATTCAAGCTAAAACGGAAAGCTCACTGAAACTCACTGCTATTATGTACGTATCTTATAGGTTGTATAACCTATTTATGTATTTGTGTACGTTTTATTTACGAGTATAATTCAATAACTTGAATAGTTTTTTTTTATCATTGTTCGGCTCAACCAAAGCACCTGTCATCTAATCTCTTCACCACCCTTGGTTGACTGGTAGAGAATGCCTAAGGCATCAAGTCCGCCTTTGTAAATTTTTGTGTGCGAAAATATTAAATAAATAAATAAAAGAAGTTCAGTTATCAGTCGGAGTTGGTGCAATTTTTCCCCACAGTCGCAAGCATAATGCGGCTCAGTCGAGGGTTTAGATCGATTGAAATAAGAGCCCGCAACCTTAATCCCATGAAATTCAGCGAGTCTAAAGACCTTCCGATGTCTTCGCTGTAAACCCGGCCATTGGCAAGTTAAGTCTCGACATTTTTATGACTTCATAGGTGTACTCGTACTATAGGTGGAAACAAATAGGATTTCACTTGTTTTCCTTTTGTGAATACTTGGGAAATCTGTCTGCGTTTGTTTGGTATGTTTTTTAATGCGTTATTATTAATCCTACAAAAGCCGTGCGATTCTGTAATCATCTCACCGTGAAAGCTTGGGTGAAGTGAGCGTGGAGTGAGCTGTCATTCGCTAGGGATTAACACTATTAAGTGCTCACTTCACTTATGGTTTCACGGTGAGATTTTTACAGAATCGACCGGCAGTATTTATTTGTGAAGCCGTTGAAATTAATAAAATTAATAAATAACAATAGAAAGCTCAACCAACCAGCGCTGGGCCCGCGTGGTGAATTATGGCCCACTCCCTCTCACAGAGAGGAGGTCTGTGTAAAAACGTCTAATCTAGTCACAAAGCACTTTGTGTGATTGTTACATGAGATAGCATTATTTACTCCATCATCCTGAAAGTGTCTTCAGGAAGTCACTTCAGGTTTAGACTGCTGAATTTCATAGTAAATGAAATGGTAAATAATACCATATATCATGTGTAAAAACTTTGCGATTTTAGTCGACTAAGTGCTCTAACAAAACCACAGAGTAGTCGGTAAACATAACCGCCTCTATACCTAGTAGAGATCCTGTGATCCCACGTGTGATCCTGTGTGAGGTGCATCGTGTCGTGCAGGTACCGATCATAACAAAGGCGACCAACATTCTACCTAAAATAATAGAGTTTTATACAAAAGCCAACATTCAGTTTTATGTTACTTTTATTTAACAACCTACGAAAACTTGTTAGGGTTCCTACCATAAAAGGAAAAAAGCGGAACTTTTTTGTCCGTTTGTCGCAGAGGTTTTTCTCGTGATCTATTTGAATTTTGGCATACTGTCTCAAAAACTTTATTTTTTAATATTTATTTAGGTGTCATTTGAAAGAACTTTCTTTAAGGATTCTGAAAATATATTTCTATAACGTTTGGTCGTGAATCATGAAGATACACAAAGCTGACGCAAAAAAATAGTACCTACCCACAGGTTCACTAACTATGTACGCGCAATAAAGTAACTACGGCCAGCCACCTACCCAGTTCTACAGGTTGCTCAATGTTATTGGGTTCGGAACCCCAATTGTTCGAGCCCGACACTATCGTGGCCGTTTTTTATTTCACCAACAAGAATTTTGTCATAAACTAGCGAGTCTAGAAACACTCAAAAACATTATCCTGCTGTGGATCTTTTGCATAAACCGCGGATTATGGATCCAAGCTCGTTCAAAAAGCCACCACTAACATACCTAAGTATCAAGAATTTGAAATATCGCTCGTTTAACTCAGAATGTGTCTGACCGCGTAGGTACAGGGGTGGTACAGAGCAAGTATTTATTTTCCTAGGTAAAGTTTAAAGCGGAGCGTGACTGGCGCAGCTCGGTGCGGCTGCCGCCTGCCGAGACGACGTCCTGGAAGCGGAGCACGTCTCCAATCCTCTTTAGTGCTACTAAAGTACATACTTGGCCCACAATGAAATGCAACGGTGAGCATCAACATTACGTAAACGTATGTGATAGAAGCAGAGTATTGCACCAAAAAGACGTCTGTTGACGAATAAGTACATAAAACGGGAACACTATTGGGAATCGGTGGGTTTCGCTACCCGTCTAAAAGTCTTGTCAAACATTTTATTGAAACTACGCTTTTTCAGATATAGCTTGATGCTTTGTATGCACATGAAATGTTATCAGTAGTTCTGATGCGTTTTGTCCGTGTAACTGAATAAAAATTCGACCTTCTCGTCCTATCATATCACCTTTAGAGAAATCTATTTTTTTGTTCTCAGTGTTGTAAGTCACGTGAAACATCTTAGAATGGAAGCTCTCCATTAAAGATTACTGTAATTTATCTATCATAGATATCTGTACCTATATTTAGTTCTTAAAACGAAGTCGCTTTACGTGTCATCAGACTGTGTGACGCCTTCGTTTATTTAAACTGCGTAATGGATTTCGATGCGATATTCACCACTTTTAGAGACTTTATTTCGGAAGGCTTATGTTTTGAATACTAACTTATACAGCTCAGATTCTGCTCAATCTCAATGTTTAGACATGTCACCATTGCAACTGTGCGAAGCCGGTGCGGGTATCTGAATCGAACTACATAAGTAAGTACTCATAGCTAAACCCTGCAGCAATCAAAAAGTTTATTTGTAAAGAGAAACAATACATATTAATAACAAAATAACACAGCCGTCTAGCCCGGAATCTGATCCCTGGCCCTGACATTAAGCATCATCATCATCTAGCCTAGCCTTTTCCCAACTATTTTGGGGTCGGCGCACTTTGCCCGCGACTTCGTCCACGTGGGTTTCGTATTTTATTTTTTTTTTAAATAATAATAATTAACACCCTCTCCACCTCCCCTTGAAAGGTAGTTTTTGAAAATTAATGGTTACGATTTTTATAATTTATTTAGAGAAATAAGTATTCGGGCCAATTTTTAAGTTAAACTAATATTTTTCAAAATAAACTGTCCTCCCTTTTCACCACGACTGGCCTTGTTTTAAAAAAAAACGTTTGGTAAATTTCATTGTACCTATGACTTACAGATTATTTATACCCATTTTCTAGTTAATGGAAGCAAACAGTAAAATCTACTCCATAAACTTTATAACGCTTTTCCACCGGTAGGAGTCGATTTTTGAAAAACCCTAAAAATACTTTTTTTTTTAAGTATTAATATGTACCGAGTTTCGAGTTGATCCGACAGCGGGTTAATTTTTTCACACCCTAAATCCTCCGTGAGGGGTTTTTTGATAGCTAAAAGTGACAATCTTAATTATTTACTGAGGCAAATGTTGCCAAGCTTCAAGTTTCTTAACCAAAGGAATAAGATTTTTCATACTAACTGTATCCCGCCTTTTCACCCCCACAGGGGCAGAATTCTAAAAAATCGCAATCGATTCCAATAGTTCTTTCCATTATTTGAAACAAAGATTATTTATGCCAATGTTCGAGTTAATCAAGCCACGCAGTTAAATGAAGTTAAAAAAAACTTTTAAAAAATAATTATCCCTTTTTGCCCCATCAGGGGTAGATTTTAGAAAGAACCAAAAACTTATCATCTTTTCTTTTGTAAAAAGTTTAAATATTGAGTTTTAAATTAATCGGACCTAAAAATTCTTTTCCATACGAAACTACCCTTTGAAAGAGGCAACTAGAATCAATTCAACTTTTTTTTTTTTTTTTGGGAATTTTGACGTTCAAAGGTGCATTTTATGTGCCTATTTGAAATAAATGATTTGACTTTCACTTTGACCTACTACATACTTATTCGTATAGGTACAAATCTTATTCAAGTTCACATTCTATCCAAAAGAAGGTCAAAACAAGTGCTTTGAACTCGAGTTCAAGGGTCAAAACCTTTTTTAACCAAGTTCATAAAAACTTTGTAATAAATCACAAGAAACTTAGAACGCGTGAGCAACTGAAGCCCTTATTGATCATCATAGTAATTAATTATTTCTGTGCAAACTAGTTTAATGAAAAAAATAAAACTCGTGCAAAGTGCCGACAATTTAATTGGCATTCGAGTGAAGAGCTTTGTGGTACCTCCGTACATAGTCGACCTGTCGACGCCGTTGTCGAACACATCGGTCCGGTCCGTTTGATTTTATTAATTAAGTTGCGATGTAAGGCCCGCAGTCTAGACGTTCTTCTGAACTTCTCATTTGGATAGCTCTGCACCATATTACGTTGATTTGTGCGTCCGACCGTCTCGAACGAACACTCCATTCCTCTCTGCGGGACTCACAGACTCGCATACCTACAGGGAATAGGGTTTTATGTGCATTATCATTGTTGTATCGATTGCATTTCCAATATCGTCTCTTCAATTCCCTTGTCTGCAACCAATGTGGCATTGTGCACGGGAATCGGATCCGTATAATAATAGCACTTCAAAATATGTCATGATATTGCGGGCTAGACGGTTGTGTTATTTTGTTATTAATACCTACTTATGTATTGTTTCTATAGAAATTAACTTTTTTATTGCTGCTGTATCAACGAATTATATGGACCTGAATGTAACTGGAGTGTATCAGTCCATAATAATAATAATAATAACCCCACCTCTGTATCTCTACGTTGACGTCGTGGTGGGGCTTGCGCGCTCTGAGCCCTAGGTCTATGCCGGCAGAGTTACTTTGCCGGAATGGGTCTGGGGTAAGGGGCCAGACTAAAAGAGATACAATCCAAGCCAAGGTCGCACACGCCGAGGGCTGCGTGGCTAGAGGAGAGGCTAGTCGCTAGTGTGCCAACTCTGGATAATAGGGGACCTCCAGTTTAATTTACCCTTGCCACAGTGAACGCAGGGCACTGCTGTGGTCGACTTGTTAAGTCCCTAGCTACTCGTGGGAACACTATGAATACAAGATCTAAAACAAAAAAACAACTTCAGGCTATGAAGCCTCAGATAGATGACGAAACTTCACAATCATCTCCGTCATCTCCTTCATCTCTATTTTCATCTATTCCATCATCATCACAATCTTTCCGCGTCACTCGGACGCAATCATCCTCATTAATCAGCGTACAGTCAGTGGACGTTGTACAGGAGACAAACTTTGTCAACGATACTGTACCCGCCACCAAGACTGCAACAACTCGTAGGAAATGGACCACTGAAATTAATAAATTCATCCTACGCACATATCTTCATCTAACTCATTTGGATACCGACAAAAATGCATACCTTCCATCGCTTCACACTAAATTCCTAGAAAAATACCCAACAATGCAAGTTAGCCGACAAAGAATAGGTGATCAGCGTAGAGCCATAGTACAGAAGAAGTTATTACCGCAAGACATAATGGATCAGATTTATGAGGAAGTTAGAGCTGAATTACAAATAGTTCACTCTCAAATACAACAAAGTCACTCACACTCCACACAACCTAGTACGCAATCCGGCCAGCGTATGAGATGGACGAACGAATACAACGAAACAATAATGAGAATATATTACACTACCACACAATTAGAAACAAATAAAACAGCCTACAGAAAAAATTTACATGAGAAGTTCCTAAACGTATATCCTGAATTAGCACATTTAACAGAGCAAAGATTATCTGACCAAGTGAGAGCAATTGTAAATAACAAATATATATTACCCACCAGATTAGAGGAAATTAAAAACCAAGTGGCCTTAGAATTAACAAATAACACAAACACACAAAATATAGAATATGAAAACAATGATCACTGGAATACACAAACACAAAACGACTTAGAACTACTAGATACAAATACCTACACTTCAGATACACCTTTTAACACTTTGACGACAAATATATCCATAAATAATAATAACACCAATACCGTCGTAGAATCTCAGTCACTTATGGATAACGAAAATTTCCTGAATAACATAGATATTGGGCAATTTAGTCTTACGCAAACTGATTTGGCCCCAGAAACTAACCCAGAAATTGAGGCCATATTTGAACAAGCACAGTTAAAATTTAGTAACACACATCCCACTAATAGACCTTACATTCCCAAGCAGAAGACTTCTCGAAAGTTTTCTTCCATAGTTTCTTACATAAATACTGTCATTCTCCCTAAGTTTGTAAATGCCGACACCGAATTCACCCAAATGCAGACCATGATCTATTGTGCAGCATGGACGGCAGCTACATGTAACGGAGCTAAAATATCAGACGCTACACAAAATGAACGCCGTCCATATATTCCGAAGAAACCAAGATGGCAAATAAGATTAGAAAAGAAAATCGAAAATCTGAGAGCAAATATAGGAAGGCTGACACATTATATTAACGGTAGTAGAAGTAGTAAATTAATAGCTGCAGTAGAAAAAATAAAAATAAAGTATCAAGTACACGCTACTTATGAAGACACAAACTCACAGTTACCACACTTTTTAGACACAATGAAACAAAAATTAAGCGCCGCGTCCAGTAGACTCAAAAGATACATAACATGCACAAACCGCAAAGTAGAAAACACTAAATTTATCAATAACGAAAAAAATTTTTATAGTAACCTCAGGACTAATAACGGGGGCTCCACTAATCAAACCCTGCAGACACCTACAGCTTCAGCACTACGAGATTTTTGGGCCAACATCTGGGAAAATCCAGTACATCATAATAACCGGGCAAACTGGGTTAACGAAGCTATACCTGAAATCCCAGAAATGGAATTTGAGTTTATACCTATAGATACGTTCATAGACGTCATCAAACGCACCCACAATTGGAAATCCCCTGGCACCGACCACATCCACAACTACTGGTACAAGAAATTTTCAAGCATATATCCTTACTTACATAGCCATTTAAATACTTTTATCCAATCACCACATTTACTTCCACAATACATAACACAAGGAGTATCTTATATGATACCTAAAGACACGAATGACACAATGAACCCAGCAAAATACCGACCAATCACTTGTCTACAAACCTTGTATAAAATCTTAACAGCCTGCATAAGCGAAGTAATATACGAGCATTTAACTACAAACAACATTCTAGCCGAGCAGCAAAAGGGCTGTCGTAAAAATAGTCAGGGATGTAAAGAACAGCTTACTATTGACGCCATTACTATGAACAGCGCTGTTAAAAGTAGAAAGGATATCCACACAATGTTCATTGATTATCAAAAAGCTTTTGATTCAGTTCCGCACAGCTGGTTGTTGCACGTTTTATCCATATATAAAATTCACCCAACACTAAAACAATTTTTAGAAACATCCATGCAGAATTGGCAAACAGTCCTTAAAATCAATTCCAACTCCTCAACTGTCACTACTGAACCAGTCTGTATAAAACGGGGAATTTTCCAAGGAGATGCTTTAAGTCCTCTTTGGTTTTGTATGGCACTTAATCCACTCTCAGACCTGCTTAACAAATCGGGCGCTGGATTCACATTACAAAACAATAACACACAATACACGCTAACACACCTTATGTACATGGATGACATAAAACTATTTGCAGCTGACAAAGACGCGCTCTTCCAACTGACTGATACCACACAAACATTCTCAGACGATATTTGTATGTCATTTGGTGTAGATAAGTGTAAAATTTTGTCCATAGTTAAAGGTAAAATCCAAAATAATAGTTATACACTCCTATCAGGAGAGTCGATCGAGCCAATGGATGAACAAAGCACATATAAGTATCTAGGTGTTAAACAGTCTAGACAAATACAACAAAAAATGTCAAAACAAGAGCTGCTCAATAAATTCCAACACCGCCTCAATCTTATCTTAAAAAGTAACCTTAACTCCAGAAACACAATTAAGGCCATCAACACCTTCGCAATACCCATTTTGACGTACTCTTTCGGGATTATACGATGGTCAAAGACCGATATTAAGAAACTACAGCGCACCATCCATACACTTCTAACAAAACACCGAAAACACCATCCAAAATCATGCATACAACGACTCACACTACCCCGCCAAGAAGGAGGAAGAGGATTAATAGACATACACAACTTACACAACAAACAGATACTTTCACTCCGATCATACTTTCATTCCAAATCAGAAAACTCACCACTACACAAACACATAACCGAGATCGATAAAAAACTAACACCACTAAATCTACAAGACCGAAACACACAAATAAATGAACACATAATAACTACACAACAAAAAATTGCACAATGGTCAGAAAAAGCATTACACGGACGACACCGAGCCTACCTGAGCCAGCCACACGTCGATAAAGTAAAGTCGAACGAATGGCTCAAACGAGGCGAATTGTTTCCCGAGACCGAGGGTTTTATGTTGGCCATTCAAGATCAAATAGTAGCCACTCGTAATTATAGAAAATATATTATAAGAGACCCAAATCAGCCGACTGACTTGTGTAGACATTGCAACAATGCCTCCGAAACTATACAACATATAACTGGAGCATGTAAGTCACTCGCACAAACCGATTATAAACACCGTCATGACCAAGTCGCGGCAATCATACACCAACAGCTAGCATTTAAATTTAAACTAATAAATGAAATTATACCATATTATAAATATAAACCTGAAATGTTATTAGAAAACAACGATCACAAAATTTATTGGGACCGAACAATAGTAACAGATAAAACAATTCATTATAACAGACCTGATATTACTGTTCATGATAAAGCAAATAAAATAGTTTATTTAATAGATATTGCTATCCCTAACTCACACAATATTCAAACCACAATTTCCGAAAAACTTAGTAAGTACCAAGACCTTGCAATAGAAATAAAAACTCAGTGGAAAGCACAAACCGTCCATATTGTCCCAATAGTACTCTCATCTACCGGTGTAATCCCAAAATCACTCGCACAAAGCCTTATCACTCTACATATGCCTTCACACACATCATACATGCTTCAAAAGGCTACACTCCTCAACACCTGTCGCATCACCCGCAAGTTCCTGACTTCTTCTACATTATCATCCACTTTTTCAATCTAAATTAACCCCCTTACATCCTTGGCTCCGGCCCGCGTGTAAGGTAAAACTCTCTCGAAAGAGAAGAAAAATAAAGAACACAAAATAATAATAATAATAATAATAATTTATTTATTTGTTAACATAGGTGGAGAGATGCAGGTCTTATGTTAGATAAACAGAGCGCTATGTTATGCCAGGAGGCGTACAAATATGAGTTCATTTTACAATTTATAGTTTATTAAAATCATGCATGCAGCTATGGTATTAAATTAGAAAATAAATTTAACAATATTTCAAATTAATTAAGAGGTTATGTCAGAATTGAGGAATTTAAAAGTCAAAAAATCAGAATCAAAATAATTAGTTAAAATGTTAAAAATAGTTAATGTCATATTTAATCATTGTAAAAAATGTCAAATTCATTAAATGTCAATGTTAACAATTTTAAATATCGATGAAAGAAATTAAAAAAATAATAATAATAAGAATTGTGATATTCTGCTAAATTGATTCGTCATTTAAGTATTCGTCAATAGTATAATAACATTTATCAATTAAGAACAATTTCATTTTTTTTTTAAATAGTGAAAGATTCAATTCTTTTATGGCGTCTGGAATTTTATTATAAATGCGTGGAGCCATACCCAAGACACTTTTTCTTACTAATGCTGTTTTACACTTGTAATTATTCAAAGAATTTTTGTACTGACTACGGATTGGAACATTTCGTACCATTGTAACTTTTTCAAAAAGGTTGGGATTTGTTTTTACGAAGGTACTAATTTCTAGTATGTATATCGCCGGTAGCGTGAGTATTTTTAATGCTTTGAAGTACGGTGCACAGCTATCATCTGTTTTCAGACCACACATGGCTCTAATGCACCGTTTCTGTGCCTTGAATACTAAGCCCTTGTCCGGGGAATTACCCCAAAAAATTATTCCGTACCGTAATAGTGAGGCTACTAAACCATGATAAGCAACAAGTAACGCGTCTATATTTACTTTTCTAGCCAATTGAAAAAGTGCATAGGCAGATTTATTTATTTTTTTACATAGCTGTTCTATATGAGCTTTCCAATTGAGTTTATTGTCAATATGGATACCTAAAAACACACTATCTTTTACTTCTTCGATTTCGTTACCATTGTAATTGACAAACAGTTTTAGGGCTTCAATTCTTTGATGGAAATGCATTACTTTGGTCTTCTGAAGGTTGATTATTAAATTATTCATATTAAGCCAATTAATTATGTCAGTAAGAGTATTATTAATGTCAAATATGAATTTGTAAGTATTTAAGTCATTACATTTTACTACGGCAGTGCTGTCGTCCGCAAATAAGACCATTTGTTGTTGTGTCACTTTTGGCAGATCATTTATGTAAATGAGAAATAAGGGTGGCCCAAGCACGCTACCTTGGGGCACTCCATATTTTATACTCCTGAAATTTGACACATACTTTCGTTCCATTTTGGTTTTTGCGCACACTCTAGTGATTTCAGTACATTGCAATCTATTACTTAGATATGATTCTAGTAGTTTTAAAATGTTCCCTCTGATGCCATAGCAATGCAATTTGTTTAGAAGGATTTTGTGATCAACATAATCAAAGGCTTTGGTCATATCTGTGTAAATAGCGCAGATGGGAATTTTTTTATCAACAGCATGCATAACGTTCTTTAAAAGGTCAAAAATAGCCATATTAATCGTTTTATTTCTCCGAAAACCGTTTTGTTCTTTACACAAAATATAATATTTGTGAAGATATTGGTACAGCGAGTTATAAATAACTTTTTCAAATATTTTGGAAAAAACCGGAATTTTGGCTATTGGCCGGTAATTTTTTATATAAGTCTTTTCTTCCTTCTTGTGGAGCGGTTTTATTATGACTTTTTTTAAGCCTTCGGGATAGACGCCTTCGATAATACCTATATTAATAATATGTGCTAGGGCAGGTGCTATATGTTCAATTACATATTTAATTACTTTTGTAGTTATACCGTCAAAACCTACCGTGCTAGTATTTTTTATCGTTTTTGTGGCTAAAATAATATCGGATTCTAACACAGGCTGCATAAACATTGATTGCATTGTCAAATTATCTAACTTATTGTTTATTTTAATGTCATTTATTATATTATTCTCAATTTCATCTATAAAGTAGTCATTAAATGCATTTGCTATGTCATATGGGTTTGTGTAAGTCGAATTCCCGGTTTTTACTGTCAGTATCTGTTCTTTAGGTAGGTTAATTTTAGATCTATTGACTATCTGCCATGTGGCCTTAGATTTATTATGCGAGTTGTTTATAAAGTAGTTATTTTGTGCCTTCTGAGTGAGTTTAACAATTTTTTTATACTGCGTAGTGTATTTTTTCAAGTCACTTTTAGTTTTTTTTGATGGGTGTAGTCTGTAAGCCCACAATAACCCTCTCTGTCTTTTACTACATGTTTTTATGCCATGAGATATCCATATATATATCCATATTATCCATATTATCCATATTATCGTAATAACCTTTTTATTTTTATGAGGGAATTAGTAAAGATGCGTAGGTACGCACGGCTACACATCAAGCTATACATAACCAGTATAAGCTGACTTCTGATAGTACGAAAAACCTATACAATGCGAGGTCAGCTAAAACTGGACATGTATAGCTTGATGTGTAGTCGTGTGTACTTAGTTTTGGAAATAACTTAACACGATAAAACAAACTGATTTGATGTTTATTTGCAGGTATACGACCGCTGTTAGGGTTGTTACTTGAAGTAGGTATAACTTAAAAAAAACTTATTTTATTCTATTTTATCGTGTATATATCGACATATTACCTACGTCTATGAAGTTTATAAAAAAAATTAAGTGAAACGTCAAGTGACTACAATAACTGCGGTCGATGACCCCACAAAAAAATGTCGTCAAATGAAGTAATTTATTTGTGGTTTTATGATGTTTACATATGGATAGGTAGATATTATGATCAAAATGCTTCAAATAGGTACCTACCTCGAATCGAGTATCTAATGTGATGTGTGTGTGATGTGTGTGTGTGTGCACTGATTAGGTACCTAATCAGTATGAAACATTACATAGGTACTCGTAGGTACCAACAACATTTATGATTTTTGTTCAAAACCCTAAATGAACCAAGCAATGAGATAATAATCATTGCTTATGAAAGCGACGAGAGACAAGATTAATTGATATACCATAGTTAACCATGTGCAAAGAAAAAAAAATGTTGCTGTGTTTGAAGAGGGGATGCATAAAGAAGCCTCCTCGTGTAGCGCAGTTTGTTCCGCCAGTTAAGCACTTAACTGAACCGAGCGCTCGGCACATCCTGGACAGTCACATCCACCTTATTTGACTGGCTAATTCTTCCCCTGCGGTGGTAGGTCTAACGCCCGCCTGGTTTGTGACCACCCGCCC
Organism: Eremobia ochroleuca; assembly: GCA_949629135.1. Classification (NCBI taxonomy): domain Eukaryota; kingdom Metazoa; phylum Arthropoda; class Insecta; order Lepidoptera; family Noctuidae; genus Eremobia; species Eremobia ochroleuca. The sequence continues at coordinate 12,673,626 of OX451386.1, read as the reverse complement.
ACCGGAGTCTGGCGTCAAGTGCTGTGTTTCGTTGATGCATGGGAGTTCCAGTGCCTCAGGCATCTTCTGGGCACGCTCGTTCCATCATATAACTCATCCATCGCTTTCCATTAGGCGTGATCGAAGTCAAGAGCGGGCCCTTTCAGTAATAAAAATAAAAAAATAAAGAAGAACAACATTATCCTAAAGTTGTGTATGTGGCTATTTTTGGGCATGCGCCATTTATGAATGGAGGGAGGCCGAGACGTCTGATCGGTTGCTTGGCAACTGAGGCGTGCATTTTGAGTATTCGTATTATTCGAGTATTCGTCTTATTTTACTATTCGTATAGTAAGGCCAGGACTATTTTTTATTAGTTTTCCGTTAAAGTTGTTTTTCTAAATATCAAATTGTCCCATACTGAAACAAAACAAAAATGTTTATGGTTTATGACTGGCCATTTGTGAGCGCGTTATTGAAACCTAACATTATGCCACAATTCAAATTCCTACATTGCATCATCTCGAGAAAAACCTCTCTAACAAAGTTTAAGTTTGGCCATAAAGTGACCTTTTCTGTTTCCTACAAAAAATGATTGGTTCCGTTTTCCTTCTACGGTCGGAACCCTAAAAACCGGACGCCGAAACACCGAACTGAACTAAGTACGTTCAGTTATTTCTATAAAAAATCAACAATTTACACGTAGGTACCTACCTCAGCGTAAATTGTAGATACCTGTATTAAACTAGTATTTGAACTGGAACATCCTGGTTTACTAATAGAAATTAGTAAATTTCTACTTAATAACCAAGTACCTACTTTTTAATTTTGTTATGTAAGAACAAAAAAACTCGAATATGTACTTGAAAATATTATTCGAATAGTAGAGCAACACCTGTCGAAAAACTCGAATAGTAAAATTGAGCGAATATTGGAAACCCTACAGCGGCAACGCATCCCTCTCCGAGTCTCCGGTTGACCCTGAGGTCGGCTACCCCCCTATACCTACGTATTCCCCTGTGTTAACATGTTACCAAATTTTTCTGCCCGATAAACTGAACATTATAAGAAGGATACTTATGTAGTTTTCTTATTCTTATAGGTAATATGGCTTCAATACAGGTATTTCGATATTATTATATTAAACGGATTAGCTAGGTGGTACCTACTATGAAATTAATTTAGCCCTTTAATAATTATACGATAGGTAACATATTATAATCGTTATGTTCTCCTAAGATTTTATGTAGAAATGGATAGTCCTAAGTTTGCCTAACTAATTTTGAATTGTTAAAAAAAAAATATATGAAACACTGTACAACTGTACTTGTACCTGAAAGTATAATTTTAGCATCGCCTATGCTAGCGCCATCTATTAGTAGCATGAACAACTAAGTACACCAAACAGCCTACAAACAAACTAGTTTCAATGTAATGCGATAGATGTCACTACTTGACTAATGTTTTCATTTTACTAATATTATTTACACTATTTCACTCATACAAACTGATTCAGTTTTACATTTTTCAATACGAACTCAGTTTCTTTAGATCGCCCAACAATTCTGCAAATAGTTCTAAGATTTAAATGTAGATGCCGCTGTAATCAAAATAGTAGACGAAAAAGGTATTCTTACTTTTTCAACGAATTTGGCATACCTATCGTTTTATGTAACATATTTTATGCTAACGCTAAGATTTAATAACATGTTCGTAATAGTCAAATAATAATTTGAATGAATTTAGTCTACCTATTCAAGCTGACCGCAAAATTTACACTCATAACCATGTGACGAGGTGGCCGAGTGGTTAAGGCGTTGGACTGCTAATCCAATGTGCTCTGCACGCGTGGGTTCGAATCCCATCCTCGTCGGATCGTTTTTGTTTCTTTTTGCGGTAAATTATGGAAAGTCTGTAATAAAAAATACGAGTATATTTATTGTTTGAAGATAATAAAATATTTTCAGCATGGCTCATGTGTTTGACTTTATATTTACTAAAATATAATTGGATCAGGTGCAAGCCCGCCTATAATCAGGTGTTATCTCTGTAATCGCTAGCAAAAACAGATATCGTCACATCGCATGGCTATCATTTGTTACGAATTTATCTAGACCTGTTTTCATTATCTTATCATGTACCTGGCACCCTTTATGCTACAAGTTGGCTAGTGCTGGGCGCGCCTTAACTAGGCAAGGTTTTCGTAACTACTCTGTGTTTTAGTGAAATCAATTAGACATTTATTAGTGTGCCACAGTTTTACTTGGACATGTGATTTGTTCACAGATTGTTACGTTTCCTATTTAGTGTTTTACAGTCGGACTAAAACATCGAAACGGTGCTTTTTTTACTCGAATGTAAGTGCGTATCTTTGTACTACGAATTTCTTTTTTGTGAAGGATTTGTTGAAATAATGTTTGGATAACGGTGATCAGTTACCTAATGTTGCGTGGCAATGCGTTAATAGCTAGATAATGAAGGTATCTTTGAATGTGTGATGGATAGGTAGGTGAATAAGGAATAATATATAATCAACTTCAATAAGGCTTTCAGTTTCACACCATATTGGTACTTGCTGCTAAATGACACGTTATTATGTTTGATAGGTTCCGCCGAGTTTATTTATTTATTTTATCTCACGATGGTTTGTAGCAATTGAGCTGGTGCCTGAAGTAACGTAAGAACGGTTTGGGCTTGGACCATCTCTATACCCATATGGGACAGAGGAACGCCACTGTCAAGCCTCGTAGAGATAGACGTTCCAGTATGCAATTTTCATTTTGCGATGGATCAGGCGATAGTCTATGCTTGGTTGGGAACACGGATACTGCAAAATCCTTATCAATGACCGCGTGGCCAACTTCTCGGTACAAACAGTTTTCGTTAAGCTACCTCTGCATGCTCGAATGGCCAAGAACGTTTTTTGGGAGAAAGTTTCTTTTTTTTACACGTAACATCACGCCTGTATTTCCTGAAGGGTTAGGCAGAGGTGTACCAATAGCACAGAATACATAATAGTTCCCTTGTTCACAAACTAAACTAAATTTAAGTTCGGTGCATCTTTTTTTTCTATTTCATTAAGAAAAGAACAGAAGATAAATATTAGTTTAGTCCTGTCAAATTAGTCAACGCCTGACGTAAATTGACGTATTTTTAATAGCCAATGTTGTAATCACGTCTAAACTTGTCTATGGAGATCTTAATTTGACAGGACTGAACTAATATTTATTACCTGTCCTTTTCTTAATGAAAGAAGAAGATGCACGGAACTTAAATTTAGTTTAGTTGGTGAACAAGGCAATCGGCGCCATTAACGGCTTTGTTTTTAGCACTGTCTACTCCATGGAATGGCAGTCCTACCGTGTTCACACATTTGAAAATCTTGCCTGTTTTCAATATAATGACTCAATGGAGTAAGGGGGCTCTACGTGCTGCACCCGAGCATGAATCAACACGGAGTCGGATCGAAGCCTTTGAAAAGAGATGCTCGCTCGCTGATGGTATTTCGAACTACCGTCACGTTGATATCGTCGACCGTAGGTTCAATTGCTGTAAGGGACAAAATACGATTTTTCAGGAGAGGCCGACAAAGTTTTTTTTCGGACTAAATCGCCCATAACTTTTTTTGTTATTAACCTTTTTCGGGTCTGATTTCACACATAAACTTGTATTTTAGTGCTCTATCTACATGTGTAACATTTATTTAAATGAGTTAGCTATTTAAGAAAATAGATGTCCCTTACAACAACGTATTTTGTTAGTAATGTCCCTTACTGCCCAAGTATCTTGTAGTCCCGTCCCTTACATTAAATTGACCTCTACGTTGGATCCAATCTATTAATGAAAAAATAGTGTAAAGGACATGTTGAACAAATTTATGAAAAAAATACAATGTAAAGAGATTTTTGACAGAAAATGAAGTACACACTTTTGACGTACGGATATCTTAAATTTGGAAATCGTTATAAGAAATCATTTAAAAGACATGAAAATGTATTAGAACCGTGTGTGTGCTTTTTTGTATGTCGCTTACATGCAATGTTTGTACATTGTAATAGCAAATTTGTATTAGTTTGAATAAAACAATTTTTATTTTATTGTATAAAAATTGTTTTATTAATAATTGTTTTATTTATGTTACCATTTTTTTAATAATTTGATTTTAATAAACATCTTATTAAAATCAAATTATTAAAAAAATGGTAACAATTTTACCTATACTTACTTTGAATTCTTATTCAAATAAAAGAGTAGCTGCAAAAACCGCGCACAATCCCGACCAAACATGTAGCTGAAGTTCCAAACGTTTGAATTCCAAAAGTAGAAAAGGCTGCTCTACTACTTTCTTATATGCAAAAAATCGAAATAATGAAAGATATATTGAATAATAAACCTTAATTACGATTAATAAGACATATCATTGTAACATATTGTTATTATTGCATTAGAAAAAAAAATATAGAGTGATTATCTAAATAATAAAAAGGGAACAATTTAATCAGATTACATTTATAAAAAACAACAAAAATAATGGCTTTTTTAGTTGTCAAATTTAAGTTGTCTGGCCCCTTGAAACTTTTTGAAAAATTTCTGGAAAATCAACTAAAGAGTGCCGAATGATTTTCGAAAACATTTATCATCCGGCAACTACCCCTTCTATTGTTTATTTATAAAAAACAACAAAAATAATGTTTTTTAGCAAAATTAAGTTCTCTGGCCCCTTGAAACTTTGTAAAAAATTTCTGATAAATCAACTAAAGAGTGCCGAATGATTTTCGAAAACATTTATCATCCGGAAACTACCACTTCTATTGCTTATTTTATAAAAAAAACAACAAAAATAATGGTTTTTAGCAAAATTAAGTGCTCTGGCCCCTTGAAACCATGTGAAAAAATTCTGGAAAATCAACTATATAGAGACGAACAATTTTCGAAAAAATTTTTCATGCGGAAACCACCCCTTCTATTGTTTATTTATAAAAAATAACGGCTTTTTGGCAAAACTAAGTGCTCTGGTCCCTTGAAACTTTGTAAAAAAATTCTGATAAATCAACTAAAGAGTGTCGAATGATTTTTGAAAACATTTATCATCCGGAAACTACCCCTTCTATTGCTTATTTATAAAAAAAACAACAAAAATAATGGCTTTTTGGCAAAATTAAGTTCTCTGGCCCCTTGAAACTTTGTAAAAATTTTCTGGAAAATCAACTACAGAGTGCCAAATAATTTTCGAAAACATTTATCATCCGGAAACTACCCCTTCTATTGTTTATTTATAAAATATAACAAAAGTAATGGCTTTTTGGTGCTCTGGCCCCTTGAAACTTTGTAAAAAATTTCTGATAAATCAACTAAAAAGTGCCGAATGAATTTCGAAAATATTTATCGTCTGGAAATTAACCCTTCTATCATTTATTTATAAAAATAATGGTTTTTTAGCTAAATTAAGTGCACTGGCTCCTTGAAACCTACTACCCTACTACAAAATTTCAAGGGGCCAGAGCACTTCGTTTTCCCAAAAAGCCATTATTTTTGTTGTTTTTAACGACAGATGAACTCGCACTGATACCACTTTTTTATGCCCGCGCGCTGCTTTCGCATTGGTACTATCCTCTCTTTTGCACACAGAAAGACGTTGTGAGATAGAAAAGGATGGTAATAGTGCAATAATTCGATTCAAATAGGTGTAACGTTGACACTGCTTAAAGTATGACAATGCAAATTGGGGTAAGGGACAACTATGTCAAAACTCGTGCAATCCATTTAAAGTATGGATGATATTTATTTTTTGAGACAACAAAGACATTAGTGTAAGGCCAGTTTTATTATTGTTTCTTAAAAAATAAACCATGTAATGGTAATTCTTTGATTGGGAAGACCCTTACCTTATTTGAAGTGGATTGGCGGCGATAATTACACCATTTCAAGTTCCTATATTGCATAGTTTTTCAGATACATTGTTATTATGGGGCTGATTCTAAATTTGGATCCAAAAATCATTAGAGTAAGGGACATTTTTTTTAAGCTAGAATTTTTTTATATTCACCATTCGATAGAGCGAAAAATTCTGAACAAAACTGTATACTCAACTCATTTTGGGTATTTTGTCCCTTACAGCAATTGAACCTACGGTCGACGATATATAAGTACGAGTAGGAATGTAGGATAAATATTATAAAGAGGAAAGATTTGTATGTTTGTAACAAATAAACTCAAAAACTACAGGACCGATTTCAAAAATGTTTTCACCATTAGAATGCTACACTATCCTTGAATAACATAAGCTATATTTATTACTAGAATAATCAGGAGTCCCTACTTAAACTTCAATAATGTAACCCAAGGTGTAAAAAATTAGCCATAAAATGTCATCGTACTATTGATGGTAGAACAAAAAAATGTTCTACAATATTAAAGAACATAGGTATCAGTATCTACAAAAAACTTCACGATACCATAATATGTCCAACTATTGCAGTTATGTCACTATAACAAATTGTTTACAATTTAAAAGTTCATAGAAATGCCGACCAAAATCAGACCATGTTATCCATACCTTTGTATTAATACTTATCCAAATAAATCAATAAATTTATTATTCAAGACTGTTTCAATACCTGTAGATTACTTTTTGAATTATTCAAATCGGTCATTCCATTCAAAAGATATTACGAATTTAAAAATGTCAAAAACTAATAAACCGATTGCGATGAAACTTGATAGTGTACATAGCTGTTAATTTTATTAAAGCTCTTACTTTTTATCGCGATATTCCCACGGAACCGAAACTTACGCGGGTGAAACCGCGAGGTGCAGCTACTGTAGGATATGTCTATAACAGGATCTACTTGGGTAATATAATAATAATAATAATAATAACCTCACCGCCGTATCTCTACGTTGACGTCGTGGTGGGGCTTGCGCGCTCCAAACTCTAGGCCTGTTCCGGAAAAGTTTACCTTGTCGAAACTAGTCTAGGGTGAGGAGCCAGACCAAGAGAGATACAGAAATCCGCAGGGAAGCATGTGGCAAGCTGTTGGGCAGTAGCGACCCCACGGACCCTATCTCCCGGGAGTAGTCTTGTTCCTCACCTCTGGCTTGCCTTAATTGGCCGGCTGGAGTGAACGCTGACGAGGAACAGAGCTCCCAACTCTTTCTTGCCTTTATTGGCCGGTTTGAGTGGAGATTCGCAAGAGCAAACGGGCTCGGGAAAGGAAGTATTCCAGTAAGTGCTCGTAGGGATCTTGACCATCTTCCGGGGTCTGGGATTGTTCTGAAAGCCGTGGAATACCTCTCCACTCCTCAAGCACCTCAGGACATGTTGCCCCCTTGTCGCTACGTCACTATGTGCTAGCGACAGTTTTACGGGGGCCCATTATTGAGTGTGCAAGTCACCCCCTGTCATTTTTATCCGTGTATATATAAAACATTGATCAGGCAGGGGCCATAGTTCTTCCATAGTTCTTGGTAACCAACCCACTTTAGCCACCCAAACCCATAATTGAACTTTTTAATTTTCCATATCCTGCAATAGTTCTACACCAACCGGGGGTAGTCCTTGGGTAGACTTGCATAGTGCATACAGGGATAATCGCCGGATGGTGCCGCATTTCATTACAATCTCCTAAGGGGCCTCTGCGAGTTGGCTTCGGCGCCTCGTACGCCTTTCAAAGGACCGGGACCTCATGGTCCCGAGATATGTATAAAAAATAATAATAATAATATTCAGTTCTCAGTATATTCAATAGTATCAACATAATTTATCGTGAACAGTGCCAAAGTGCTTCAGATATATAATAATTCATATGTGATTCATGAAAATGCGCCCTATCAGTAGCTACACAGAATAGCTGTCGTTATCAAAAGTAGAGCGAGCAAACAAATATGTACCTACAATTGGGCAACCTTCTAATTTTGATTGCATTTTACGATAAGAGTAACCTTATAACGACATTATACTCATTACCAATTTTTAGATTTATAGTAATTAAGTCCCTCCGTGCCTCGGCGAGCACGTTATTAGGTAAGCCGATGGCACCAGTTGCCATTCGTACATACTCGTATATGACAGTAGTTCTGGGTCAGTCAGAAGTTCAAAAGTCTGACAACCAATGGGGTACATATCGCGTTACCCAGTAACTGGGATTTAGAGATCAGATAAGCAGTAAAATATTACTGCAATGTAAAATACTGGTATTAAGCTACATCCGGTTCAACTGGAAGCCGACCCAACATAGTTGGGAAAGGCAAGGCAGATGGTGATGAGCAATTTAGTACCTATTTACATCGAACAAAAAACATTACAGTACCTACACCCACCCTCTTTCTGGGGCATAATCAGTCTATCCTCCTGAGTCCGCCATATTTATACCATAAGATGTCAGAAAGACCTGTTGTCCGACAAAATGGGAGATGGCCCTAATGCCTGAGATTATACAACATTTGAATTCTCATTGGTTGACTAAATCAGGTGTAGCAGCGCTGATTTTTAAACGAAAAACTAATATATTGTGTGTTAAGAAGTACGTCCGGTTATTACAAATGTATATCAGGACTTTATGACATACGATAATTTGTCCGTTATAATGACCTCAGGGACTCAGGAGGCTATAATGTTTCCACTGCTGGGATATACATATTATACTGGTTCGATTCCCACCCAGGACAAATGTTTGTGTGATGTGCACGATCATTTGTTCTTTGTCTGGGTGTAATTTATCTATAATATGTATGTATTTAGAAATATATGTATGTTTATCAGTTGTCTAGTACTCATAGCACAAGCTCTGCTTAGTTTGGGACTAGATGGCGTTGTGTGAAAGTTGTGGAATATTATTATTATTATTTCCTTTATTTAATTGAATACAGTCATATAAATTATATTTTTAAATATTAGAATATAATAAATATAAAAACATTTAAAAATATAAAAAAAATAGTAGCCCACCGGTAACGGGAACAGGGTCCAAGCTACCGGCAGTCAGGGCTCCAGAGAGAGGAACCTCCTGACAATGCGAGCCGTGTCCAGAAGTACCGCTTTCTGAATCAAGCCCTTGATCCAGCTGCCTAACGAAAGCCTCCTCAGGTGTTGGTTGAGGCTTTTGGCTATTAATCCATTGGCTGTCACGACTATCGACACAATGATCGCTGAGTCTACATCCCACATGTCGACAACCTCGCGAGCCAAGTTAAGATACTTAATTTGTTTGTCTTTCTCGACTTTCACGAGGTTTTCATCATGCGGGTCGGCTATGTCAACAATCATTGCGCGCCGCTCTGATCGATCCACCACCACTATATCAGGCTTATTGGCAACAATAGTCCTGTCAGTGATGATGGATCGATCCCAGTACAATGTGATATTTCTATATATTTCTTTATATTTATATATATTTATTTATTATTATTATTATACATACGCCTACTACGTGCGCGGGAGTGGTGGCCCAGTGGTATCGGCCCGGACGATACCACTGGGCCACTTACGACTTACGAGTCGTAAGTCTAAGTCGAACCTAGGCAGGCACTTTATGTATTTAATTTCATCACCACTGCGCCCTGTGTGTTTCTTCAAAACTTACAAGCCTCGTATTACAAGCATTTTTCTTGTAAAAAAAAATAATTATTACAAATACCTATGTGATTATCTACACGTGTAAATTACGGGTTACAAGTGTCGTTGTTTATTTAACAAGTATATTTTTACTCTTGTATTTGATTTTGTTTATCAAAAAATCCTTTGTAAGTAAGAGCATATTCATTTAAAAAAACCATAAAAAAATAAACGGCGGGAAAAGAATATGGCGCCATACCTACCTTCTTGATTTTAGAATCTACAAGCGTTCAATGTAACAAATCCTGTAGATTTTTTTTTTTTTTGATAAACCTAATTTACACGAACTTGTAACAAATTCCTTCTAAAGTGTAACTTGTGAACTTGTAGACTTGTAAGTTTTGATAAACTGAGCATTGGTCTCAAAACGATGAAGTTAAACATCGTTAAGAAACCAGCATGTCTTAAAACCAAAAAATTCGAAGACATGTGATGTCCACCAGCCCGCACTGGTGGACCGCGTGGCGGATTATGGCTTTCTGGAGCCGTCGGCTAAAATAGCCTAGTGGCTTACCCCCCTGTCCCCTTTCTCATGGTGTAGGTCACCACGTGCTACGAATGAGGCTTCCGGCTACTGGGACCGCAATTAACTAGGACCGCGGTCCCAGTCGCCGGAAGCCTCCTACGAATGCTATACGTACCTACGTACGATCCGCAAACACCCTTATTCCTTTGTTCAATTCAACAACAAAATTATTACTTCTTACTGGTGTACATACCTTAGTGTTATTATTATTTTATAATTGATTTGGCTAAAAATGTCTAAATGGAAAATGCTAAAGGCCTGGAGCACACTCATAATGAGCAGCATTCTTGAAGATATTCAGATTCATTTATCAAATTGTAGTGGAAAGATCAACTTCGGGCAAGGATTTAATTTCCTCGACCGCACCCTGAAAGTGCTGATAAAATTCGTTGTTAAATACCAAACGGTACCGTCATCGATATTTTTATCGTACTTAATCTTGTTACTCACAGTATCTTGAACAAAGCCATAACACCTAGGTATATCAATAAAACGTTTCGTCATAATGACATTTGTCAAACAAATGAACACCAACAAAGATCAAGTTTAGTGATTTTAACAATTGAGTCTGACCAGCGGGGTAATTTTAACAATTGAGTCTGACCAGCGGGGTAATTTTAACAATTGAGTCTGACCAGCGGGGTAATTGCGTAACATAGTGACAGTAGGAATGGCTTACGATTTGACATTTTAAGAACATTCATTGCGTTATATACCTACGTTTTTCAGCAGACAAATTTTTTATGAAGCAATTGTATAAGCATTATCCTTAAAATGATTCAGATTGTGTTTTATATTGTGTTTCACCATTCGGGTGCTGCCGGTCGATTCTGTAAAAATCTCACCGTGAAATCATAAGTGAAGTGAGCTTGAAGTGAGCAGTGTCAATAGTGTTAATCCCTAATGACAGCTCACTTCCTGCTCACTTCACCTAAGTTCTCACGGTGAGATTTTTTTACAGAATAGTACTGCTGGTCCGGCCTTTCGTCCATACGTATTAAACAAGTCTTATAGATTTATGTGAGAATTTACTACTTTATTAAACGTTGGTATACTTAATTATATTTAGCAAAGTAAAGTATTAAGGAAAATAAAATGTCTAGATTGTATTATACATACCAATTCATAATATCTACTTATCATTTTAATTTTCTTCCAGATAACAACATGTATTGGTTACCAATCGTCTTGGTAGCCGCGCTAGGCAGCGCACAGGCTCAGCAGACATCACAGACAAGGGTGGCAGACACCCTCAGTGAATGCTATAGCAACCCTGAACTTGCGAACAGAAACAACTTGCCACCCGTCACGATGCAGGTCCTCATCGACATCATAAGAAAAATAGAGGACAACCCTAACGTCAACATGGATTTGAGACAGATTTCAACGGTGCTTCTTCACACGTATGTTCACGTTTTACTTTACACACCTAAATAAGAGTCCTCCAGACCGAATTACAGCCATGGCGACCACTCTTAGCGGAGACCAGCCTTCGGCGCGGGAGATATTATAGTGCATAAGTGTGTACGTAGGCACAGGTGCACTTTCTCTTCCCTCAATCTCATAGTCTGATTAGAATGGAGAGAGATTAGGCGCAGGGCCAACGCCTGAACGTGCTTTTCAAGGCTCGGGGTATCACACCGCCAACTTCCAAACTCCGTGGTGTTACTAAGAAATTCCCAATGGAAAAACCCAATAACACTTTGCCCGACCCAGAAATCGAACCCAGGACCCCACGCTCAGCAGTCGTGCTTGCGACCGCGAGACCAACGAGGCATTCAATTTACACACCTACAAACGAGTATCTTATGAACAGCGAGTAACTGCTGGTTGTTGGGATGTTATTCACACACACTTACAAAAACGCTGATATGATCAATGCAGGCATGACCACATGTGATTTTCACTGCTGAATAAACTTTCGATTGTTTGCTTCCAGGTACCGTCAAGATGGCATTGAGTTCCATCAGCGAGAGAACTCGGTATCTTCTGCAAATGTGCTGCCGTTTGCTCCTACGTTCCCCTCGTTCCATCGCCATCGGCTTCTTTTAACGAGGCTCATACCCAACAACTTGCAACTTTTAGGCAACGACACCGTCTCTTCTGTCCTGAAGGTTCGTTTTCTACAACATCTTTATCCGCCAACTAAGAAACTACTTACAGCTAGCGTTTCAAAACTCGCTTATCGAGATTAGTCTTTTAAATGTGGATTAGAAGGTTCAATCTGGTGGCTTGGCGGTCACTGGATTTTAACTATTTCGTTCTTATATTCTAGTGCACTCTCCATCATATGCTGTCAACAACTGTGGACACGAGAGTCCGAGGAGATGAAAGCAGCTGCAACCAACTGTCTCAATACCGAGCTCTTAGAACTGCGAGGTCCGGTCGCTCCATAAGCGATGATGTTGAAATTATAAAACCATCAGTCTTGTGAGTTTTTTATTTCTTCATTTAGCTCGGCTTTTATTCTTGAAACCTTGAAACTCTTTGTGAAAATGGGTGTTCAATTTTTTTTCTCTTCTTTCAGAAAATCGGCCAACAGAAACGGGAAAATAAAGCGTTACGATCCGAATAACGATGTGGAATTCAGTAACTTTGGCGGTGGTGGCTCTATGTCTGAACGTCAGGTGGCTGAGAGCACTTGCCCACTGTTGGACGGCGTGGTGAATACACCGTGGGGTGCCGTGTCAGCTGGTAACATTATTGCTGGCATTGCCGCAGGGGCGCAGCCGCAACGTGTGAATATCATGGACTTGGTCAGGGACGCGAACCTTAACTACAGAAATGTCCAACAAACTGTGTCTTCTATATATCCGGCAACGTTAGCTGGTGAGTCGGCTTTATTCAACGTATTAGAATTATTTAAGTAGGTACTTACATCAAGCTATTATATATTGTATAAATGGAGTTAGGTGTGGGTAGTACCTACTTCAGATTAACGCTGCATTGTACATAATACATATTTATATCACCATACAATGTAAACAAAAAAAATCTCCGAATCCTCACTTGAGTGAGTACCTTTCTAAGCGATATTTTCCTAACTAGGTGACTTGGCCGAAGCCGTCCTCATCCAAGGCACGGAGCGAGGCAGCACATCCATATCAATTGGTACCGCTGGAAACTGGAACAGTACACAAGCGACCAGGCACTTCATGCTACACAACCGCGTCAACGTCGAGATGACAGACCCTGAGATCCGCGGAGACATCGACGGCTTCGTCCTTGGAAGCACAATAACTTCGACTTTGGGAGCTTTCAGCTCTATGAAATTGTCGCAACTCTTGGATATGTACTATTCTCCCAGGGTAAGATTTATTTCTTCTTGTTTCCATATTACAATGAGACTTTTAATTGTTTTTATCAAACCCAAGTAAAGCTCCAAGTAGGTGTGTACAATTTTTAAAATAATGAATTATAGAATGGAGCCTTTGATGCCAATCTGCGAGCCTGCAACCGCCGCGCTTTGCTGGAACAATACGTAACTGATGAGAATTTGGTCAGTGAAACACATGCTTTCGCCGCCGCCCTGGACACCAACATGCCTCTTCGTGGGACCATCATCGGTGGCCTTGAACAGCTTGTCACAAGTGCTGTGACCAATCTACGAACTTACACCAGTGAGTATCGCGATACAGTGACCTAATGAGTTTCCTTAAACTATGAATAAGGATTTGATAATATAATAATAATATAATATCAGCACCCTAATTGCGTAACACACTGTTCCTCTCAATTTGAATCATTTTGAAGCATATTGTTAATCCATTGCTCCATATGTTCGAAAAATGTGTCTGCTGAGAAACGTAAATAACGCAATGAATGTTGTCGAACTGTCAAAATGGAACCCATTGCTACTGATAGTGTGTTACGCAATTACCCTGCAGTTTACTGTTAGTATCTCAGACTCAGAGTCAGTAACGCTACTTTTTTTTTTACTAAATCTTTTTCAACTTCTTCCAGCAAGCAATTTAAACGACATGAACTGCGTCACAACCTTAACCCAGAGCAATGACTTCCGTCTCAGAACCAACCTGTATATCGCGCTGGACTCTTCGTGGTCTTACCAAACCGTTTTCCCAGCCATCGCTTACTTGGTGGACTCTATTGAGGTCGGCAAGTTCGGATCCAGTATCACTTTACTGAACGCCTTTGATGGCAGCATCATTGTCAATACTACCTTCTCTCAGGCCGATTTCTACGCTGAATATAACGCTACTAGACACGCAACAAGTAAGTGAATCGAAAATTTTACATATATAAAATACAAAATGTTTTGACTACAATTTTATATCTAGTCAATTTAAATCTTTCATTGCTATATTTTGGTCAACAGTACCGCCAGGAGTAAATCTTGAAAGCAGTTTGAATCGCATCAAGTTGATGATGCAAGAAACGCTTTTGAACGAGAGCATGAGGAACTACGTCGGCGGCAACTCAACAGTTTTGTTGTATCTGATCAATAATGGCAACTTGCAGACTACTGATCTTGCATGGCAAAACGCTAACGAGATTAACAATACCGTACCCGGTAAGTTGAAAAAAAAAGTCTTTTTAACCAACTCCAAAAAAAGGAGGAGGTTCTCAATTCGACTGTATTTTTTTTTGTATGTACATATCTTACGGACAATTTCAAAAATTCTTTAATTTTTAATGGATAGCTTATGATTCAGGAGTGATCCCATATAAATAGTATTAACTTTGCTTGGGTAGTTTTTGAGTTAGCTTCATTAATAAGTATTTTTGCCACTTAGTTTATATTGATGATGTTATAATAACTTCCTGTCACTGATATTTATGTACAGACGCCAGCACATCAAGCTACCCGAAACTGTCAGATTTTCCCAATCAACTTTGAACCTTATGCTTTAGCGATAAAGTTGAAAATCTATTAAAGAAATCTGACAGATTGTAGTAGCTTGATGTGCTGGCGTCTGTACATACCAAGTATTGTTATACGAATTTGTGTGGGGTAAGTATAACTTAAAAGTAAAAAATAAAAACTTTTTCCAAAAAAAAAAGAACAACCGACATCCAAAAAAGACACTACATACAAAGTGAAAAATAACTTTAACTTTGTAAGTCGGTGGCAAACAACGAAAATGCGAACCCAAAGACACCGACTTTTGAAAAAAAAATTAAATAGACATATAAAAGGTAATGAATGTCATTCTAAATAGAGATACGAGTATAAAAGGTAATGAATGCTAATTTGAAATACTTATCCTCTTTTTCCAGACCTAAGAGTTCTATACGCGACTTCCACCAATCAGTTCGACACACTATGGAGATATGTACGGGAAATGTACAGCGATATTTTCACTATTGCTCTCAATTCTGCGGGAACAAATGTGGATACTATCATGGATCCTGTACTACGACGAATTCAAAGCGGTAAGTGATTTAGCATTACTAGAAAGTGGACACGAACACGTCTGTAGGAGTTTTAAATAACATGTTTCAGGCCCAGAGTGCGCTTAGATTGAATTAAGGCAGTAGTAACGCTTGAGCTATGAGAGATTTAGGGCGGTTATTAGCGAGGCAATGCTTTGCTTAGGTTTATAACAATTTGTATTTTCCTTTCAGTTGGTAGAAGAATAGTGAATCCTACTTGTGGTTTCTTGTTCACCGCGGGATCCTCAGGCACAAGGCAGTTTGATGACTACGTTGAACCTGGTTACATCAACTTCTATAGGCTCAGTGCTAACTACTTCTTCGAGAATAATGATAACAGGAAGATCAGGGTGGCCCGCAGTGGTGCTGGAACTGGAAGTCTCGTAGTCTGTCACTCTCGGTCCGTCCCGCAACCCAGGTATGACATCTATTGATAGTATTATCATATGATAAAGTTGTTCTTGATAAGCTAATCAAAATTTACAATATCCGTATGTATAGCTATCTCATTCCATGAATTGTTTTCATTTTGATGAATAACGTACGTTAGTTAGAAACAAATAAAAATGACGAAGAGGCAATCAGTGACAAATCATTGGGCTTTTCTGATAAGGCTTCCGGGTTCCGATACCTACGGGAACAGAACAAGCATCCACATTGATTACTGCTTTGTGTCTACTTTACACAGAATACTCTTCAAAATTAAATAAGTTTAAGCCATAAAATATCTATTGACAACATTATGCCAGCCACATATCGAGACAAGACTTGGGGTTCAATACTCCGCCACCGCCATACGGTCACGGTGGCTCGTAGATGGTGGGTCCGGGGCACTATAAATAGCCCGTCAGCCATGCTCAATTCCACTACCACATCCGGGTTATTGCGTAACACACTAACAGTAGCAATGACTTTCATTTGACAGTGACAGTGCAGCAACATTCATTGCGTTGTTTACGTTGTTGAGCAGACAATTTTTTCGAACATATGAAGCAATGGATTAGCAATAGCCTTCAAAATGATTCAGATTGTGGTTGAAAGTGTGTTATGCCATTAGGGTGCTGGGTAACTAGCTAACTCGTATTTTTACCACAGCATTAGCTATTCTGAACTCAGAGATTCGTGTATTAAGAGAAGAACAAATATGTCAGTCCAGTAATTTTGCTAATTAAAATTATTTTTCAGGAGCAACTCAACTGTCACTACGGACAGCAATGCGATAACATGCCAGACCTTGACCTCTGGTAACGTTGAGATCAGCTTGCAGAACGCCTGCGAAGGATACGGGTTAATAAACGAATGTCCGCCCCTGTTCATGTCCGTCCGATCAGATACCGGACTCGCAGCAGGGACCTTCGCTAGCGCCGGGTGCACAGGTACAGTCAAATTTTGATTCAATCTTGACGACCACAAAAGCTCGCCACACGCAAAGCTGTGGCCGTTGAGGAAAGCTCTAGGAGTCCGTTCAGAAAGCGAAGCCCATGATGAAAGATTGTCGAACGTTACGTGCCTCAAGACATAAGACATACCTACAATGCAATTAAATTGTGGTGTGGCAATCTAAAACGATTCGTTTTCTATAAAGCAAGGATCTATGGTCAAAATTAAGTTTTTTTTTAAACTTCATAGAGGGACAGCCTACCGTTAGATAACCAAGGATTCTCGTTAAAGCCTTCGCTTCCATACTAATATTGTTTTCCTCCACAGACGCAAACTGCAGGTTCCCGTACAACATCAGGTACCAAGTGCAAGTTGAAGAGTTGGGATGTTTCAGTGGGGCCAGCAGTGTGACAGCCAGCTTCCTCATCCTGCTCTCCGCTTTATACATCGCCTTTTATGGTTCTTCGTAATTATTTTTTACCATTAGAATAAACCTACCGATTATTTTTAATACCTAGCTTATTGTAATAATGAGGAAAATGACAACAAGTAAGTTATTATTACTTACATAATATCAGTTCAATTCTGGAATTAACTTTGAACAAGTACACATTTATTTTATAGTTTTAATATAATTATGTAGGAATAGAATAGGGAACATCCTGCCACCTAAATATTATAATATATATCTAGAGGCAGTATTTAATATATTATACATTATGTATGTGGACGTATGTAGCGTGTATTATATTTAATAACAGTTACAGGGTAACGATGTGTTATATAAATATTTATCATTAAAATCTAAAAACGTTTATCGCTGTAATATACCAACCTATACCTAAAGAATTTAATATTAATGTATATTACGAAAGTTAATTCTTTTTTTAAACATTCTATGACAAGTTTATGGATGCATTACGAGTATATTCAGTTTGTGTATTGTGTATTCCGTTTTTTTTTTTACAAATAAAAAAGAGATGATACGACCAAACAAATTGGTTTTATTTTTTTACCTCGGTTACCTCTAGCTTATCTGGTGACAAAACTTATGGAGCTCCGATCAAAATGTTCAGAAGGGGGTAGGGGGGGGGGCGATTCTTCAATGCCTTTAAAACCTTAAGTTTGTCCGACACATCTTGTGCAGGTAGCCTCCTTGGTGACTTTTCTCCTACAAGTAACGGGTGCTAGTGTTTGAGATCAAACGAAGAAAAACATTTAAGTAGTAAGAGTTACCTATAGTTGCTATGTATGATTATGTGCTTAGTGAGCTTACCGTAATAAATGTGGTGCCTTTTGTGGCACTTTTTATGACACTGGAACCGGAAACAAGAAAGTGGATGAGCCTTCGTACAGCTTAACATCAACTTTTGCCTAAAATCATTAATTTCATAAGGCACCTTCTTGCGCTTCGCATGGAAATAAGTTTTTCTATAATATGTAATGGTAGTTAAGCCTTGTCACTTTTCTCAATGATTTTGTTAGGTCCCCTTTTAGCCACCGGTTCATATAAGTAAAAGGTCAGTTTTTTTTTTTTACTTTTGGTATGTTTGTAAACCTATTTGTTGCTGTGTAACCTGTGAAAATCTACAGTGGTGGGCCACTGTGCGGCCGCGTGCAGCTTATATTTTATTAGCTTCTGCCTGCGATTCGTGTGACATTTTTGTGCCCCAGACCAGCGTTACGACGTCCCGATTTTGGCGGGACGTCCCAATTTTTAACATAAAATTAAATGTCCCACCCGGAACAGGCTTAGTCCCGCTTTACGGGGATAGAAAAATAAATAAGTTATTCGTAAATGTATACTGTGTATATTAGGTACTTATTTATCATAATTCTCCTGCCCTTATGCCAATTTTTTGGGTCAGTCAGTGCAACATGACTTTTTCTTCCATACTTCTCTATTAGTCGATATCTCTGTATGTCTTTCCCTATTGCATTAATACTTATTTATACAACGTGTAACGTTAAATGCGCAAAACCTGAAAATAGTTTGATCAGAATAACGAGCAGAATTAATTGAACGACTTTTTAATATAGGTCACATTTTTCAAAAAATCTTCATTAAAAACGTTGCCATGTCTATTTATTAATAGGTCAAGCAAGCCAATGTCAGCGCGGCGCAGCGGCCCGGTGACGACTCCTCCCTCGACAAAGCGTCGTCGCAGACGCAAGAAACGATCAGAATGGCCAGTAAAACTAAAACAGCACATAAAACCTATACAATTTTTTGAATGACTTATTTTCTCTCTGTAATATGTCAATTTAATTAAAAATCAGTTGGGGTGTGTGAGGTTTTGCGCATTTAACGTTACACGTTGAATAATACATATTATATTCGTCTGAAGACTTAACTGCCTTACAGGGTAAACCAGACTGTTATTGTTATTTGACTAGTAAAGTAATATATTTTCATTAAAATTCATTTTCTACGACTATCTATCATTGTTGTAAACTTAATTTGAACCACTGCAGCGCGGTGGTATGGTGGCGTGATTTATATTTGAGTGAACGCGTGAATCGGAAAATTAGCAGCTATGTCAGTGCTTCTATCAACTGAATAGGACGCAACTATTTGAAATGGCTTACGAGTGAGCAAGAGAAAGCATATTTGACAGAATGCCATTCAGTAAGACAGATATAGCGTTTGACTTGCGTTTACAAAGCTAGAAAATGAAAAATATGAAATAATACAAACATGAAAAAGCTTAATTACTGTAGGTATTGGACAACATTGATCGTGGACAACATTGATCGCTTCATTACAGTATTTTTGAACGTTTGTTTTTTAAGTTTTTGTGTTCATGAATGACAGCTGGGCTGGCTGACAAGTCACCAAATAGAATCTAAAGCTATCGTCGCGAAACGCAAATCGTATACTTCATCCGTCGAAGTAAATAAAAACAAAGTGAATTGTAATATTTTCGAATATATTCCTTCCTATAATGTCTGGAGAAGACTGTGATGCCCTGGACCGCGGAGACAATGATGGGCAAAAGCCAGACAAAATGTTTACTTTGAAAAAGTGGAATGCAGTAGCCATGTGGAGTTGGGACGTCGAGTGTGATACCTGTGCTATTTGCCGCGTTCAAGTTATGGGTAAGTTTTATAAAAATATGGAATAACCTGCCATCCTAAATACTCGATAAACTAAGCTACTAACCTTTTCTAATGAATACGTACAAATCTAAGAGTACAAATGCATAATGTTCAGATGAATCATTGTTGTCAATGTGATGGTGTTCAGGTGTTGTTAGTAATGTTTCGGTATCTTACCATCTACCACATCTTAATCGAGTATCACCAATGGCTAGATTTATGAATGGGCTCACGCTTTATTGTGGAGAGTGGAAAGATATTTTGTCTATAAATACTTATGCTTCTTGGTAGATTCTCTTTGTACAGTGATTTGATTTTAGGGCAAAAAGAGCTGGTATGTTCATTACAAACATTTTTGGTAAGTAGTGTACAGATTGCAGTAAGATGATATTGTATCTGTGTATTCAGATAGGCTTACCTCGGATCTGTTAATCCAGGTTTTATTTTCCCAGGTGATTTATTAAGACACAAAAAAAAGATTTTAATTCATACCAAGAAGAGAGTAGAGAATGCTCCTTAATATAGTAGCGTTCTTGCAATAACAGTTTTGGAACTTAATGCAAAAAATTGGGCTCTAAGAAATAAAATCAAACTTTTGAAACACACACACACACTTTTGAAACAGCATTCCACTGTAGATTTGTACTAACAAAAAATTAACATATTTACCATTTTCATGTTGTTCAGCAATCCTACATTTCTGCCGTCCTTACGAAAAGTGCAGTAACTAGGTTAAAAATACTTTTGAGAAAAACGCAGTTAAAGATTTTATTTTTGATTTGTTTGTATCTTCATTACTATACAAATATCATGTTATCGATTCGTGATAGATATGTAAAACTGTTCAAGAAGAAAATGTAGAACTCGTTTTGCTGATTAAGGATATGTATAGTATAACCCTGAGAGGCCCAAAATCCGAGTTATTGCACTTTTCGTAAGGACGGCAGGTTTGGGAACTTGAGATACTCCTCAACTATGCGACAGTTTGGTTGAGCCTTAGACAGAGTGGACATAACACATATACTGTATTTTGTACTGTGTTACTGTATTTGTGTGTGTATTTTGTTTCAGTAACAGTATAAAAATATATAAATTTCAGTCGGTTGATGGCTTACTTCACAATTGAAATTAGTCTGACAACTTGTCGACCATGAAGTTAGAAACATGGATATTAGATGTCAAAAAGGTGTCAAATAAAAAACATGTGCTAGAAAATATGTATTTGGTTTCAATAAAATAAAAACTATCTAATGCTTAAAGTATCGATTTTTGGTAAAACACTAATACTTACTTAATTTATTATAAATTAGAAACAAAAAATATTTACACTATCCAGTAAACAATCTAAGAGGTTACATAACTGGAAAAGTAATTATCAGCTAAATATATAACTAGGATCATTAAAGATAAAAGTAATATTTTATGTACAGATGCCAGCATATCAAGCTACCTGCAATGTGTGTGAAATGAGCTGTCAAAATTTCCCAATTAACTTTGAACCTTATACTTTAGATATAAAGTAAAAATCTATTAAAGAAATTTGACAGATTGTAGTAGCCTGATGTGCTGGCGTCTGTACTTGTTTCTATTATTCGTATTTAAGTAACAATTTTGAGAAAGTTCGAGGTTTGAGGTAGGAAACAATAGAGATTAGTAAAATCAAGATCTTTTGTGCTTACACTTGTAAAAATGAAATATTATGCTATTTAGAATGCTGGGATCAGAGACATTATCTAATTTAAATTTTGAAAAACCAATTGGCTTTGAAAAGCTCAACATTTCACAACCAAAGTTAAGTCTTTCTAATAATTAACATCCACTTGGCAATGGTTTAATGTTCGCGATAGAACTCATCCTGCGAGTTCTCGTGCTCGCCCTGCCAGTTAGCTTATTTTCTATTTGCTCGAGACTTTTTCCTCGCGTTTCTGGAACAAAAACTACCACGAAGAACAGTCCCACAAAACAAATACATCCAAATAACCAAAATGTGCCAGCCGGACCTATACCGACAAGGATATTGTGGAACGTTTTAGTTACCGTGAATGTACATAACCAGTTGAATGCAGTACATATTGATGCAGCGCCGCCCCTTATTTTGGCTGGTAAAATTTCTCCCATCATTAACCACGGAATAGGGCCAAACGCTAGAGAGAAGCCTAACAAATAAACCATAATGCAAGTCAATGGTATCCATCCTAAAGTTGAGACGTCTATTTTTAAGTCGGTTTGTACATAGAAGAATGTTCCAAGCACAACTAATGTAATGGTCATTGTCACAGAGGAAATATAAAGCAGCACTTTGCGCCCCGCTCGGTCAATAAGCGCAGTAGCAATAAAAGTTGATACAAAATTAACTACACCAACAATAATAGTCGCCAAATTTCCATCTACTGAACTGCCTGACATTTTAAATATATTAACAGTATAAAATATTACAGCATTAATACCCGATAATTGCTGAAATGTCATCAGTCCCAAGCAAATTAATATCGAACGCATATATTTGATACTGAAAAGTTCTTTGAGTTTTATGCCTTCTTTTCCCATTTCTGCATCTGATAGAGCTATATCACGGATTTCATTGTCAATTTTGGCGTTCTTGCCTCGAAGCCATTGTAGTGCTTTTCTGGCTTCTTCATTACGCCCACGAGATATGTACCAACGGGGTGTTTCTGGGATCATTAGCATTAAAATGAAGAAGGGAATAGGCAAGGCTGCCCCTAGGTATGCTAATTCATACCAATTGAGGTATTTTCCAGCCGCATAGCAAATTAATATCCCGATATTTCCAATAGCGGTTGGAAACAAGCCTAGCGTACCGCGGACTTCGGGTTGAATAGTTTCACCGAGATACACGGGGAACGCGAGTGACCCGACACCGACGCACAGACCGCAAACAACGCGTCCTGCAAGCACTAAGTGTATTATCCTTGCAGTTGCTATTAGTATCCAACCGAGAAAGAAGGGGGGCGCTATGAACAGAATGGTTCTGCGTCTGCCAATATAGTCCACTAGTGGTCCTCCAACTACGCCACCTGCGAGGGCTGCTAAGGGCATTAAGCTACCAATCCAACTAGCCTGTCGACAAAAAAGTTAAGGTTTTAATTAAGAAAATCAGCTGAATCTGAGATAATCTATGTATTTTCTAATCATCTTAGATTTAAATATTCAAACTAAATTGTAGTTAATGTAAATGGCCACAAGTCAATTACCTCCTCGTCTGTGACAGAGATGACGGTACTGTTCATCATGGTTACGAGGGCCGGAGATGTGTATGCAGACGAGAAGCCGATTATCATAGAGCCCATAGAAACTGCCACAGCAGCAAGAACCTGGAATTGAGGATATAATTCCGCTTCAGTATAACGTTAGGGATTATAACGCGAAAGAGGTTTTGCTTGATACTTCGTCAGATCCAGAGCAATATTTATTAGGTTTGCATTTAGATACATAAGGGACCTAATACTTTCATCAACAGATATTTTTGTACGACATTACAGAGTCTACATCTCTGCCTATCATATCCTATTATGGCAACAGTGATGTAATCAGTATTTATCATGAAAATAGTAACGGCTTTGCAATGTTTTCGGTTCATTAAAAGCATGGCGTTATTTGCAGGGAGGCGTGTGCGATGCGACGCAAACCGCCTTCTATTAATTTAAGCAATCATTGACTCTGATTGGGTCCACTTACGCGTCGTCACTGTAAATAAATGGACAATTCTAATATCCTACTTGCTTTTATTTTGCGCATAAATATCGGGAAATGTTCCTGCGTTTACTTACTATTATCGCACTCAGAACACACCCTTATCAAAGAATGCCTTTATTATGTCAGTTTTATTAAGGTTATGTCTAGAAATCTACTGAGTTTAAAATCAATAATTGACTATGTAATATCGATCACTTTTATTTATTGTTCATCAAGTTACGTCACTTTAGGTACTTAAAACGCATACGCTACTGTTTTTGCGCTGCAAAAATGTTAGCCCGCTGAAATATTCCAACGCACTTGTGAATTTTAATCTTGGCCGATATTGTATGTGGTCAAAACTGTACGAGGAAACATAATTGCTCTATTAGTTGTAAATTATGATTAGGTCTGAACTTCATTATTAATCATAATCATACTGAAAAGCACTATCGTCTGCGATTTTGGATGTTAATCTGCAAAAGCTTTCGCCAGTATTTAAATATTTATTTCTATAAAGTCTTTATCTTGCTTGGAAACTTTTTACTTCCAAGGTTAGCTGATATCGATATAGAGTTACTATGCATCTATATTTCTTGCACAAACGTTCAGCATTTTTCGTGTGACCGTCTTTTATTTACTCATTACGTAACAAGGTTGTTAAAAGCGTATGAAATTTAAAAGTACTTTGTTCTCAAGTCTCATGGGTAGGTCGACTTTGTTGATTACATTTGTTATTATAGTAAAAATATACCGCATCGATAACGTAATGTGCCGTAACAATTCATAACGCATGACTTGAACGGTTAAATTGCGAATAAATCTTACTTGAGGTGAGTACCTACTTGAATTGGACATTTCAAATTTTAATTGAATTGTAAGAATTCACTGGTCATTTTGCAACACCTACATTGAATTACAAGGGACCAAAACCAAGTTGATCGCTAACCAAGTAGCAACAGATTAATTAAGTAGGCACAATTGGTCGCCTCGCATTTTAGTACACGGAATTAACAGCAATCATAAAAAGTAATGAATACTTTATGTCAGTAGTTGACTATTTTATAAACTAGTGGGCTTTGCATCAAATATCTTTTAATGGAATGAAAGCACATCACGTGTCTATTGCGTATGCCACCAAAGTATTAGGATTTATATTATCATATATTAATCTTATTATCATATCTTTAAAAATCAAGAGAAATTGTGATTATTTTTTTTTAAAGAGTCATATAATTTTGATTCTAATATTATTATATGCAAATTAAAATTTTGAATTCTGTACTTCAGAAATTATTTAATCCTACCTGTGAAAAGGTATAATTCGGTTTTTCATAGTCACTGCTGTATTGTATGCTGTAATGAGTATCTGCTCTCATTAAAATCTTCATGATGAAATATGTATTTTAAACTGGTCATAAAAAAACACTTTACACTTAAAGGAAAAATAATCACCACAGCACTGAATGTGTTCTCGACATAAGTTACTGAAGAAATGAGTTTGTATCGCTACACTCGCTGCGATTTATATGGGCACAAATTGATTGGCTCGAGGCTGTGGATTCAAAACAGTCTTCGAACCATCAGTGCAGGGAAAAAAAATACGCTGTAAATAGATATTATGGTTTTGACATCGCATGTTTGTGTAGCTGTCAGAAAAAGCACACACGCAGTACTAGTAAGTAAGCTTTACGTAAGCTGACTGAAAATGATTCTGATGATTCATTATCATTAGCTCGTTGTATCTCTATTTTAAACCCAGATATGGATCCAAATAGTAAACAGCTCGGGCATAAGAAGCAGTATTAGGCTACTTATAAAACTTCGTGTTGTAGTGTAATTGTATTTCAATAGCTGTTGCGTTGACCAAATGCTTTTAAATATCACATAGGACACCGTCATACCTATTTTCCCCGAAGGGTTTTTTACATACCATTCTGTTATTATTTCAAAATATGTAGATACATTTGAATAAATAATTTTAAAATGAATAATATTATAGTTTGGTCGGTGTTTAATAGTAACACAGCTGAAACTTTTTGAGGTATTTGCACGTTTCAAACATTTAATTTTTGAATTCTCGAACTTTGACAAAGTTCTTTCATTTATAAGCATCAGTCAGCGCCCTTTAACAAGAATTTAAAAAGTTTTGACAACGCTAAATCATCGACTAAAGTGAAGAACCTCCTTTTTTGAAGTCGGTTAAAATAATTTTATTTACGAAACTCTCTGGGTTTAATTTTGTTTGTTTTTCGTGTATTGACAAATTGCCACCACAAAACACAAGCACGCACTCTTATTATGTGAATTCTATATAAACATAAAATATGTGCTTTGTATTATCCAAATTAGCAATACTAGAAGTATCGTATAGATGACAATAGCATTTGGTTATTTTGTATACTTCCATATAAATCGAGGCACTAATTTGCTATGCTATATTGTAATAACCATTTATAATAGGCTCCTACGTTGTATTTTCATATTAGGTTTCATGGTACGATGTATTTTTAAGTACTCACTAACTTGCACGTCGGTTTAAATGGAAGTGCATTCTCCTAGCTAGATGAAGTGACTTTAATAGTCCATCAATCAAAATAACTGCTGTCACTGCGAACCAGACAAATCTCTGAATTATTTTATTAATGCTTTTCTAATTTCATCTGTACCAGATCAATTTTCCTTTACCAGATCTGCAGTTAACAACAATAGAAATATGAATATATAACAATTAAGTGGTAGGTAATTCGTTATCGGGAGCCCCTATTACCTTCTTCGTAGGACACTATTGCGTATTGCTTTATATGTATCAGTTTACCTTAGTTTCGTAAAAGGATTTTATTTCAGACAATGTACAACATCATAGTGAAGTCTTATAAGATATACACCGACACATATTGATAGATTTTCGTGACAAAAAAAATGTTCACATAACTTTACATAATGTATGGATCAGCAGATTTTTTTCACGATTTCAGGGTTGTCCCGTTGTAGAAGTTGTTCAGATTAAAACGATTAAAATATAACGGTGTAGCTGTAGATGATCCGTCACTATTCCGAAGCACTGTTTGCTTTTGTCACACTCACATCCGACAGTGAATGGAAACCAGGACTCCGTGGCCCCGTAAACCGCTTTTCTGTCACTAACCAAAAGAAAACAAATAAAGTTTTCCTAATCGAATTCGATATCAATATATAAATTATATCTTGTTACTAGACCTTTCTATGTATTTCCGTCCAATTTCGAAATTACAATTATTTAAGAGTACGTAGGTACTCGCCTAGTAATTATTCACGGGTTTTTTTCCTTAACATTCATTTTCAATGCATTCAGAATCTTTGTTTCCATTGTAAAATAACGTTTACCATGCACACAGCCACACTGAAATGAATAAATGCTGGCTTTAATTAACAATGACATTATTAAATACCGAGAAAAAATGCAGAAGGAATAAAAAAAAAAATGTCTGTCGCATGCTTTGCATAATACGCAATGTATCACCAATTGTTCGAATACACGAAGAATTGAGCAATTGAATTGCATTTTCTTTGACAGACCCGAATTATGAAAATTAAAAAATACGCAGTAATAAGTTCCAGGAATTTCGCACAATGATGTTGATTGATCCGATATCTTTGTGAGAATTTCGTTGAACTTTCTGTACTGGGCTCTAACTCACTATGATCACTTAACGATTTCTTACTTCGAAACCACGTCAATTCCTTAGCTATTATCCGCCAAGCTCGCGTTCATAGTGTCATGGAGGATAAGGCCTATGATTGTTTCATAAAAAAAAGTTCTTAATCATGAACTTATCAATCTTAAAAAAAATATCAAACGACATTATCATAACAAAAAAAAAAAAAATACGGTAAAATTACGATTAAACGCATAGTTCTAATCAAAGTTTATATAAATTGCTTTGAATGCATTTTGTTTACATACGTATGAGATCGTAAGGTGTGATAAACAGTTTTTATTGATCTACCCAACCGTTCAGCATGTGTTCCACATGTTGACATGTCGACGTCTGGGTGGAAAGCTATAAAAGGGCGATGTAGATAACCTACCGTAAACAAGAAAATTATTAATGCTTTTCACATTCTTTTCCACTGATTGAATACATAATATGTTTCATTTCGATTTGATAGAACCATTATGTAATTGAACGTTCCATATACTAATAGGGTTTATCAATATGCATTCGTATTAGTTCCAACCAAAATAATTCTTGGCGTAATATACGACTTCCATAATGTACAAAACAAAGTTCACTTGGATCGCTCTTTAATCGCTTTAATTCGTTTGTGAACTTAAAATAAACCAGCCTCACCTTATTCCACGTACACCGAAAGCGTATTCAAGGTATAGAAGACGCGTAACAAAGGTTGAGATGACGCGTAGCAATGGCGTAGGAGACGCGTAGCAAAGGTGTAGCGACGCGTAGCAACAGTGTAGGCAACACGTAGCAAAGTCTGAGGCGACGTGTAGCAATGGCGTAGGAGACGCGTAGCAAAGGAGTAGCGACGCGTAGCAAAAGTGTAGGCAACACGTAGCAAAGTCTGAAGCGACGCGTAGCAATGGCGAAACACGTACCTACATAGCAAAGTCGTGCGAGACGCATATTATGCACCCGTAATAATTTTACCGTCTAAGACACTATATTTATTTTCAAACGAATACAATACGAGGAATTATATCCTAATCATTTGCGTAGCAACGTCTTGTATCAAACGCTTGCTCGACGAAGCTTGCCAATAGCGATATAATATTTTCATGGTCTATGAAACGTTGTAGGGTTCTTTTGATATCAACCGTCTTGTTATAACGTATCGCCGCATGTTCTAAACCTAATGAAGTGAAATACTTCGCCAAGGACGTTGGTGTCGTGTAATTTAACTGTAGGTATTGTTCCTTTCCAGAGTGCTAAACGCCTAGCCGTTAAAGGTTGGCAATAAACCATTAAGCTGCTATATTGTGCAATCGATGGTTGCTTATGTGAGCAGTCGTTCACATAATTTCGTATTACCTACGTTTATCTTTTGGTATATGTTTTTAGTTTAATCCAGGCTAACACTGCTGGAGTGCTGACGCCACATCTGGTTATGCTTCTAACAACAGTAGTAATGTTTTTTTTTTAAACTACATATTTCAAAAAAGGGCGAAAAATAAAGTGATCTTCAGAGCCATTGATTTTCATATGATCGTGTGTAGCCTAACCCATAATGACTTAAATAGGCAAATCTGACGAAGAAATTGTGGGCTTTCCCCAAATCTGACGACTTTTAAAATTTAAATTTGGACCATTTTTTTTAAATATTCAGGGCGAATGAAAATTATTTTGTGCAATAGTGTTAGGTACATGTCCTGATGGAGCCTTTTGGCAAATATGAGGAAATTTCATCAATTCAGAAAATTACCCAAAAGTGGCATTTTGTATTTATACCTAAAACAAGGAACCCAATAGCTCCGATTACTGTTTAAATTGGAAATTGACACGTTTGTGAAGATAAATAAATAAATATAAGAAATCTATATAAGAAAATCAATAGAAGAAATCTATAATACTAAACACTTGAACGTAATGTTTAAAAGTTGTTTGTAAGTAATTAAAAGTTAAGTAAGAAAATTGGGGCATCGTCAAGATACGCCCTAAACATGGTTGATTATTTCAAAATTTTGCTATGACACTAAGTTAATGATATATTTGAAAAATATCCTCATTTTATGGGCTATCCAACGACCTATTAAAGTTTAAAAAAATATTAAATGTGCCCGTATTTTTTTGGCACAGCTGGCAAAGACACAATAGTAACGTACTTACAACAACATTTAATTAACTATTTGTATCTGACTAAGGGGCTCCTATCTGAAACTTTTAAAATATATTTTCAGTTTACTCATGCCACACCTACACAGATATCAACTTTTTTTTTTTAATTTTTTTTTTTTAATGTTGCCACAAGCAAGGAATTTCTCCTGTGTTGTGGGTGCTTTTACAAACATTTAAAGTCACATACACAAACAGCCAGACCCGGAACAACTACTTTTAAGTCATACAAATATTAGTTCCGCGCAGGAATCGAACCGCGGCACGCAGCGCAGCAGTCATTCGCTTAACTTTTCGCACTGAATATGCTTGCTCAAAAACCCTCTGGGCTCGTTCCATCAGTATCAGGTTGTATGTTGATCTAAATTTGATTTGCGGCCGTAATATACATATACAACGTGTAACGTTAAATGCGCAAAACCTGAAAATAGTTTGATCAGAATAACGAGCAGAATGAATTGAACCACTTTTTAATATAAGCCACATTTTTAAAAAAATCTTCATTAAAAACGTTGCCGTGTCTATTTATTAATAGGTCAAGCAAGCCAATGTCAGCGCGGCGCAGCGGCCCGGTTACGACTCCTCCCTCGATAAAGCGTCGTCGCAGACGCAAGAAACGATCAGAACGGTCAGCAAAACTAAAACAGCACATAAAACTATTACACTTTTTTTAATTACTTATTTTCTCTCTGAAATAGGTCAATTGAATTAAAAATCAGTTGGGGTGTCTGAGGTTTTGCGCATTTAACGTTACACGTTGTATAAATTCATAGAATTATAATCATAAAAAATCATAATATCATAATAAAAAAAATGAAAAAAACTAAGTTCATACTACCCTATTGAATGAATATTTCATGAAATCATGACGTTTGAGGCCAATTCTGAAATAAGCAGTCGTATTGCTGATTCCAATGATTATAATTATGTAAAGCCATATCTGTTACAATCGCGAATCGTATTTTAATCAACATACAACCTGACCTGTAAATAGCAAAAAACGTAAATAAATTTGAATTTCGCGAGCTACCTTAGCGCACATCCCTTAAGGCACTCCTTCAGCCCGATGAGGGAGTGTTTTAGGGCGAATGAAACAGTTCAGATTCGAGCATTACAACAGTGAGTGAGGAGAATCGAGATCCAAGTCGAACTCGGATTGTTACATTTCAGGCGAATACTCCCGGCGAGGTAGCGTCTTTGTGATAGAAACAGCATGAGAGTTAACAGCAACTTAAAATTGGGTTTCTTTGGGAAATCGGTCGTAAGGCATTGTCATTCGTTGTCATAATTTATAATCAGCATCACCCAAGTTCATAAAAACTACTCATGCTCGTAGCATTGACCTCGAGGATGAGGGCGCTGTATTACGTTCCTGAATGTTATCATCCAGTACAATAACATACTTACTGTTATCAGTTTTTAAAATAATAAGTCTGTCTACAGAGCAGTAGACAGACTTATTATTTCATATCCTCATTATTTTTTTTATTTTCAAATATATTTATTAAATGATCTGCTTGTACAAGCAAGCATACATTGGGCAGTAACCACAAACTAGGTTGTCTGTATGTACTTGCAGCCAGGCTCATAATCAAATGAAAATGGCTACTAGTAGTTAAAGGTCGATCCTTCGTATTGAAGAAATAAAACTACAAAAGCGTAAATTATAAATTATTTTGTATTAAAAATAACAACAATAAATACCGACTCCATAATATACGGAATCTTAATATATAATGAACGGAAGATCAAATTATACTTTACAAATAACTTAAAATAATTATTTGGTTACTACAGTACTTCAATCAGAATTGTCATGACCATATTAAATATAAGTTACAGATCTACTTGATAACATTTACTTATGCCAAGCAGGCTCCCTATGAGTGATTTGAAACTACTTACACATTCTAAATAAATTGTACAGTTAAATATATATAGTTCTATTGGATATGTTATTGTTCTTCTATGTACAATTTATTACACAATTGTTATAAATATGAGTGAGTCTTCCAAAACAGATCCAATACATCGTTATCAAGGAACTTAAAGTAATAGCGAGCGCCGTCACAGAGCGGTATGCTACTACAATTATACAACTAAAGGAACTGTTTAAAGACATCTTCAGGACTATTCTAATTTACTATTATGTACAACTATAAAAATAAAACTTATGACTACATTCCCATTCAGTCTTCAGCCCGCACTGATTCAGTGCTTTGCCTTATTACATATTCTAAAATTTGCTTCCTAACATAGTTCATAACATGATTTTGGAATGTACGTTATCCCTGCTTATAAGGCGAAATCCGGAATTAACAGCCACTTGGTGGTTGCTTACTGCTGCTAATATTCCGCACTCTACGAGAACCACCAGTTAATTTTCTTTCTATTTCCTCCAAACTCTTGCCCCGAGTTTCAGGCACAAAGAATATAACGAAAAACAATCCAATTAAACAAATGACAGCAAACAACCACACTGTGCCGTACATATGAATGGCGTCAATAATATTTTGGAAAGTTTTAGTGACTATGAAAGTGCACGTCCAGTTAAACCCAGTAGCTAGGGATGCGGCAGTACCGCGGATCTTTGATGGCAGGATTTCGCCTAACATGAGCCATGGAATAGGTCCGAAACCAATTGAGAATCCAAGTACATAAATAACAAGGCAAGCGAGGGGCAGCCATCCAAAAGCGGTGACGTCAACTCCTGCTTCCATAACGTAGAAGTAAGCTCCCAGAGCTATCAGTGTTATTATCATAGAAACTGAAGAAATGTACAATAACATTTTACGACCCAATCGGTCGATGATACCGGTCGCTATAAATGTCGATACAAAATTGACTACGCCTATTATTATACTTGATACGTTTTCATCAACAGTGCTTCCAGACATTTTAAAAATTGACGCGGCATAGAAAATGACTGCATTAATACCACTTAACTGTTGGAACAACATCAATCCGAGAGATATGAGGACAGCTGGCATGTATTTAAGAGTAAACAGTTGTTTGAACGCATTGCCACCTGTTCTGTCAGATTCAGCCTGTGTCCGAGTGAGATCCTTCATTTCTTTATCAACGTTTGTATTTTTGCCTCTCAGCCACTGTAGGGCTTTTCGTGCATCATCGGTACGTCCTTTGGAAACAAACCAGCGTGGAGTTTCTGGTGTCAGCAGCATAAGCAAGAAGAATGGTACTGGTAGTGCAGCTCCGAAGAATGCTAGTTGTGACCAGTCCAGGTAGCTGCCCACAAAGAATGATAGTAGAATTCCAGTGTTACCAAAGGCAGTGGGTAGCAATCCCATTGCACCTCGAACTTCCGGCTGCAGTGTTTCTCCGAGGTACACTGGGAAAGCGAGAGAGACTATTCCAACGCATACTCCACAGAAAACTCGTCCAGCAAATACCATTAACACACTTGACGCAGTTGCTATCAGAATCCAACCGAGGAAGAATGGTAAAGCCATCCCCATAATGGTCCATCGTCTTCCAATTACTTCTATTAGAGGCCCTCCTGCGATGCCACCAACCAAAGCTGCCAGAGGCATCAGACCGCCGACCCAAGTTCCCTGTAACAGATAGAAAAGAACATTATATTATTTGAATAAAAACAATACCATAGTAATTGAAACACGGGTATATGAATGCTTATGGTTTGTTTCAAACTCAAATAAGGAACAAGGGTACATTATACGAAACTAAAAGCCAAATAGTCGAAGTAAGAAATTCACGCGAGTGATTATAGGATGACGACGGGACGCAATTTTAATATTCTTAATAAGCTGACATATACTGTATTGGAAACCGTGTAACCAACGAATCGACGTTGATAAACTGATGATGGAGAAAAAGGAACCTTACCTCTTCTTTAGTCATATGCAAGGTGGAGTTCATGCTTATCAGTGCAGGAGAAGTGTAACCTGAAGAGAACCCGACAATCAACGAACCCATAGACACAGCGAATGCAGCGAGGAGCTGGAACAAAACAAAATCAAAATGTTAAAGACTTACAAAACACTAACCGACTAGCGCAAAAGTTACATGTCGTCGTTCATATTGCAATTTGTTCAATGTCAAAAAAACATTTTTTTTTTTATTCTGAGATATGTTTTAATTTTAATTTTGAACGCGACCGCAAAAGGTGGTATGTATTAAAGCATATCTCAGAAATATATATATTTTTTTTTACATTTAACAAATTGCAATATGAACGACGATGTGGCGTTTTGAACCTGTGGTCCTACATATGACATGTTTATTGGCACAATATTATAGTGTTACAGTGAAATACAGTAATTTATAAAACCACAAAAAAATACGGTATTTTTTCGATACGTAGTCTCGCGAACTTATCCAGACAGGTATGAAGTTCTGTGGGTGGCTGCCTTTTATTATGTACCCTTTGCCGCCCCTGCACCCATGTATGTATGTTATAAAGTTATTTACATTCAGTATACGCAGGGTCCTAAGTTTACCAGATCTGTGTACCTTATGCACATAACCGGGAATGTAGGTACAAACGGTTTTATTTCGCAAACGTATGTTATAATAAACTTACACTTTTCTTATATGTGGTTATGAATGGAATAAAGTTATTTGTCTTAACAATGTAAAACATCACTGAATTAAATTTGACTTTTCAGTTGTCGAAATGTATTGACATTTGCAAGAATAGCTATTGACTGAAAAGTTCTCGTGTGGAATCGAATATAAGACTACATAAGTACTCTTTTTTCCATTCCGTGCAATTCAATTCTTATCGAAAACGTCGATTTTACTACTAGTTTGAAAGGGTGTTTGTAAATTGAATTTTCCATTTGTCCACACGTAAAGGAGCGCTATGTTCATAAAAAATTGGACTGTATTTTAACAAGAGTACAAATGACCTATCATCGTCTAAATTATAGGTAATACGTGTAGTATGTAACTTACTTGTGTCCACAGGTATAGTCGTTGAGTTGTCGGAGCATAAGGCGGAGCTTCCCCATTGATTGCGTACTCAGTTTTCACTTTGTTGCTCTCCGTGCTCAATTGTTTGACAAAAGGAATCGAATTTCGCAAATTCTCCTCCTTGGCACTTTTAATTTCCATCTCCATCTTGTACTTGAACTCGTTTCCTAGACTGATCTGCCGAAGTTGCTGGAAATGGCGTCGGGTGTTCTCGAAAGAG
The DNA here is from genome assembly GCA_949629135.1 of Eremobia ochroleuca. Lineage (NCBI taxonomy): Eukaryota > Metazoa > Arthropoda > Insecta > Lepidoptera > Noctuidae > Eremobia > Eremobia ochroleuca. The sequence goes on along the minus strand of OX451386.1, from coordinate 12,638,938 downwards.
TCTTGTTCGTCTTCACTGCTGCTTTCAGTGGAAACGTTCTCGGGGATTGTTGCGTAGTTTGGTACCAACGTCCCCTGGGATCCACAAGACGTTGCCAGAGAGGTACAGGTCGTAGAAGTAGAGAGCGTCGGCTTCGAAGGTACTCGAGAGTACTTAGGTCCGCGTGTCCGGTACAACCTCTCCTCGTCGCCTTGTCCTCGGCGAGCTTGCTCGCTCCCACCCTGCAATTGTAAAGAATACTTATTGTAGCCACAGTTTCAATGTCTTATTACACAATTTCTGCTAGTTTTAAGTTTATAACACACCAATTGTTAAAATGGACCGGTCACTCAAGTTCTCTAGATATTACTGGAGTAATCATCCGCAAACGTTCCCCATTTATTATATCCGCTATCTAATGTGCGTAAGTCAAGTCCCGATGATAAGAATTGTAAGCCCAAGGAGTCGAAGGTCAGATCAAGAAAACACGCATTGCTTATTGACCACCAGCTATCATATGGCCACTGCATGCTTCGATAACCTAGTGATATGCGTGCCATGACCCGTTCCGTACTCAGAATCCTGTTCCAAACAACACTTCACACAGGACCTCCGAGCTTCTATCATAATTGTTGTCCGCTTTATAGAATACTCGTAATAAATTAATAGGAGAACAGTCTGTCGGCCTGCCTATAACGAGCACAACCAGCACTGCTGTTCGCATTCAATATTCCTGACGTTATCGTGCGATTGTCCGTTAGTTATAATGATGTTTATAAACCAATGTATAAACACTTTCTTTGCATGTCATACCTATATAACCAATGGTTTCTTGAGGACACTATGATGTTTACATAATATAGTGGACGTGGCTGGTCATAATTTTCATTCTCAAACTAGTTGCAAGCGGTGATTCGATTATTAAGTACATATTTTATTCAGATTACCTCTGACTCGCTACTAAATGTATCGTAACTTTTTTTCCTTCTAATTATCTTGTTGTTTTTTTGATCCATTGTACTCCAAATTGTTTATTTTTAATAATTCATCAGTAAATCAATGCTAACAAACAATAATAAATATTGTTATGATTTGGCATTACGAGTGCCTAAATATTATGTTCCTTGATGACATCGCTTTGATTACTCGTTTTTTTTTCTTTTCTTTATTTTCAGTACATGTCGCAGGTTTAATGAAAGTGCAATAATATTAGGTAACGAAATAATAATAAAATCTTACTATTATTTAAAATAATAGCTAAAGTATAAATATTTATATGGCACGTTTTTGGTCCCAAAATAGTATAGATATTGGTACTAAAATTATCCAAATATCATTCAAAATTACCAAATTTTCAACTGTGAGGTCGTAAGTCATGACTTGTAGAATCCCACTACCTAACGGCCAGCTGCGCCCCATGCATATTAATGTAAAATTCCCCATCATTAAAAATATTTTCTGAAATGAGTAGACTCTTTCCACGGCACTTGACAAAACCCTCACGGATCGGAGAGGGCTCTTTTACACATTGAATAATCAGTCACATGAATATCTGCCAATCGGTTAAATTACAAACGCTAGAGATTGATTAGAATATAGATAGTGCTTGACATTAAAGTCGCGGTTCATTAAGACGCTCACGTGTATTGAGATCTAATCATAGTTTACTTGGGGAGGTCGATACATATATTATAATGATTGATACAAAACATTTTATATGTATAACATAGATCTGTATTTTTGTGTTACAATTAATATTTCCATCGTCATTTAGGTCAAGGTAAGTAGGCATTTGTTTTTGTTTACATTTTAAATAATAAAAAAACAAACTAGTAGTAACAACATTTGACCTCGACATTGTTCAATGACGAATGTGGCTTATGTGGCAATTAGGGTGGGACGTGGAAATGCCCCATTCCTCGAACCTTTACTTAGGACTGTTTAGTTTTCCATAACTCCTGTGACCTTCAATAAGTGATGCTTTAACTTCATTTTCTTTCTATAAATGTATAACATATTTTTATTGGAATTTCGATATGTTCCAATAAACATGAAACTTGAAACTTGATTACTTCATACAGTAAAACGGGGTGAATAGCAACGCAGGGGTGAATAGGAACGAAACTTTAAAATGGATTTTAACATTGAAATAATATCGTTTTTTGCCAAAAGGTCTCTTAATGTGTATACTATATTATAGTTGACGATCAAGTGTAATTGTTGGCTACAAACTATATTACATCAACGTTAAAATCCATTTTAAAGTTTCGTTCCGATTCACCCCTGCGTTCCTATTCACCCCGTTTTACGGTAGCCATTATTTGTATCTGGCGCCAATGATGATAATATGTATAAGGTAATTCCATGTAAGTGTGTAACATTCAAAAGCGCCATCTATTGGGATCTATAAAAAGTTTTTAGTCACTGGTGTGACAAGAAGAAAGTTTACAATTGAACGCTAATTGGTGGCGCTAGTGTCACATTGGAAGTTTGAATAGAGAAAAAACAGATGTCAGGTAAGGAATGAAAAGCCTCCTGAGGTATGCCATTCCTTTTTAGTATGAATATTAAATATGTTCAAAGACATATGTAAATCGAAACTTGATTTTCAAATTTGAGTTTGAGTGTATTAGGAGCGCCTAGTAATGTAAAAAAAGCCTGTATGGCATATTTTTTTTTCTAAAATCTTTTTAAAACTTCATTATTTTCAGGTTTTGAAAAAAAAAAAAGAGCTAAGTCTTCGGAGCCATCTACCGTTGCAGCTTGCCTTGCAAGGCCGTCTTGATTCAAAGCGGCCGTGAATGCCGGCGGCGAACCTGCGTGCCTTTTGGACACGCTTGCAGTTCGCGTGCAAAATTATTTGTTCAATTGATTGCGATTGATTGAAAATTTTTCCGGTGGATAATTGTTAGGAAATTAATGTCAGCACCAGGTTGCCAGGCAACGCGGGCCGGCATCGACCGTCCGGCAACCGGCGACTGTGCTGCGCCGTGTGCCTTTTCCAGAGCTTTCTAAAGAACTCTCGCTTACTGCTATTTTGTAATGCTGCTCGTATTAAAAATAATTTTATCGATGTAAGATTTAGCTAATATAATAATCGGGGCTAAGGATGTTTATAGAAATTTAATCGCTTAGCTTTATATTACAGAAGACTTGAGTGAGATTGCATTATAATAATTATCTTGAGTTAATTAAATAAGTATACAATAAGTTAAAGAACTGTAACTAATATTTGGTAAACGAGTCGATTAAATTTACAACACTATTGAATATCAACTTACCATTTCGGTGGAGAGCTGCTTGAGGTAGCCCATGATCTTCCCCACCGCATTGGGGTTATTTTTATTGAAGCTCATCTTGCGGACTTCTCTTCCCTTCTCTTGAAAACTTGTCAAGGAACGTCAAAATGATAATGTTTATGAAATATAGCACTTTGTAGAACAGCGTATTGAAATTGTTCTTTAAAATCCAGGTTCGGGTTGTTAGCGGCAAATAGTCCACATCACTCCGTAACAACTAGAGGAGGTCGCCTTCTGCCAGGCCTGCAGTAACGCACGAACGCTATGGCACACAGCTGCGAATTGACACAATTTTACCGCCGACGTGTTATTTAAATTTATTTTGTTTACAGTTCACCGAGTTCATTCAAAAATTTATAATTCCCGCGTTATTATTCGTCAATGCACGTACAGTTGTTGTACATTCAAATTTTGCAATTCAGGACAACATAAAATGTTGACAACGCGTACCGAATTCTTCAGCAATCGAGTTATCTATTGAAACTTGCAGATGGCAGCGCAGTGTTTTATATAGGAAGGTTCGCAGCCCGGCGCCGTCTGCCATCTCCCCGGCCCCCTCCACTTTGGTGAAGGCGAGCATGTGTGCGTGAAGTTGATAGTGTGCACACCGTGCGCGATACACACACACTAACTACTGCTGTATCGAGTGTTTGCAACTGAATTACTTTGAATATTTGCATAGTTTGTTAGAATTTGAATAGCCAGGTTACGCAGGTACACAATACTTATTGAACTAAGCTAAGAACAATCATATTACCATAGCAAAATGAAAATGACATAAGTATATAAACGTTTTATTACAAATGTCAAGTTCTTGGTTACAACCTTACAAGGAAGTGTTATGCAAAATTAGAGTCCTAAAATTGCCAAGGTTATTTCAGTTTTATCGTTATACCTTTTCATTATATTTGCTATATTTATATAAAGCAATTAATCGCTTAGAATAACTGCACTGTGCTACTAATATGAAGTATTAGAAGTCGCTAAACTGAGCATTTTAATGCTAAAGTATTAAATTTTTATGAAAAAATCGACTTAAAACTATCAGCAGATTACTTTTCACTTTGTGTTTTGTTTATGGACAAAGTACCTCAGCGTAGTAGCCTAAGAACTTACATTATTAGAATATTCTCAAGCAAAAAAGCAAAGCCTGTCCTTCAAATTCCGCACAAGTTCCATCAGAAATAGCTTACTATCTAAAGAGACGGGTATTTTCTAACATCCTTGTTGGCATAAAGCAACAGATAAGTGTGAGAGTGTTGCCAGGCTGTAACTGGTCTGGGCAGTCGCCGCTACCGGCCCGGTCCCGTAATCAACGACCTTGCTTGCCTTTACGTAGTCCGCTACGTCTCGTCTGGGGGTGTGTCCTGAGAGGCTCCGCTCTACGTGACACGCAGCACAGCGCACACCGTCGCGTTTGCCTGTTTTAACAGCCAAAAGAAAAAATGAGGGCAATTAAATACCTTTATCTAATGATTGATTCCCAACAGTTTAAAGATGCCAGATATAGTTATGAGCCCTCAAAGTATATGTGTCGGTCGCATCACAGAAACGTGCAATTTTATTGCTTTTCACGATCTTTTGTATTCATACTCGTATTAACATTTACATAGGTTCAAATGACAAAAAATGGAGGATTCTTACAAGGTGTATAGGTGTACTGTATTATTAATGATTAAAACGATCACTTTTTATTTCAAATATCTACTTATGTCGATAAAACTGTTGGATTTGGAGTAATATAATACCAAAGTGACAGAAACATTCATACCTCTCTTTATCTTTAGAAATTATAATTGAATTAGCGTTTCATAAGAATGTGATCATCAGCAAAGTTCAGTCTATGAATGTTGCCCTAAAACACGTTTTTGAGATAAATCTGTTGCCTTTATTCAAGTCAATTGACATATATTATAAATACCTATGTAGTGGAGAGTGAAAATGCTAGATTATGTAAATTTGCTTTAATCGATGCATTTTATAATGTATCGCTAAAAACTCGTTATTTTTCGGTTTTCGCGATGGCAGCCAATGACTAAGAAACAAGTACCTTAATTGCGTAACACACTGTCAATCTCAGTCTGAATCATTTTGAAGCACATGGCAAATCTATTGCTTCTTATGCTTGAAAAATTTGTCTGCGCCACAACGTAAATACCGCAATGAGTGTTGTTGAACTGTCAATATGAAACTCATTGCTACTGATAGTGACGTAATTACCCCGAAGCTTTTCGAGTAATTCCGCAAACTTCGCATGTAGGTAGTTCTATTCCCTAAAAATCTCACCGTGTAAACTTAGGTGAAGTGAGCTGTCAACAGTGACAATCCCTAAAACATTAGATGGAATGACAGCTCACTTCACCCAACGGTTTCACGGCGAGATTTTTACACAATAAATTGACTGTTTTATTTTTAATAATATTTAATAACATAATGACTGGAACAAGAGAGGGTCGCCAGTTGGACGTGTGGTTTTGCGGTGTGTAGGTATTGTATTATGTCGAACAATTGTAGGCGGGTCGCGCACGTCATTCCACAACTGTTTTGCCCGACGCATTTTGACTCGCTTGATTGAATCTAAATTGCCCCTGGCCACTTCGATAAAGGAGTCTGCGTCAGCGACGTTTCTCCAAAATACTATAGAATAAGTACTCTTTTATTATGTTCAGTGTTCACCATATGTATTTCAGATACAGGCGGAGAGGCTTGTGCCTAAATAATAAAAGCCACACGAGTCGATCTTCAAGGTTAATAATGGTTTGCCGCGGAAGTCCGTGAATAGGTGACCATCCATTACATACCGAGACCCCTCCGTGTTTCGAAAGCCTCTAAACGCCTCAGGAACGCAGCACTCAGCGGCTCAGTATCAGCTTCTGTAAACCTTTGGTCCCGGCTGTCATTTGTAGATATTTGACAGTCGTTACGGGTAGTACGAACCCCGAAAGTCTGACAACCAGTCTTGCCAAAGTGTAATCTGTAACTGAGTTGTGGAAGTCAGTAAAATACTTGTATTCAGCTACATCCGGTTAGACGGGACTCCGACCCCAACATAGTTGGAAAAGGCTACGCAGATGATGATGAATTACAGATATAAATAACAAACGTAATAAAAATAAAAGTATGACTTGATATATTTCTAAGATTAAATTTTCATACGGTCACGTTTTTGATCAATTTAGCTCGCAGATATCCTAATAGGAAATATACAAAAGAAGGTGTGACTTCAATGAATCATGCTTTATGAAAGTATTTTGATGGAATGTGAAATCTATAATCTTCCTTTACTGAATGATCAGGAAGCCTTTTCAGTATGTTTAAATCTAACACTTAACAACTACTCAACCACTTACCTAGTCTTTTGAGGTCCTAAGCCTTGATCATCATCATCATCGGCATTCTTGTGCCATCCACTACTCAGTATAGGCATCCTGCCTTTTGTGCCATGCTTCCCTGGTCTGTGCGAGTCTCCTCAGGTCTTCCCTCTTCTGGAGTCCACGGTAACTCTTTCGAACAACCCGCGACCATGGCAGGCATCGGCCCTAGGGGACCCCGTCAGTTATGACAAACATGCCTTCAGTGGATATTTATATAATTAATTTTAAGACTTGTGTACCTAACAGTTCCTTTAGTTTTTAAGGACCATTCCTCGCTTCGCTCTCACGTGACGTACCAAAGCAAGTTGTCATTTAATCAGATTAGATATTGACTTAAATTTTTATTATCAGAAGGTGTGTCTCCGATACTCTAATAATTAGGTATCTACATAGGTACTTACCTAACAAATATCTGCCAAAATGTTGCGCAAAATGTAACTTTTGATTAGATGAGTATCTAAAAACGCCATTAAAGCAGTATCTATTAATAACATGATATCGGTATAGGATATCACAGGCAGTCGGTATAGGCATTATGGGTTTGTGTCTATTCAGTTGTAGTTATTGTAGTAATCGGGAGTTTCTCATGAAATCTGACAGTTGTGCCTAACATTTTTTTATCATAGTTGTAATTATTAACGTGTGCGCAAGCGCGTGCTCGGCATCACGTGCACTTACTAAACTGTCTGGCGGTCGGCGGCACAGCCGGCGTTCCCGAAAGCTTTGCCCCGCCCCCGGACACACACACACACACACACACACACACCCGGGAGCTTTTGCGTCACACATCAACAATACGTCATATTTACATATGTGAATCACCTAAATTATAATGTGGACGTGACCGCATCAATGTTTCTGTCGAAATGTTGCATCATTTTGTTGAGATAAGGCTAACCAGCACGGTTGTTTTTACTTTAATGTGGTAATAACCATACTTAGCACGAGAACTAGGTAAATTAGTAATAAAATCTCTGGAAAATTTGTAAATACCTATCTTTTCGTAGAGTCAGTTAGAATTAGCGTTTCTGTCTATATTGCGTGATGTTACACGAAGGCATCGTAATTCGGGACACGGGTGCCACACAGACGCACCTGTGTAAACCTACCTACAGTAGGTATTCAAAGGGGCACACACACGTCACACAGTCAAAAAAATGTCCGTGGAATATTCCGTGGAGAACAGGCAGGTCGGCTGCTTAAAATCAAAACATAGTAACTCGTTCCCACAAAAATGTTCAGGAGAGCCAAAAAACTGGTCGGCTACTTTGATTCGTTCGCCCGAAGAAACCAGAAGAGATAGCGATTTGGATGTTTGGCGAAAAGTTGTGCTATATTGTTCACATTTTAGTTTGTTATACTCGTAATCATTTTTAGAGTATTTACACTTGAATCGCTCATACTTTATTTTTATTTGTGAATTTACCCAAATATAAATGTAAAAACAATATAAAAACTTGGTAAGTCTGCTTACTAGGTTATCAATTTGATTTTCTATGGTAAACGTGAAGACTAAACAAATTCATTATACATTAAGTGTTTATAAGATTAAAAAAATATTCTAAAGTACCTATGAGCTTATTCAAAATCTGGATTTTGAATAAAAATCCTGTTGACTTATAAAAAGATATTTATTAACGTACTTCAAAGGACTCTTAAATTAAAACATGACACACGCTCTCAACAGTCAACAAAAACTAAAAAATATAAATAAACTTAAGCTAAAATCGTTCTTATTGCTAATGAACTACTCGTTGTTATTGGTAACGATTTGACCATCAGTTTGCAAATCAATGGAGTTATCACTCGTGGGTAGATTCAGCCAAAACTCCCTTCTGTTTAATGGCATTAGCGGGACCAATTTTGAAATAATACCATCTTTCTTCGATGATTTCACCCCTCGGGGGATAGTATTTGAAAGTGGTGGAATAGTGTTGACATTAAATTTCTGCATCAAGAAGTTCAGTTCTTGATAAGACTCATCAAAACCTGTTTTATATAACAGATTTCGTGATCCTTTGAGGAACTTAGCTTCAACCACTGGGTTTAGCAAAAATGTGCTCAGAGCTGAATCGTCATTTGTGTTACGCCGTGGAACTCGTTTCTTTTTCACCCATTGGTATGATTTTTGCACTTCGATAACATCAATGTTCTTTCTACAGTTCGCTATAATAGACTTGTAGTCCTCGTAATCATAAACTCCATCTCGACGCCTCATCTCTTTTTCTATATTTCCGTGTACGCCGTCAGCAGACATATGGGTATGGCCTTTAGTGAGAAATCTCAGAGTAATGGTATCAACATTAATGCACTCAGAATTAACAACCATTACCAGCGCTGTAAATAAAAACCAATTTTTATTTTGTCCAGTGCAATTGTCACACCACAGTGTTAATTTTTTCACATCTCTTTCCGAAATAAGGAAAGCCATCAATGCATCTATTATATTATTAGCATCTCGACCCATAATTGCTTCATGCCACACAACACACTTGCTGTTTATCTTTGCATCTTTACATAGTGGTGCAAATGTTAAATTGAAAGCCACTAGACGGCTCAAAAAAAATGAATCCTTAATTTTTGGCATATCTGGCAATAATGTCACTTTCTGAAGATCCATAGAAAGATAGTGTTCCATAGTATTGTTGCCTTTCTTCGCATCTTCTTTGTAATTTTTTATAGCTTTTTCAGCTTTAACCTTGTGTTGAGCGAAATCATTCTGTAAACTTTCCACAGCTGATGCCTCACTTCCATTTTTAATCTTTTCCACGAATACTCCGCAATCAACACATTGGTCTCCTTTGGGATATTTTAAGGAAACTTTCATTGATTTCATAGTATTTCTGTAGGTTTCAATGGAACATTTGACATCAGGATTCTTCGATATGAAGTCAGTATGCATAGTTTGCAGTGTAAGCGTTCGAGGCAAGTACCGTGTCAACGGTGCGTTGTTTCTCCTGTAGTGGCTCAATGCCGGGTTATAGCTCATGATATGGTCTTCGATTGGTGTTCTTGATAGTCTAGGTTTCTTACCACCTCGATTTTCTTTAACTAATTCGTAAAAGGGTTTCCGTTTTAAAGCTCTACTTAGCTCGGTAATAACACCATCAGTACAATGACCCAGAGTATTCAGGAAAAATGATTTACAAACATTTATCTCTTCATTCCCGAGGCAAAAGTAGTAATACCTCGACTCGTTTTTTACGTGTTTTTTATCTGAGTTAGGAACAGATGCAGATTTCTCTTTAACTGGTGCAATCTTTACACATTTGTTCAAAAACTGGCGGCGCTGAGTATAGTTAAGATTCCAGTAACCATTCCAAATATCCTCTCGCTGTTTTTCTGTGAAGTTATTGCAACGTCGTCTACATTTACCGTCGCACATTTTAGATATCATGGGATGCATCGTTTTATTTTTTATAACCTTTACTGTTTCTTTGGGATTATCTGAAATTTTGATTAATGTACCCGTATCAAATATAGGGCCTGGATAATTTGCAGTGAACCGAGCTGGTGGACGGTAGCCATCTGCTTGTTCAGAGTCGATGAAAATAATTGTAATTGGGTAAGTAGCAATGAAAATTGGCATTTCTGGTACAGGGGATTGCATTGGAGGTGGTTGGGGTAGATTTTCTATGGCAAACGTAGGTTCTAGAAGACAGGAATCTTGAAAACAATCTTCGGAATTATCATCAAACAGCTGTAGTGCAGGTTTTTGTACTACCAAAGGTATATAGTCGGGATCAGCTACGGAGTCATCACTCAAGTAAGCAGTATCAAATCCAAGGTTACTATCAGAAACGATACTATCACAGATCGTTACATTTTCTGCTGATGACCCAGGGATAGGATTGTTGTAGTCGATAACAGTTTGGTTAGTATCTGTTTTAGCTTCATCATTTGCTCTGAAAGCGGAAAAAAAGAACAAAGCTAACACGCGACCAACACCGAAAACAAAAAGGCAAATAATAAGGCAGTAAGTATTAGTTAAATAGCTTGGGTAAAGAAAAAAAAACTTTCTTTCATTGTTCTATAGGGCAAAAAGTAAAGGGATTTTTTTGTGCCGCTAGTAGCGCCCGCACTAGTTAAAATTATTATATCTGTAAATACAATTTTTAAAAATCGGCCACAAATGGGCACTTCGATAAAATGTTTCTAGTATCTTTTGATAGAGCATAGGGCGTGTTTTAATGAAAAGTGGCTACTTTTGTCATAAACATACCCTGTGTGTACATTACTGTTTTAATTAGAAACTTCTTATATGGCATCACATTAAAAATAACCGAGATGCCCATTGTGGCTGATTTTTTTAAAATAATTTAATTTACAGAGGTAATAATTTATAACCAGTGCGGGTGCCACTAGCGCCGCCTACGGCCCTTTACTTTACCCGGAACCACTACTTTTCTTCGATAACTAGCAAAACATACCCTTTAAATAAACAAAATCGGCTTTTGCACACTCATTACACGAAAGCCAGCATACTAGTTTTTTAGTATTATTATAAGGATAATGCAACGACAGCTCTATTTTCAGGTTATGTCACGTTTCTTTTACATTTTCGTAACTATAATGAATAAGTTATTTCTTACCTGCATTCGTTTACGTTCTGCAAAGCACGCATTATACGCTTGGACCGATAAAATTGCTTGTAACTCATTTTATTGTTTTTTAACATGGAGCGAAACACTCGTGCGCCGGTGACACTGGACTTACTAAACGAAATTTCATCTATTTTACAATCGGCGTCAAATTCAAAACATAGCAAGTTGGTATTTCAAATTCATAACTTAGTAAGTCGCTTGAGCTGCTAGGGTTTTAAATTTGGATTTTGACATACTAAGTTTAAAATTTGTACTTCAAGTAAATTTTCGTAATCATGCCAAATTGCTTAGACATACTAAATTATTTTTTTTAAATTACGTATGAAACTGGGTGTTTTAAGGTACACATCATTTTGATACTGTCTAGTAAGTCGAAAAATGCCAAAAACCGTTTTTTTTTCAAATCACCTGTTACTAGGTTTTGAATTTGGGCAGCCGAGGTCTCGGGGTAGACGGAGTTCTCGAACGTTCCGCGGCCCATGCATCTTTCCGTACAGTGCAGTTATGGTGAGCGGTGCATACCCTTGCCACATGACTTGCAATCCAACACCCACAAAAAACAACCGATGTTTAATTAGCGCTTCTTTGCAACAGACCTGACTTATGTTACGATACTATTATTGGTAAGAAGACGTTGTGAAAATCATTGTACCTTTCCTAGATGATACGATAAAAGATAACAATAATTCATGTTTTCATCATTATGCACAAATACATCACGCATTCCATCCAAGCGGGAGTGTTATCTTATCAAAAACAAATCAGATATACTTACTTCAGAATAAAAATTTCCATCGAGAGCTGGTGTATAGTTACGACATTCGCATAGTAACTGCAATCTTTTTCCAAGACTCTTTTCGAACTAATGATTATAAATAAGTCATGAATTCATGATACAAAAGAAACATACTGCATTAAATCTACTAGACAGTCTCCCCTCTTCGTCTACGCACACAATTGTTTTTCATTGATCAAACTTAAAGTTTTCCTTCAATGAAACTTGATTACATTGTATCGTATTCGTGTACTATTCCAGTATTGTGCAATGCCCACGCTACTAGAAAATCAATAGTTACTGCGGTACAGTGTTTAGTTTTAGCAGGTAGGTGATACAACCGTCGATAACACAATATCTAGGGCAATCGATATTTCTTTACTTGACCTAGCTATTGAATTATTGAAAATCGACTAAAAAATGCACGACTGGCGGACTTTTAATTAAATATCGAACGCTACAATTTCCAGTACATCTGAGTGAATAATATATTAATCACTTTGGTAAAGGTTGCTCACGATCGTGTCATGAAGTTAAATAAATATTTTGTAATCAATTGGATATTGTAAAATAAACCATTTGTATTTTAGTCATCAATCATCATGACATTCGACCCAAATATTTTTTTTTGCAATGCAGGACACACTAAAAAAACACTATACTAGAAGAGTAAATGTATGAATGGAAGGGCTAAATATATTATCATTCACATGCGATTGATGATGATTCGGTAATGAATGAGTCGGTGTGTCTGATTTTATCACTAGAGAGCAAGTTTGAGCGGTTGCCCCGCCGACCTTGACGAAGCTCAGAGGGTTACAAAAGGTCAAACTGAACACACCCTCCGTCGCAGGGGTCACCAATCTTGTGTTAATGCAAATGAGGTTTGTTGCGAGACATAGTGGATATGGAATACTGGTTAGCTAAGTAGTTTCATAAGGATTATAAATCACTTTATTATTCCCTCCGTTGCGTTAATTAATAATGACACCTGGACCAATAGCTGCTCGGTTACTAATAAAATAGACTGTTGCGATTGCAATACAGAACGTGTATAAAAAGCTTGTTAATTGTAGTGTCCAGTGTCTTGAGATTAATAAAATCCTTTTATTATTCTCTAAGTTGCGTTCATTAAATAAGATACACCTCGAGCAACTTCTTGATCCGTTATCTTTCCATGTTACACAAACTTACGTTGATACTGACCAGCCTCAATCAATCAATCAATCAATTATTTTAACTTGCAAGAACTCTTCTTATTAGTTTCATAAAATTCTTTAAAAATAAATTTGTGATTCACAATCATAACGGCTTATCATAATGCGCTCAGATATAAGATGATAAGAGTTTAGCGGGATTTGCCGACATGCACCTTTCAAACAATAACAATACACGTTACATGTTAATAACGGGGTATTTAATATATTACGTACATACGCTCTCAAACAATGCATGAAACGTATTACATATTAATATGTTTCGATTCCGAATCATTAAATATTCTTATGAGGCGTTGCACCGGTGTACGTATGTCGGATCTTATTATTATGTGCATAGATTAAGTAATACTAGTACTAATAGAGTGGCGCAGTGTCCTAAGAGTAATTCCCATACGAGTTGTATGAAGGCTCAAGCAGGCGCGATGCGACTCCGGTAGCACAGTTTCCATAAAGTTTTCATAAAAATTGTTCCGCCAGAGTCGCGTCGCGCCTGCGTCTGCGGGAGCATTAAAATGTACCCTATTTATAGCACTAGCCGTTCCGTTTAGTTCGACGGTGTAACTAGGTACATAGTTAGGAATCCTACACGTTTGTTGACTTGATTTCGAATTCCTGGATGCCGTGTACCCACCACAGTGCTATAAAGGAAATACTACGACGCTATATGCGAAAACATGCACGTTTTGTGATCCGATTCTAGCTGTACTCTGTTTGACCTGCTTGAAATTTCAAGTGACACCACAGTGCTTCTTCTTTTATTCTTTCTTTCTTTCTTCTCCCTACTTTTTGGAAATATTAATAAAGTTTATCATTTTCACTGGCACAGTTATTTTTAATAGTAAATTATGATGAAACTGTTCAAATATGCACGTGGGAGCCAATTAACATTGTCAGGTCTAACAAAGTTGGTAACACGCAACCAAGTTGTTAGAAAACCTTGGAAAACTCCAGATCAAAATATGACAACTTCGTCATGTCTATTGTTACCTTACTCGTTCTAATGTGGCATCCTCGTTTAGCTTAGGTATACATATTTTATAATGAGAGAAAAATACTTTACCGTGACTACATCTGCCAGTGATTTTTTTAAAATCAGTTTCAAAATTGTGAGTCGTCTTGTACGCACGGATACACATCAAGCTATACAGAACCAGTATAAGCTGACATCTGATTGTACAAAAAACCTATACATTGCGAGGTCAGTTAAAACTGGAAATGTATAGCCTGATGTTTCGCCGTGTGTACTAGTAATGTGACATTTTTGGCGTTTCATAATTATTTACAAGAGCCTCCACTCACTGACTAGCCTTCACTGACAATTATATTGTCTGCGAAAAGTTCAATAAAAGTTTTTGACGTAGTAGGTACCCATTTTCATTTAATTGCTCAGTACTGTGAAATATTTCACAGGGGGTATTTACTAGAAACTTTGGGTAAATATAAAATTCTCTTGAACCAAAATATTACGTGTTTAAGTGACGCACGTAGACCACTTATACGTACAGTTATTTTTACATGCAATGTATTAATGAATACCATATTTGTAGGTGCAATGATTCAGAACTCTGTCGCCATACTGAAATCGAACAAGAGAGAAATTCAAAATACAATATTTGCTGTAATTACTTATATGAGATTAAATACACTTGAATGAAGTTGAATGCGTTTTATTGAAGCCGGATCCAATCTTATTTATGTAGGCTAAAGTACAGTAAGCTTTATTAATTTCAATATTATTTTTAAAACTTATACGACATTGATTCGAAACAGAATAAGTGCCTACCTATAGTTTAAAACACCTTGTGAGTTATTAATTTATTAGAATCTCTGCGTTGGTTCCATCGAAGATTGTGCCATATAATCGCTAATGCTCGGATCTTATAAACAAAAACGAATCAACCTCGACATATAAATAGATTCGTAACCTAATTTTAACTGTGATAGCTACTTCCATGTGGAAGGGTTTACTATGCAAAGCTATGAGGTCTTTGCATCATTATTGGTACAGATAATTTTAACCAATAACGGTCCGTAAATAATCTATAATCCTTCTTATTTTAGTCCGTAGATAATAATCCATCTTAACTTTCTGTTCTCTGCGGTCCTAAACTATTATGAGATGATCAGCATGATAATTTAATAGAGAAGCGGTCATTACGAGGCCGCGTTCATCAGTCACGGGCTAAATCTGCCGAAACTACTTCGTACCAAGACCTACCTATACCTACCTGTCTGTAATTCATATGGTGTACATAATAAAGAGTATTCTATTCTATACCTTTTTTGTTCCGAAAATATAATAAGTACCTACCGACTTAACAATTAGCGTGGAATCTTTCCATACGCAGCATTGTGAGAGGTACAACGATGGCGACGCACAATGAATCACTCTTTAATCAAACATTTAATTACATTTTATGTAGGAATTTATTCGCATTCCTTTCCCAGTATTATGCAGACAGAAGGTAAAAGTAAGTAGGTACTATAAACAGAACATCCAAGTGCTGTAATGAGCCGCATCGATCACGCACGAACTCGGCCGTAGGTGGCGCCATCAACCGGAATGCTTATTACCATAAAAGCATTTTATTAATCCTTTTGGATGGCGCCTGTATGGTCCCTTCAGTAACGGTATCTTACTCAGCGTAACGTTTAACTTTCTCGTGAAGAACTCCCATAATCGTCGGATTATGGGAGTTCTTCGCTGATGTTTCTATACATAGAAACTTCATCAGTGCCATACGAGTAATATAATCATAAATCCCTTCATGATGAAAGACTTACTCTGTCTTGTGAATAGTCTGAGAAAATTAAACAAAAGTTACTGAGGCCATTCCGAGGAAGGTTCAAATAAAATATGAAGGTATTAATACAATCATATGAACAGTTATCCGATCGAGATAAAGTTCGGACATAAATTACATCTCGCTGAGACGATAACTGGTAAAAGATGTTCCCGGAACACAATTACTCGGTTATTCCGAGTTGCATTGATGAAGGAGCCCATTATTTTACCATGTAAATGTTTAGTGCATCAATAAAAATAAATACTGCACAGAATATTATGCAAATAACTTCACAAAAATATATTCAATAGGCACAGGCTAGACATCATATGGCCCAAAAGTCGTAAGTCAATCGTATTCAGTGAGTTACAGTCATTACTATTTGTGTGAGTGGGGCAGCTCTATATTTGTCGGTTCCAAATAAAAGTCATCGCAAATCTAACGGGTACGGAACGATAACGATACGACGTGTAATTATTGCAAAATAGCTCTTGCTTGGTCAGTGAAAGGAGGTTAGAACAATATGATGTAAAAATGAAGCTGAAGAACAAGATTTTTTCTCTGAAAGTTATTTGTCTTTGTCATCTATCTCATACAACACACTGCCCAAACCCTGCTCGTGAGTCGTACTCATCCGTAGTAAAACACATCGTGTGTCGCGACCTCAGCGAATGCGCCGAGGTACTGGTGGAAAAGTACTGGAGAAAAGTACGCGATAGGGGCTGCAAACATTTTCTTAAATCGTATAGACCTTGCGTGTCCTTGATTTTTTTATGTCTGCACCTCATTTCGGTATAACAAAAAAATAACGAGAACAAATAACACATCCATTATTTCTAATAATCATTGACCAATTTAATAAAATATTATTTTTATGGTTTTGCTTACTACTCGTATTGTTTATAAACGAGGCTGTTTTCAGAAAGGTTCTTTACCCCTGCCGAACCTGAATCGGCAGACTAACACAAGCGTGCCACACCCACACGTTTTAAACGTTTTGTAATATGCACGCGTCACTCACACGTGCACGTGTTGTACACATAGAACTTTGTGGGTGTGTGAAAGTGTAATTCGAGGCGCCTTCTCTACAAAATAAACTTGTGGGAGTTTGAGCATGCGCATGTGTTAGTTACTCAGTGCGGCAGCACTCGAAATGTGCACTATTCTTCTAAAGGGTATGCTCAAAATTAAAAATCAAAGTTCTGTTACTTTGATTTTTAATTTTGAGCATACCATGTGTGGTTGTATTTTAATTATGTAAAATCAAATCATAGAATTGAATGCTACTTTTTAGGGTTCCATACCCAAAGGGTAAAACGGGACCCTATTACTAAGACTCCGCTGTCCGTTCGTCCGTTCGTCCGTTCGTCCGTTCGTCCGTCCATCCGTCCGTCCGTCTGGCTGTCACAGGCTGTATCTCATGAACCGTGATAGACAGTTGAAATGTTCACAGATGATGAAGGTTTCTGTTGCCACTATAACAACAATAAATGCTAAAAAACAGAATAAAATAAATATTTAAGGGGGCTCCCATACAACAGACATGATTTTTAGAAGAGTTCCGTGTCAAGTAGCTGTAATCGAAATAAATTACTTTAATTAAGGAATAAGTTCAATAGGTATTGTTTTTTCCCTATAACCGTTGCATTTGTTGGTTTGCAGTTATTCCCTCGGTTAAACCAGGATAAATATTACAAATACTAATACGTCATACGAGTAACGCGTTGCTGAAAACGAATTGTTGTCGATGTAATTAAATGGCAGCGTGTTCGTGAGT
Organism: Eremobia ochroleuca; assembly: GCA_949629135.1. Taxonomy (NCBI): domain Eukaryota; kingdom Metazoa; phylum Arthropoda; class Insecta; order Lepidoptera; family Noctuidae; genus Eremobia; species Eremobia ochroleuca. The sequence goes on along the minus strand of OX451386.1, from coordinate 12,621,124 downwards.
CTGGAGACCACAGACATATAATGAGACAACAAAAGGCACCCTAGTTGCGTAACACAGTTTCAATTACAATCCGAGAGTTTTGAAGGATATTTCTAATCCGTTGCTTCATAGGTTTAATAAATTCGTCAGCTCAACAACGTAAATAATTCAATGAACGTGACTGAGTTGTCAAAATGAAAGAAATTGCCATCAGTTGTAATTTTATGTGTTACGCAAATATCCCGCGGTTCAGTCAAAGGTGAAGAATTTATTTTTAAATAGGTACTTATAAACAATTTAGTAGACCATTCCGTTTTTCACGCAATATTTACACTAATCGGATTTTCACCTTGTTTGGGGGAGAGGCCTTGCTTCTAAAGTAAACTGCGATAAAGATATGAATTATCTGTTTGGAAAGCATTTATCATTTTCTGGTTACGCACGAAATGACGACATTATAGTCGCCACTCGCGAAATTACTGATAGGTAATAGTCGAAAGTAACCTAGTTCTGCCCGTTACATTGATAAGAAATCTGCAGTCTGCAAATACCTAAGGCCTGAAAAAACATAAAGATTTCTTATTTCACATTTGGACACGTGATACATTTTTAATGAAAGTATACCTAAATAAACGAGGGCAACCTTTGCAATTTTGACAGATGATTTACATGCTCCAATTGATCCTCAAGTGGGTACTTAGTCTTTCAAAATATGGGTTAGTAAAACTTTCCAGTAGAAATGAATGGGTGACAACAAGTCTATTTAATGTCTTTGTTCAATTAATATGTAGAGTTATGCGTGAGTGCGCCTACGCATCCACTCAGTGTTATTTTTAAATGTCCCCATAGTCAGTTCTTAGCTACGTCAAGCTACGTGTAAGAGAGCACGGATTTCAAGGGAGCAATCACCTTTTGCGCGCGAATGGCAGTACATCTGGCACACGCGAATCAGCCAAAGAATATTTTAGAGAAAATTTGATCCTACGCGACATGAACCACGTTGCCTACCGTTAGAACTTTTGACAGGGCCTTTAGAATTCCATCAGCCTCCTATTTTGCAACATTGCAATGTCAAAGTGGAGGATACAGAAGTGAAAATCCGCCTGTTTTTCTCGGAAAGCCTGCCATTTGACCCCCCTTGACGACACTTATATGTAATTTAATGCCCATACTATAATATCGTCTGATCTTTCACAAAGCATTTATAATTATGTAGTCCTGTTGTCTCAGCTATAAGCTTCATAAGAAACTGCTCCCTAGTTGCGTAACACAACACTTTAAATCACAATCTGAATGATTTTGAAGGATATTGCTAATTCATTTCTTCATATGCTGAAAAAAATTGTCTCAACAACGTAAATATCGCAATAAATGTTGTTGAACTGTCAAAATCAAAGCCATTGGTACTGTTACTGTGTTACGCTACTACCCCGCTGTTGACGTTTACTTTTAATCTTGTAAGCCCGTAAATATTTACTGTCACATTTAATTAACACACTGAAATCTTACCGAAACAACCACACTTAGCAGATGCATTCATAACGATCAATATCATATTTTTCTGAGTATTTTACAGATGCGTGAAGCCCTTTTGTTCGCTGTAATAAGTACATGTTATAAACATTCCTTTAAAAAATAACAATATAAATAATATTATATAAGCACCGCTATGTTAGTTAAACTATATCATTGTTCCTAGACAATGAGATTGTAAAAGCTGCTCCACGTGCTGACGGCAAGTCGGCAACATGTAAACAGCGTGTTAAGTAGGTAAGCAACACTTTCAGTTTAACGTGTAGTGAAGACATAGGCATCTTTATGCACTACTAAGCTACGTCCGCACTTAGCCACATTTGTATCAACAGAAGACGTCGCAAAATACAATACCGATACCTGTTACCTGCCTACTATACTGCTGATACTTGAGGGGCTCGTGGCTTCAACATATACAATAACACCCGCACGGGTCGATCGAAGGTATGCCGTTGGTTGGTCCGTGGATGACCAAGACCATCCTTTAAATTTCGAGACCCCGCCGTGCCTCGGAGAGCTCGTTAAACCATTGGTCCTGGATTTTATTTGTAGATCTTTGACAGTCATTATGTGTAGTCAGAAGCCCGGAAGTCCGGCAACCAGTATTACTAAGGGGTATCGAATTACCCAGTAACGGGTTGCGGTTGTCAGATACGCAGTCGCGCCATTTAAAATGTGCGTCTACCATGAGTTGTTATCAAAAACTGACTCGCTAGAGTTAAACTCGCAAGCGTATTAACGTGGATCGAATAGATTAGACACTCACAAAGAAATAAACTCACTCATGGGAGTTTAACCGAGTCTTACGCAGGCGTACAGGTAAACTCGATAGATCGTGTCGTCCAAGTAACTTCACTCTTTAAGTTTTGTTTCTTTCTTTCTCAGTATTAAGAAGAGAGAATATATGCCCATGCCCAAAATGTAGTGCTATCGCGTTTGCTAAAAATGTTATCATGACAGTCAATAATCCGACTAAATAGAAAGGTTGGCGGATAGTGAACTACTTAAGGTATTTAGTGGTTGTTGAATTGTTATTCCTTAAACGTCACTGTTGAGTCATCGAGTGTCGTTTTCAATTTGTAATTTTGCTGACGTTGTGTGGTGCGCGGCGTTTGTTGGTCAGTGGGTCGTCTTAGGGGCGGAGTTTTATGAGTGGAGTATACGCTTAGGGGCACTATGAGCAGCAAAGAAAACAAAAAAAAAGAATAATAATTAGTTAAAAAAACAATTTTTCGGATATCTGAAAATGTTGTTGCAGATTCGGGCTAACCTTGACCATATAAACTATTTAGGTTCTGAGAAGCATGGACAAGGTTAATAAGGTGCTGCAAAAATAAGGATACGCAGGCTGAAAGATCGACCGACTTAAAAAGAATTCACAAAAAAAAAAAAACAATATTTCGAGGGTTTTTTACATTATCTCATGGTCTTCAACTAGAGCAAAAACTTTATTCCCGAAAAGATTTTCATCCGAGCTACCATTTCGGAAATATAGAGCATTTTATATAAAATAAAGTAAATTCGGAAGCACATAATTCGGAAACGGTGCGTCGTAAAGTCCCTGCGCCATAACGTAGGGGCGTTATGGCGCAGGGACGCAGGGTCTGGTGCAGGGACTAGGCTACACTCAAACCCGTTTTTTTTTTTTTATTAAATTCAGTGAAATAAGTTTACAAAAAGACAATAATACAATGAGGACCAGTGTGGCACAATTTCCAGAAACTGTACCAATCTTGTCGCATCTGCGCTAAGAATCGGAAATGTAGGGAACAGCTGATTTTTTTTCGTGATTTCAGGTTTGGTCCCATAGTAAAAGTTGTTCGTAATGATGAATACAGTGACCCCTTATGAGATTTCGTGTATGAATAGATAGACCTTATACAACGTGTAACGTTAAATGCGCAAAACCTGAAAATAGTTTGATCAGAATAACGAGCAGAATTAATTGAACCACTTTTTAATACAGGTCACATTTTTCAAAAAATCTTCATTAAAAACGATGCCGTGTCTATTTATTAATAGGTCAAGTAACCCAATGTCAGCGCGGCGCAGCGGCCCGGTGACGACTCCTCCCGCGATAAAGCGTCGTCGCAGACGCAAGAAACGATCAGAATGGCCAGTAAAACTAAAACAGCACATAAAACCTTTACAATTTTTTTAATGACTTATTTTCTCTGTGAAATAGGTCAATTGAATTAAATCAGATGGGGTGTCTGAGGTTTTGCGCATTTAACGTTACACGTTGTATATTATTTACGGAGATGCTAGCCAGTTTTAGCTGTGCAAACTCTTGGTAGAGGTACTGGTATTCAGCTGCATCCGGTAATACTGGAAGCCGACCCCAATATTGTTGGGAAAAGCCTAGGCAGAGATGAACTGTTACCTGCCTGGCATAACATGAAAGTATCGCGGCGCGTGTCAATTAAAACTTGCTGACTTGGCGATGTTTTCTTTGTTTAATATTACGACATTCCGTTTTTAGCCAACGCTACACTTTACTACATATTTTTAGATATTCGTTACGAAACCGTTTCTTTGTTTAGTAGGTCTTGTTATACTTACGACAAAGGCCGTGGGAGAGTTTCAACTCAATTTTTTTTTTTGTTAAAACGCCAGCCAGGGCAGGCCGGGCCAGGGGTAAATACCAAGAAGCAGTATCTTCAGTTCAGCTAAACGGTATACCCCTATCGAGGGTAGACCAATTTAATAAATATCTGGGTCACTTATTGACCACTGGCCGCAAAGACGATGAGGATATTGACAGGGAGCGGAGGGCGCTGTGTGTGAGAGCTAACATGATTGCCCGCAGATTCAGGCGTGCATCTAAAGAGGTCAAGCGCACTATCTTTAGTGCTTACTGCACGTCTTTTTACACGTGCAGTTTGTGGGTTCATATACTCAAAAAACATACAGCGTCCTTCGCGTTCAATACAATAACGCGTTCAGAGTGCTGGTGGGGTTGCCCCGATACTGCAGCGCATCAGGGATGTTCGCTGAAGCTCACAGGGACTGTTTCTACACGGTGATGTGGAAGCCGTGCGCATCCTTGGTCGGTAGGGTGCGGGGCAGCGCCAACAGCATCCTGTCTATGCTAGCAAGCAGGCGTAATTGTGCGTTTGTGAACCACTGCTGAAAGGTTTCGGCTGGGCCTGTGACTGCAGCAATGATGTCACAATCTGCTTTCTCTTTTTGGTTTTGTTTGTTTAAGTGTATTACTAAAATAGTTTGTAAGCATATTGTTACTAACACTATGAGTCTTGTTGCTCGAAATAAATGATTATTATTATTATTATTAAATATCATTAGCTTCAGTCATTATTTCTCACCGCTTTTAGGTTCAAAAACGCGAAAAGCGTCGTTTGATACACGTAAGCATTTGTCATTACACTCCCGGCTCCATTAATTACGCCTTGTATAAAAATTCAAAATTTATTATTTTTATATGAAACCGTCTTGTAAACACAGTAAGAAAAGATGCGTAGTCATAGATTTTTATATCAAAAAAATATCGCTGATATCATGTGACTTAACAAAATTCGCAATTTAATTAATCAAGTACTTACACAAAAAAATGTGCTTCTCATTTAATTATTACTTTGCAGACTGTAATGTAAAATCTCGAAAAAACTGAAACGAGTGTCACGCGATAGAAGTTGAAAATAAGAGCTATAAGCAGTACCTATACTTACCTACTTAGACATATAAACTACTAGCGACCCGCCCCGGCTTCGCACGCAATAGAGAAATACCGATAATAATTTTAGAGCCATTATTTCTCGTAAAAAGTTAAGGATAAAAAATGGTTATTGTGGGTTGTCCCTAAGAGATAGACATATACCATCGCGGACTTTTTTGTAGACCTTCTTAAGGTGTACAATACTGTAGTACATTATTTTGATCTATCTCAAAGGGTTCAGCCAGCGTTTACAATGTAAGCGCAAAAAATGTGTTTATTTACGACATCACATTAGAAACCTCTAAAATCATCAGTATTTCTCTACTATATTATGCATGTATTATACATATAAACCTTCCTCTTGAATCACACTATCTATTAAAAAACCCCGCATCAAAATTCGTTGCGTAGTTTTAAAGATCTAAGCATATATAAGGTCCCATTAAAATAGTTGGACAAATTTTAATACAGCGTTCAGTACGTCTAACCAAAGATATCCAAGCAAAAAAAACAATGATTAAAGTGATTTTATTTTGATCGAAAATAATAAATTGTTCGGCACCACAACCGGCACTCTAGAATAAACCCATCCTTATGGGTAGGTACTTGCACTCGGGCGGCCAGTACTGTTAGGGCCGACACATATGGCGAGGTGCTGCTTAGCGCGGTTGTCAGTGTCAAACAAAAATCAACATTGTGAGCCTTAAAATAAAGTCGAAAATAAATAACCTAAGACGCGCAATTTGAAAACAGGCTAATATTGGGGGTGAATAAACTTTCCTTGAACACATGATTATGAACCGTCTAGGTACGAAAAGAAAAGATTCTAATTTCCCATCACACTTTACCAGGCTTTGGACTGTCTAATTGCGTGCTGAACTGTTATCAAAGTATTAAAGCAAATGCAGAAAGTTGTAAACAAACAAGCGCGCAGTGGATACAATGTAGTGTTATGAATCTTTTTTATTTATTTAAAGTTCGATAACAGTAAAACACTGAATCAGTCATGGTTAAAAATTAGAATCAGCCCTATTTACAATAATTAATATAAATACTACTTACTCTACGACGATAGGTGGATAGGTACGTAATTACATTCATTGTTGAACGTGCCTACCGTTTTGAGCGATGCACTTGCGAGCGCGTTTAATTTCTTTGCACTATTAAAAGAGTGTCACTTTCACTTTTTATTGTTTCAAATGCGAGGGTGATTCGCGTACATAGCTCATTCACGCTGGCTATTAAGTGTCCATTTTCACCGTACAATAAATCTTTAGCACGACCCCAGAAATAAAAATCAAGCGGAGTCAAGTCCAGGCTCCTAGCAGGCCACGGGACAGGACCACCCCGACCAATCCACCGGTCTCCGAACCGAGAATTGAGATAGTCTCTTACGTTTCTAGCGAAGTGTGCTGGCGCGCCATCATGCTGGAAGTAGAGGTCACGCCAGACTACCAGGGGTACATCTTCTAACATTGTTTCAACATCGTTACGTAACAAGTCTATGTACGTATTATTGTTTAAACGGTTAAGAAACAGGCCCTAAAACTTTATTGTCTAGCACTCCTACCCACACATTTACACTAAACCGTGTTTGGTAATAGTCCGGTCTCACTTTATTTGGGTTAATAGTTGTCCAGTAATGGGAATTATGTATGTTAAATAACCCAACACGTGTAAAAGTACATTCATCAGTCCAGAGAATGTGACGTTGGGGTTGTTGCAGTAGCCACCTACAAAATTCAGTTCTTGCACACGAGTGCAATGATATGGGTGGTGGCCTTTATCACGAAGGAGCTTCTTCCACACGTAAAAATCGCTGACGTTGAATACACGACCGGCATCGGCAGTGCTCGCCGTGGGGTGTATTCTAAAGAAATCTAAAACGTCTTCTTCAAGGCGCACCGGATAGCGCGGTCTTCCTGCGTCAACCGCTGGTGGCATGAAGGTGCCACATTCACGATGGCGCTGTACTGCTCTCAGGATTATGGTGAGGCTCGGCCGCCTTCCAAATCTTTCTTGATAAAGGATTTGGGCTTGTCGTAAGCTTTCGTTGTACTCACGATAACACAGGACCATTTCCAAGTATTCTTGGTTGCTGTACGCGTAATAAGGCATTGTTGTCGATTGTGATAACTACGTAACAACACACACGCAGACTTTCATGTAACATGTTCTGTTGGCTCGGTTGCGCGACGAAAACTGAAATGGCTTCATTGTCAATTTGTCATATTTTACGTCAGCGGCCCTTCGCCCCGGGCATCCCCGCGGTGAAGGGCTATGTTAGAGTGAGATGGCATGAGTTGAACAATGAAACCGGCGGGTGGTGACATGGCCACGTGCGCCTGGACCATTATTTCGTAGAATCAGAATTTATGAGATAGCAGACATGGATGTGTTTATGCATTGGGTAACCAAAATGTTTAGTGCATTTTCGCTAACTGATTTTTTTTTTTTTAAGGTATCTAATGCATTTTTCTTATTTTTTTTTTTACCATTGTCCTTATTTTGGTGGTCTGAATGATTTGTAAAAGTTTGTCCACCTATTTTAATGGGACCTTATATAGGGACAGACAGACAGGGAAGCGACTTTGTTTTATACTATGTAGTGATACATAGCATTTTTTTTTTACCCGAGCGTTTCGACCACAAATGGCTTTTCTAGTTTGTTAACTTATTTCATATAGTTTTTAGGGTTAACGGAAATTGCATTTTTTTATGGTTGACACTTTTATTTTTGTCATTGTTATCAACAACATGAAGTTTTTTATTTTTTTCTAAAATTATATAAATTATAAATATCTCGGTACAAATATCTACTTGAGTATTAAAATATCATTATTAGAATGATTTGGAGTACATCACATGTTGGTTTTTTTTTTTTGTTATCACTTCAATCGCCTATCGTAGTACTTTGTCCATGTTTTTTTGGACAAACTCTTTTTTAGTTCCTAGTATTTTGATGTCATACTTTTGAATACTCTATACATATTTGGCAAGTATTAAACAAATGCTATTATCGTTACAAATTATTTCGTCAATATCCATCTTGAATGATGTCATCGACTTTGCGTCTCTTACCTTTTTTCAGCAAAACAAACTTTGAAGCTGTGTGATTAACACTTAGGCACAGACGCCAGCACATCAAGCTACCCGAAACTGTCAAATTTTCCCAATCAACTTTAAAGCTTATGATTTAGCGATAAAATTGAAAATCTATTAAAGAAATTTGATAGATTGTAGTAGCTTGATGGCGTCCGTACTATGCTTTATAAACTCACAGTGAGACTAAATATTTGAATAATCTGTCTTTTATGGCACTAGTTCTAATTGGACTAAAAAAACAAAGACACGAGAAGAATTAACAAAGTTTTGAAAACGTTGACTACACCTCCTTAGTTCAGATTTTTTCGTAAATGACGCTGATGTTTGTGGAAAGGTTTTAGATTTTCACAAAATTAGTTCGATTTAGCTCAGTCATCATTAGGTAGTCACCATAAATAGTAACGTAACCACAGCACCTTCCCGAGCACCACAAAAAGTCGGATTTTCCTTTATTCATTTGATACTTAAAATCTTTGTCCAACACATTATGAATAGCTTTATAATTTCTGAAGAAAAAATATATGCAACACAAAAGGTTCATACGTATAAAACACTTTTATTTATTAAATTAGTTATACTGCAGTGCTATTCTGTAAAAATCTCACCGTGATAACTTGGGTGAAGTGAGCTTAAACTGAGCTGTCATTAGTGTCAATCCCTAGCATCAGATAGAATGACAGTTCACTTCAATTAACTTCTCAAGGTGAGATTGTAACAGAATGTACCGGCTGATTATGGGAAAAATTATGGTCACATTGCAAATCTACGCACGCACTCAATCGCACACGTTTAAGGATCTAGCGTAGTAGGTACTTCGTCTCGTCCATTTTGGTTTGTTTTGACTGTATACCCGAAGTGTGATTGTAATTTACTAAGTTTTAATTATTTTTGGGATAAAACATTACTTATATTAAAAATGTCAGAAATCGATTCAGTAAACGATTCGGAACAAACTACTTTCATAATGTGCATTAATTTAGTTACACATTGTATATATCCCCTCACAGAGAGGAGGATTGTGTCCCAGCAGTGGGAACATTATAGGCTGTGTATACAAGTTCTAACTTAAATATGCGTTATTTAAGTTAGAACTTGTATACACCAGAAACCTCGAAAAAAATCAGCTGTTCCCTACATTTTGACGAGTTATGCGAACATAAATGTAGGGAACAGCTGATTATTTTTTGCGATTTCTGTTTGGTCCCATAGTAAAAGTTGTTCATAATGATGAGTACAATAACCCCTTAAGAGGTTGTGCGTTATTTCCGGGACATGTTGTATATACATTTAGTTTCAGTTTACTTTTTAGAATAAAGGTCAATATCGCAAATCTGGTAATCACCGTCCTCGCAGCGTCTGCGTTGCCGTGATTGAAGTTGATTGGGGGCGGTGCAGCGGTGTCGCCTAAATTGTGATTTATTGGTCGCTGTATTAGTGAGTGAGTACACCACACCCCTCTTTTTATGTGTTTATCGCACAATCATTGTAAACTAGCTGACCTGGAAGACGTTGTGCTGCCCAAAGGTTCATACAAAATCCCGTAGAAAAAAGAACGATGATATTTTCAGAGAAACTTTTCCAATTTCTCTTTCCATAAAAACGAATTAGGACTATTACGAACATTTTAAATCCAAAAGTAGCCAAATAGGCCTGTCGGTTCTCAACTGATGCGCTTACCGTACGAACAGCATTTCATTTTTAACCGACTTCAAAAAAAGAGGTTCTGTATTCGACCCGTATGTATGTTTGTCAGTCCGCGATTTCCTCAAAAACGAATAAACCAATTTTGGTGTTTCTTTCATGAACGTGATCTACATATTCAGGAAGGTTTTAGTATACGAAGACGACGTATGTACGAAGTTATATGCATAAATATACTGCATCTCCGGCATTGCTACGCGAATTTAGATGATTCTTCTAGTCGGTGTCTTCAATCATTCAGTACACCTTAGCTTGGCACCGCTTGGCTGCAATTGTATATCGTCGATGCATTTGTATATTGTCGATGCATGCTTGCTTGAATCGCTCCCCTGGTCTTCTATACACTCTTGTTCTTTCGTCGTTCTTATAGAGCATAAATCTTTATTCATCTGAGAACATAACTCTTGACCAACCTTAAATACTCCAATTTAAGTGGGTCCGGGCATATGTTAATCTCGAAATACGATGCCCATGCTTTAATTTAGGGCCGTTTGCAGGTCTTAATGGTTTTGAATTTGCTTCAGCAAGTCGTGGTCTTACAGTCGATACACTTGGGTTACTTCCTCCGAGGCGTCGGAACTGATATGTAAGTGCAGTTCCTGTGAGAAACCGGTTTCGAAGCATTGTGTTGACCAAGTATCGATCAACGCTGACTCCGGCCGATCTCCAGCATTGTAAAAATTATTGTGCATTCAACAGGTGTAAGCGACATTATAACAGCTTCAATAATGGATATTGAACATCCGAAACGCTGATTACATACCTTTTTATATGACAGAATAGAAACAAAATCAAAAACAGATGCAGAATTCGTAGTTCTATTTACAAAAGTCCCATTTTTTATTTTGTCATTTTTGATAGCATAACTTTACAGTAACTAAGGAGTTTTATTACTTACATTTAAGGAACATTTAATTGTTTATTAAACACAATTTATTTCATAGCTTAATGGTTATTAGCTTAGTATTCTTAGTTTCCGAGACTTCATTGCTATCGGGTGTATTACACGTAGCAGAATGGCTAATACAGGCAGGCAATAAATGAGTGCGGAATATAAATTAATAAAACCATCATAATAATATCTTATTCCAGTACCAGGGACCACCGATTCTTCGAACATGGAAATATAGTCAAACGTCTTGGTAAAGCTGAATTATTGGAATATAGAGATAATCTCAATCTGATGAATAATAATTTAGTAGACAGTGACTTACATTATTCTAATAACTGGATAGACCACTATGTATTTTATCTCTTGATCAGAGGCAATTTTGGTATTTGGAGTACTTAGCATTCAGCCGATATTGTTTCCACTGCTGGGACACTGGCCTCCTGTCTGTGAGAGGGAGTGGGCCATAATCCACCACGCGGGCCCCGTGCGGGTTGGTGGAAGTCACATGTCTCCGATGTTTTCGGTTCTTACGATGTTTTCCTTCACCGTTTTGAGAACAGTGGTGATGAAATGAATTACGCAAAGTGAAGTGCCTGCCTGGGTTCGAACTCTTGAGTCGGGGCCGATACCATTGGGCCACCACTGCTCGTTAGAGTACTTATATGCGTGGGTGAATCAAATATAAACCGGACTTTTTTTATTACTAGTCTCTGGGTGAACTGACGCGCTTGGTGATGTTGTATGTGTTAGGGGGATCATCTAGGGGAGGGGGGATACTGCTCCGGCTCACTACAGTTTATTGCGCACCAGTAGCATCATGTCTGAGCAGGAGGCACATAAGTCTGTTGAGCAACGACTTATCATAAAAATTTAACACGGGAGGGCATAAAACCTTCCGAAATTTTTCATCGATTGACTCTACAGCTCGATAAGAATACGCTTTCAAGAACTCAAGTGTAGGAATGGCACAAAAATAAATTCAAGTGGAGGACGCCGTTTTCACACTGACCAGATAGTGGAATCATTTGTGTGCAATTGGCTAAAGGCACAACCGACTACTTTCTTCGATAATGGCATCAAGAAACTTCCCCTGCGCTGGGAAAAATGTGTTAATAGAAGGGGAAATTGTGTAGATAAATAAAATATATTACATTTTTTTTATAATGATACATGCGTATTTTTTTTTACTTAACCCTTTACCGCATAGGAAACCATATATGGTTTGACATGTTTACAGTTTATTTTACTCTAAAAAAATAAAAAACTAGCGTATAAATCCTAATGGGGTTTGTTTTTCATATCATTAGCAATAATAAAACACAACTATTTTGTCTATCATCACATAACACTTGGAAAAAAAAAAAAACACTAAAATTAATTCTGAAGCTTTAATAAAGACATTAACATATATTTTTTTTTTGTCACTTATTTAATATATCATGCAGTAAAGGGTTAAGTCCGGTTTATATTTGATCCACCCACGTATGGTAATAATCATATCAGTATTCCCACTGTTATCCTTTAACTTCCAGTAACGTTTTTATTGTAACCTGTATAGGTACTGTTTGGGAGAGTAGACGTAACAAACCTAATTTCATATTATTAAAATTATGTTTTTTTTTTTTTTTCAAAAATAGCGCGCATAATTTTAATTAAACAAATTTGAATTCAGTCCAAGGAAGTGAAGGAAGTTGCTTGACGCATTTCCCGTTGGCATCATCTTTAAATATTTTGATGTGTCGTATAGGAAGAAGGAAAAGGTTGTTTATCTTCAGAATTTTTAGTATCGTCGGTAGGTATTTTGATACCGGCCATCTTTCTTTTGGGGTTTAACCAACGCGGACATACAAAATCGTTAACACCTGCAAAAGATATTCAATTTATAATTGAATTTTTATGTCCTGAACTTAGATTTTTCGATTACCTGCTATTGTTAGTGTTTAATCAAAATTATATTATTATAGTAAGGCGCCAATACAAATTGGAGGTAATCAATGTTATCAAACAGAAAGAAACAAGCTAGATAACCTTGAACTTTATAGATTTAACGTTTTTGTAACTAATAGTATGTTTGTTAAGTAGGTATATATCTCGTGCCGTCTCTCAGCATGAGACGCGTCGATAGTCATTTTAGTAGAAATAAAAGACTAAAAATATTGCCTATTAAGATTTTTAAACCTTAATCTAATTCATGAATTCTAAAAGAAGTTGGTAATTCTTGAATTTCAAGTTCACTGCTAAAGATCGGAGATATGTCGTGCGAATATTACGTTTTACTGTCTGAAACACGTGCTCTTTTATAGTGTGGTATTTCAGTGTGTGACATGTAAACCTGAACATTGACACATCACGTCAGGATCATGTAGCTGCTGTAACGCAACGTGCTCGCGTTGTTTATTCTTCAGGCGGCCGTCATAACATACATATTTGTTATGCGATTACTGTATCACCTGTAATTAATAACATTTGCGACGTTAATTGATATTGATGGTACTGAAACAGTATAACATATGATTGCAACAAAAGAAAATCAACAGACTTTAAAATTGTTGATTGAAATCCTGAAATATTTTCCGAATATTATTTTGCGAACATTGGTTTTTATTATAATTCTAACTTACATGCAAACTACTTACCTACCCACTGATATAGTATACATGTGCACACATAAAAGTCGCTAGTTTTAAGACAGAATTATCCATCACACACTATACAACATTATTTTTAGTATATGGCAAACCCGAAACACGTGTCTAGTATTTTTATGTAAAGTACAAAATTTCAAAACTGTATCATGAAAAATCACGAAGTTAAATAAGCTTGTTATGTTACCTGATTTTCTGTACAAAAAGTTGGTTACCACTTAACACGCGCCTCTGGCCGACCGACTGTGACCTGTGTTGTACGCATATGATTGCGGGTATGTACTTATTGTCGCTCGGTGTCCAACTTTTTACCATTTTAAAATATTTTTGGGACAAAATATAACATGGTGTAAAAACTATTGGAATCGATTCAGTTACTTATTCTGAACAAACTATATTCAGGTTTGAAGTATACTAAAAATAATGTATATTATTGTGTGTATGCTAATTTATTTACGTGTGTGCACATGTATACTACAACGTATTCTAAAACGATGTTCAAACATAACTTTTGTGGAAGTTATGTGTCCAACGTCATTCCAATGGAATTCCTAATTAGTTATTCAAATTAATAGTAACGTATAGGCGTAAAAGTGAGTTTCCGACGTTCTCAAGTTAAAATATTCATGGTTTTATTAAATTAGTCTTATACAACGTGTAACGTTAAATGCGCAAAACCTCAGACACCCTAACTGATTTTTAATTCAATTGACCTATTTCACAGAGAAAATAAGTAATTTAAAAAATTGTAAAGGTTTTATGTGCTGTTTTAGTTTTACTGGCCATTCTGATCGTTTCTTGCGTCTGCGACGACGCTTTACCGAGGCAGGTGTCGCGACCGGGCCGCTGCGCCGCGCTGACATTGTCCTATTAATAAATAGACACGGCAACGTTTTTAATGAAGATTTTTTGAAAAATGTGACCTATATTAAAAAGTGGTTAAATTCATTCTGCTCGTTATTCTGATCAACCTATTTTCAGGTTTTGCGCATTTAACGTTACACGTTGTATATCTGTTATAAGGTTACTGTGCTCTCTTACTGTCGTTCTTAGAAAGTGGAAAGTTTTTGATTCCATGCCTTTAGACGGGAAAAATAAATTCATAAAACGAATGTTGCTAATTAATTCTGTTTTCCTGTTCATTTATTTTTAGCTACTTGTGAGATCAGATTATTTAATGGGTAGATACGCAACGTAGAGGAAGATATTAATAGTCAAGTTTAAGTAGTTATTTTTATTTGACGGTATGGTTATGGCGTCAGCGCCAGTAAAGCGGTGAACGGTCACACAATAACGATCCAAATACAGAGCGTTTTTTTAACACCTTAATGTCAAATCTACTGTAAATTACGGTTTTTATGACGGCCGTTCTAATATGACGGAACGCAAAATGGAATTAATCACAAATGTCGTTTTTCTATGAAACATTTGCATGAAAATTAATGCAATTACTGATACCTATTTTTCCATATGAATTTCCTACGTAGGTACCTACCTATATTTATTCCACATATATGCCAAGGGCTAAAAAAATAGTGACGTGAAGCGGTATGGCCTCGGTATCGTAATAATACCAGCATTTATGTTCCTCAATTAACAACGTACGAGTCGGAGTCCATTACTCGTATATAGCGGACTGCAATTATTGAGCTTTGAGCTGGCTGGTAGGCTGGACTATACCAGTATAGTTAGAGTTGTAACTTTTATGTACTGCCGGTCGATTCTGTAAAAATCTCACCGTGAAAACTTCCGTGGAGTGAGCTGTCAGTGTCATCCAACTGATGCTAGGGATTGACCAAGCATACATTTACAATCATAATCGAGATTTTAATCATATTTTATGCTAATTCTATTGATCATTTTATATAATTTCAAAATTAGTATTTTACTGGTCAAAACATTACTACTTTGTAAAGTTTTAAAATAAAATAGCAAAACAAAAACTTTGTTAGAATATAAATTTTGTTGTTTTTTCTTTTTTTTCCCTAAATTAAAACCCCACGAAATAGTAATGTTTTGACAATTAAAATACCAGCTTTGAAATTATACAAAATGATCATTAGAATTAGCATAAAAAAATATTATTAAAATCTCGATTATGATCGTAAAGGTATGCTTGGTCAATCCCTAGTATAAGGTGGGATGACATTGAGAGCTCACTCCACGCTCACTTCACCTAAGTTTTGACGGTGAGATGGTTACAAAATCGCACTGCTTTTGTAGCCACCAGATAAGTTCGTCTTAATCTTTTCATTATGTAAGTTGAAATTAATAAGGCGGGAAAAATAAAGGACTAAAATTACTTATGCGACTGGTAATTACCCTATTAGTATATACTAAGTAATACCCAATAACGCTGTTTATTGCGTAGATATAGGATGTGTAACCGGTTACAAAATAAAGATGAATTTCAGTTTTGTGGGTACCTATCTGTATAACGTTTGGAAAGAATCTTGGCAGACGGACTACTAAGTCATTCCGTAAGGAATCCGTTTTTTTTCTTCTGTTGAGGTACATAACCCTAAAAAATAACAAAAAAATAAGCGTCTGATACCTTTATCAACAAGAAGCAATTACCATGTCACGACCGTACCTACATAATTAATTAAAAACACAGGGTGTAACGATCTTAAGAGTTTCTACTAGACTGGTGTATTTCTACTAGACTTATATGTAAGTTGATTGTCTTGGCAAAAATATTTAACTAAAGGTCAGGCGCGACGCGACTCTAGTAGAACCATTTCTATGAAAATTGTTCTACCAGAATCGCGTCGCATCGTCGCGTCGCGCCTGCCTGCGGGAGCCTTAACTGCTGGATAAGAATGTCTAGCCTAATCCGTCTTCATTTCTCTTCGTGACTTTAGTAATACGTGCTATTTTAAGCCATAATAATATAGTGTGTGTGCTAAGCTTATCTGTTCTTTTCCACAGACGCCTGCCTGCGTTGCCAGGGCGAGAGCAAGAAAGATTCATACGGCAAACAAGACTGCGTGGTGGTGTGGGGGGAGTGTAACCACAGCTTCCACTTCTGCTGCATGTCCCTGTGGGTCAAGCAGAACAACCGGTGCCCCCTCTGCCAGCAGGAGTGGTCCATACAGCGCATGGGCAAATAAACTGCGAATATACTTGAAGTATTCAAGTGTAAAACATCTTAGATGAATGATAATGATTCTAAAATAAAGTTAGCTAATAATCTCAAAGATACTTTGTTTAATTTATTCTACGATCAGTTTTAGTAAAGTCAACACCCTAATTGCGTTATCTCAATCTGAATTATTTTGAAGGATATTGCTAATCCATTGCTTTGTATGTTCAAAACATTTGTCGTCTGCTCAATAACGTAAATAACGCAATGAACGTTGTTGAACTGTCAAAATGAAAGCCATTCCTACTGTTAGTGTTTTACGCAATTACCCCGCAGGTGTTGAGTGGGTAGCAGATATCACCCAGGTAGGTGCTAGAAATAATGGTTCTCTTTTTACATGGTGCCTGGGAGTGATGACATTTACTACAGCGATTAAAACAAGATGAGAATTAGTGTCAACACATCATCTGCCTAGCCTTTCCCCAACTATGTTGGGGTCGGCTTCCAGTCTAAACGGATGCAGCTGAATACCAGTATTTTTCATGGAACGATTGCCTATCTGACTTCCACAACCCAGGTACTGGGTAATACGATACCCCTTGGTAAGACTGGTTGTCAGACTTTCGGGCTACTGACGACCCGTAACGACTGTCAAAGATCTACGAATGACAGCCGGGACCAACGGCTTATCATGCTTTCCGAGGCACGGAGGGGGTCTTAGTATGTGAAGATGGTCACCCATCCACGGACCAACCGCGGCAAGAGTAGCTTCACCTGATCGATCGATCCGTGCGGCTGGTATTACTTAGCCACAAGCCCATCTCCATCTCATTAATGTCTACACGTGGTATAATAATTTGCCATTGTCATAAGTGCTGACGACGTGGCACACATTATGATAAAATACGTATCCTATTGTATTATAATACTCTACGTTTGTAATTTCTTAATGAGGCAATCCTTCGACACTATCCTTCACTACAAGGTCGGTTGGAGCCACATTCTAATATTAATTGGGGACAAAAAAATCGAATGAGCAGCTTTTTTAATGTGTCATGGGCGTAGCCCGTTCTAGCCGCGAGCTACCAGGCGAGCCACCAGTTCACCTTCTCTATTATAAATCTCAGTTCCTGTTCTAGCTTCTATATATACTACCTACTTACAATGCTGACATTAAGTAGGTTGATAAACATTAGTTTATTAATTTAGCTGAGATTGACATTTAAAAAAAAATTGAGAATGCTAGTTACCATAATGAAATGTTAAAAAAAACCCCGAAATATCAACAAGAATGAGTAAAGTCGTAGTTTTTGTTGATATAACTTTTATACCTTTTTGAATTTCAAACACAATCTATGTAAGGCATTTTCTTATAAAAAGTTAAGCAATCCACATCCGCTATTCTTGCCAATTCTTAAACAACGAAAAATTCAAAGAAATATTTTAGGTATATCTATCTACAACGAACAAGATTAACTTCATTCAGTTTTGTTACCATTCAGAGAGTTCCAGAATACGACCAGTCATAAGTTTCATAACATGCCCGTCCTGATCACTGTGTGGTAATTTTCCACGTTGTCATAACAATCTCACCTACAGCGAAACATTAGAAGTTCACAACAATCATAATTCCTAAGTATAAGTGAATTTACATTCGGCACGATTCCATGATGCGTCTGTTAATGATCATTGGTCGTTAGGACAGACTATAGACCGTTGTTAAACATGAACTCTGTCTCGACTCGATTGCTAATTACTGCAATAAATCACGGAAGCTAAACAACGAAGTCAGTTGTGTAAATTATCACTTCCCCTTTATTACCATAGTTTTATTTAAATGCTAGAAAACTCTAGAAATGTGTTTGTCTTTGTTTAGAACTGACTGGTTTTAGTTAGGTGCGGAACTGCTGGTTATTCTTTTGTAGACTATTCTTAGAATCTGAACTCTGAATCTTAATAATCCCCTATTATATTTATACAAAATTCTTGATGATTGATTGGCAAAATAATAGAATTCATTGTAACTTCAAATTTACGGAAACATACTAAAATAACTTACACAAAAAAGGAGAAAGCTCAAAATTATATTCGCTGTATAGGGTGAAGAAAGTCAAAACCTGGAACAAATTAACTTTCAGAAAGCAAAAACACTTCATTGAGCTGGAACCAGACTGTACACCAACTAAACAATGGACATATCGCTCCAAGATCTTACCGCAAACATAAAATAAAAGATATGAACAAACAAACATGCAGAAACAACGCTCTCATAACACAGGCTTGTATTTTCAGTGCAAGAAGGAACCAGTTACGGAACGACTTTTTTTTGGACATGGAGTCAACTTCAGACTTCAACTTCAGCTCAAACATCGAGTCAAAAGCAAAGACTGCAGCCAAAAAGCTGGGAATTCCAAATATGGTGAGGCGATACTTCACACCAGCGCCGTGCGATTCTGTAACCATCTCACCGTGAAAGGCAAAAAACTAATTTCTGTGCCAATTTTTTGACTGTTACTTTTTATTATATTTTTTTTTTTTTCCTTTTACTGTAAACTTTAAAACTACACATATTTGTATGTCTTACCATAGACAAAACATAGCGCGCTGTATTTACCTATAAGATCTGTATTTTTTTTGTTACCTATGTTTTACAAATAATAAATGATTGATTGATTGATTGATTGATTGAAAGCTTGGGTGAAGTGAGCGTGGAGTGAGCTGTCATTCGCTAGGGATTAACACTATTAATTGCTCACTTCACTTATGATTTCACGGTGAGATTTTTACAAAATTGACCGGCTGCATGCCAATTCTCGTACTTAAAAACCGTTTAAATTCAAGTCGCAATCTCATCTCACCGACAATCAATGTCAAAAATGTATGTAAATTGATTGCATTTTTGACACATTGAGACTGAGATAAACTGAGATTAGAATGCGAACGTTCTTAAGAATACGGGAATTAGCCAGCGACTTAATTTTTCTCAAGCAACGGAACAAGAATGGACCTACCCTTCCAGTGGATGGCTCTTGCACTCTGCACTTGAAACTCTGCACTTGAATCAGTGGAACAAAAAAAGCCTCATAGGCGCTGGTGGACAACCCACAGTCTAGCACATCGGCAAGACGTGGCTTGCATTTTGGTCTACTATCAATTGAAGTTCAGAGAGTGACCTCCACAACCTGATCTCAACATTTCCCTTCTTCTAGATGTACTGTATGTAGCGTAGGTACCATCCACACTTGGTAAATATGCCGATTAGTCGTAGTCAACGCTTTTCCACATTTATTGTGCGCACAACCAAAGAGTGGAACTCTGCCAGTGACTGTATTCTTTGCCACCTATAATAACACTTTAGCATTCAAAGCAAGAGTGCACAGGCATATTCAATTTATCAAAACCTAGGTTGTGTAAAGGATGAACTGGAATATCATGAAGGGAAAAGTTTTGGTACAAAAAATAAAATTGTGGAAAAAACCTGCAAGATGATTTCGTCACGGCTAACTATGCTAAACAGATGCATCAGAAATGTAAGTATAATCAAGGGTCTAATTTAACAGAGGAGTGCATTGGTTCTTACAAAATAAACTTCCAGAAACTAGCAATGAGTACGAAAGACAATAGTATTTCGTACTTATTGCTAGTTTCTGGAAGTTATAGTCATATCAGATCTTGAAACCCTTAATTAAAAGACGTGTGTACAATTAATAAGTACTAGTAAGGAGATGCTGACGCATTACATTTGAAAGCTAATGACGGCGCTTGCGAATCAAGTTATGTGCGTCACGCTCAGCGCCATGCTAGTTAATATGATATAAGATTATGTCTTCCAGGAAATCTGTCTTACGTAAATCGTTTACATTGTGTTAAGAAAATCTCTACTGATAGCGTGTAATTGAAAACTGTTTGTAGCTATTTGGCTCATAGTGAGGTCTTAATTTCTTTAGTCATATGGTACCTATTGGTTAGATTGCAAAATGGTGGAGTTTTCCGTACTTAACCAGTGCTAACCAATTCTTATTCATTCTGACCAGCTCCTTCCGCAATTTTGTTACAACGCAGTATCGTTCTATCAGGATCCAAGTGCTTGTGATAAAGTGACGTACCGCGAATTGGAATATTTTTCTACCTAGAAAATATTGTTTTCTTAGTGAGTTTTCGGCAAGTCGAAATACTAGCAGCTAGATAATAAGTAATAAGTATATCTGAAAACTGGTTTTGATGTAAATGTAATAGAAAAGAGGTACCTAATTACCCATACAGTGGAAACTCGATTAACCGGACTAATTGTTGTCGTTAGGGATTCTGATAATCGAAAATCCGGAAAAGAATTGAATGTATGAAGACAAGCGGGTTTTGTGCATATGTAGTACATACATAATAAATAATAAAATTCCACAACTTTCACACAACGCCATCTAGTCCCAAACTAAGCAGAGCTTGTGCTATGAGTACTAGACAACTGATAAACATATTACATATACAACGTGTAACGTTAAATGCGCAAAACCTGAATATAGTTTGATCAGAATAACGAGCAGAATTAATTGAACCACTTTTTAATATAGGTCACATTTTTCAAAAAATCTTCATTAAAAACGTTGCCGTGTCTATTTATTAATAGGTCAAGTAACCCAATGTCAGCGCGGCGCAGCGGCCCGGTGACGACTCCTCCCTCGGTAAAGCGTCGTCGCAGAAGCAAGAAACGATCAGAATGGCGAGTAAAACTAAAACAGCACATAAAACCTTGACAATTTTTTTAAAGACTTATTTTCTCTCTGAAATAGGTCAATTGAATTAAAAATCAGTTGGGGTGTCTGAGGTTTTGCGCATTTAACGTTACACGTTGTATATTTCTAAATACATAGGTACATATTATAAATAAATTAATAATGTTATGTGTTTATTAAAAACAACAAATACATATCAACGAAAATGAGAAAATGAACGTTTATCAAGAAATTATTAAGAGATACACTGTTCAACATACGATGTATGCACTTATTGGTCGCGGTAGTCCGGATAGTCGCGAATTCGTATAACTCCAATCCGTATAACTGAGGGCCGGATAATTGAGTTTCTACTGTATCTTCATTACATAATTTAAAAGTTGTGCGTTAACAGGTTTCTGACTGACGGGTATCAATTAACACTATATTAATACTATACAGGAAGCATGGGGTATCATGACGTCATAAGTGTAGTGTTTCACACTGATACAAGTATGCCTATCAACCATCTCAAATACCACCTACTGCGTAACAATTCATCTGTGATCGACAGCGCCAATGTCAAATCAATAACGATCACTTGAAACATTGAATTATTTTGTAGGCGACGCACATCCATCGGCGGTGACCTGATCTTTCCGTTGCGACTTGGCTATTGTTTTTCTTTGTGAATAACGATGAATTATTCAACATCTTTTAATATTGTTTCTTCTGCTATTCTGTGCAGTATGTTTTGCACGGAGAGAAAATTCTTAGAAAAATTACTGTGCTCGTCACCGTAAAATGAGTGCAAGTGACATCTACAGAAAATTTTCTGAGTGAGATTGGGAAAAATTCACTATTTGTCCGATAAATTTTACTGTACAGCATAAGAATTTTTACTGTGCTAGCATGGTCATTTTTCCATTACCACTCAAATGCACTCAGATTATGAGGCAGCACAGTAATTTTTCTAAGGTTTTTCTCTCCGTGTGGAATGCTCAGGTGCGCTCTCGAAGACTAATTTAAACGACCGTCTAGACGAGCAATATGTAAATTTTTCCAAAAATAAAAAATGTGCGTGGCCTTCAAAGTCACTTTTTCTTTTCTCGTAATGTAACTCACGCCAAGTGACATACTCGAAAGTACATGAGTATCTGTGCTAAGTGCTAACCCAGGAATCCTCAGTTATGGATTTTGGAGATCCATTGGAGCAATTACACTAACGTAGCATATACCTAAGCACAATCTGTTACTAACCACTAAAAACTTATGGACTGATATTGGTCTGAAATAAAGATACTTTATTTTATTTTATAATCTGCCAAAACAAACCATTTCAATAAAATCAACGTTATACGTCATTCTAAGAAGCTTTGAAATCTGTGCCAAGTTATCTCAAGCGGCATGTATGCCAAAATATGTGGGTGTATTACACGTATTATGTAATTTTATAACTATTATTACATTTATTGTCGTTATAGGTCGTTGCCCATTGCATGGAAATAGTATTTATATAGTATGGCACATTGCCATCATATTTCGTAGGTAACTCTTCTTATCTATGACTCGCTGCGTGAGTTGTAGGTGTGTCACTGATAAGAAGAGGAATGTTATCAATTTTGTTTGCTTAGATACAGCAGAGCTGCAAAATCATGACGACATAATATCGTAAACAATTAGGTACCTAATCTTGTGACAAACAGTTTAGGGAATATTTTTATCGTTAGAATTACGAGTGCTTATTTGGTTATTTTTGTTTTAAGAAATCCATCTGAATGCTCACACCAAGGCGGAAAAACAGCTACATAATTAAATAGGTATGATTTAAATCTGCTTGCATTTGAATCCGCTTACAAGCAAGTCTTCACTTACAATCCGAACGCTACTGTTGAAAGAGTTTTACGTACAAGTAGGTACAGACGCCAGCACATCAAGCTACTACACTCTGTCTAATTACTTTCATAGATTTTCAACTTTATCGTTAAAGCATAAAGTTCAAAGTTGATTGGGAATACCTATTTGACAGTTTCGGGTAACTTGATGTGCTGGCGTCTGTACATCCATACGGATCTCAAGAACTGCTTATGCACACCTTTCATAGACTTATGATTGGCAAGTCATAAAGTGTAAAGAAAGCACGTTGCTGTCTCATAAATCCTAAATGGCACTTTCGTCTACGTGACACCCCAGCGATTGCTAACCAGGCTTGGTATCTGTACCTAACTACCTGAAACCGGTATCGATACCAAGATTCTCATGTCACAGACTTGTAGAGCTACTTCGAGGGATAGTAAGTCCATGTTATCTTGTTTGAGTAGAAAAAGCAGGTTCATCTACGACATTCCTCTTATACAGTACAGGGTAAATATACCTATGACATGATATTAATAGATCAGTTCATTATAGACCGCGCGTGAAGTTCTCGTGAAATAGAAATACATATTAAGTACCGTCCTTTGTTTGTTGTTGCAATGTAATTACAGGAAACTTAGTCGAAGGTGGTTCTGTGCAATTACGTATTAAATTAACTGACGTCCATTAACAAAAACTGCACCGCAACAACTAATAGTTTGTGGTTAATTTATTGCATTTTCATATTTTTCATCCTTATGTCAGGGACATCTTAAAAATATTCCCGTAAACAGCAGGGTGCCTGGTATAATATTTGAACAATTGAACAATCTTCGAGCAATCTTCTTCAATGTAAGAGCAAAGTAGAAGATTAAATAATCTTAGCCGTATCGCATAACTTCCTAGTTAACAATAATTATCTAACACAAAGCGACCTCGATGCAGTAATCAAAATTGTTTCGCGTTTCGTATCTTTCGATTGACTCAGCAAAATATTGAGTCGAAGTCTGCAAAAATATGCAAACATTACGTGCTTGATTAACAAGCCTTGTTGACTGCCAACTTATCTAAGAGTTGTTCATGAAATTGATAAATAATCATTTAGTTAAGTATTTAGTTCCTTGTAGTTTTTGCTCAATCAGTACACCTTGTATATTATTTTGAGCGTAGCTCAGTTCGAGCACGACACGTTTCGCCACACCCGGCCAGGCCTCCACCGCGGGCCAATCACACGCCGCACCGCCACCGCAAGTACAATCAGTACTTTCGATGCATCGGAGTCGGACTATAGACAGCCTTGGACAGCAATAAATAAACACAGATTGCGTCAGGTAACGACGATAATGAGCAATCTGTTTATGATCAGTTTCCTGAAAAGTGTGCTATCATGGGGGCAAAGTTTTCCTGCTTTGATTATCATATTTTTAGCTGATGTAATAACCAGAAATATACAATTTTAAAGAGTACTTACTTGCCTTCTTTGTTCTCTGGTTCTAAATGAAACATTCTACTTCAGCTCGCTAATTTCAGTATTGTTAGGCTACCTAATTAAAGCTTTGTGGTGTCGTCATTTTAAACAAACGCGTGTTTTCATGACCATGTGTTACCATTAGGCGTCAAAATATTATAAATAAATAAATAAATCCCTGGACATTTCACACAGCACCATTTGTCCCAAGCTAAGCAACCTAATGCTTGTGTTATGGTAACAAGATGGCTAATAAACTACTTATATACAATTTTTTTTTTTGTAAATACATACATATTATAGATAGAAAAGCACCCAGACTCGGAAAAAATACATGTAGGTCATACAAATATTTGTTCCGTGCGGGAATCGAACCCGCGACACGCAGCGCAGCAGTCAATCGCTTAACCACTGCGCCAACCGTGCCGTCAAAAATTGATATGTATTGATATGTATGAAATGCGTTTGAATCTACAGTCTTAAAGGCATCTTTTGTAGCATCATTAACTGAGACCTATAATGAATTTAAAGTCCTCCAGACCGTATTTCGGCCACGGGGGCCAATCTCAACGGAGACTAGCCTTCGGCGCGGGAGATATTACAGTGCACAAGTGTGCGCGCAGACACAGGTGCACTCCCTCTTCCCTCACTCTAATAGTCCGATGGGATGGCAATCCTACACGACCGGAGAGAGATCAGGCGCAGGATTCCGAGGCACGGAGGTATCACACCGCCAACTTCCAAACTCCGGGCTGCGGGCGGGAATTTATGGTGTGCATGAAAACCTTATTTCTAGGTATCTATTATATGTGGTGATGCCAATAGCTTGCTTTAGTTTGTTGTTTTTTAGTTAGAGCTATTTTTATTTTCCGGCCTCTAGTCAACTTGCAGCTAGCGTGCAGGTTGTAAGGATGTCACTAAATGTAATAAAAATAGTTTCGCGTCCACAAGGTGCCTGTTTATTGAGGCTACGAGTATGATTCTGTTACCGTGACCGTAGTATCAGTTTACAGAAACCAAAAACAATCTCAACCATTGGTTCGCTGACCTAGTAGATATAGCCTAATTGTAATTAGGAGATCTAGCTGGCTATCGGTTCATTACCAACTCAAGACGAATACGGCTGGCACAAATCTCAAATGGGATGTATATCTAGGCACTCGATATAGGTAGGTTAGGTACTCAATTTCCGAAGATTCACTAAGAGGTCTCTCTGTATGTTTTATTTTGAATATATCAACAATAAGGCACTGTAAGTCTGTAACTAGAATTGGCAGTAACTTTCCATTCGCTGCGACTGGCTGCGGCCAATGGATAATTACTCGATGTTTATGAAACAAAACGCCAAAGACATTGGTGTGTACATACCTATACGTGGTGGCTATTCGGTGCCACACGAGCCTCGCTCGAGAAGAATCGTACCAGTTCGGTGCGAGTTCTAGAACGTCATTTGAGCAGAGCTCTGGAGATTCGATAACTAATAGTACTAACGGTTAAACATTCATTTTACGTGGAGTGGAGCGATCACACAGTTTACTGAGGTGACTAATCCTATACAGGGTGAAATTGAAAACATGCGACTAATCGAAATGGGAGATTGTACTCATCATTATGAACAACTTTTACCATGGGACCAAACCTGAAATTGCGAAAAAAAAAACAGCTGTTCCCTACATTTTGACGAGTCATGCAAACATAAATGTAGGGAACAGCTGATTTTTTTTCGCGATTTCAGGTTTTATCTCATAGTAAAAGTTGTTCACAATGATGAGTACAATCTCTCATTTCGATTTGTCGCATGTTTTCAATTTCAACCTGTATATGTACTTACTGGAACTGTAGATAATGATCTACAATTCCCGTAAACCCTTTTCACGGAGCTCAAAGTCCATGTCACTAACAAACCTTAATTAGTGAGACTAGACAACTGATGGCTGTCCTTAATCGTCGTCTTGATAATTAAAGCTCTCACAAGACAGGACCAGTCTCTGCCTACGTAGGTACCTTCTCGGGATGTTGATCAACAGCTACTGCGGCTGCATCATAATTCATATTGGTGAATTTGAAAACAAGTCCGAATACCGAAATGTATGTTCATTTCGGTATTCGGACTTGTTTTCAAACAAGCACAAGCAACCCATTCGTCTCTTGTTAAATGTAGGGGTCTGGTGAAATTCTGAAAACTGATGAGGACTTTGTGTATCGTATTGGCACGAGCTAATCAAGAACGTAGTGCCAATTCTCGTCATTTTAACAACGTTCAAAGTCTAATGTCAGTCTCAATCTGTCAAAAATATCTCTAATTTTCCTACATTTTTGACAAGTTTGTGACATTGATTGTCGCTGAGGTGAGATTGACTAGATTTTGACCGTTTTTTTAATTACGGGGATTGGCCTTCAGCTCATATGATATAGTCATCATGATTGGAAGGTAATCAGCAATGAGCTGTCAATAGCGAGTGTCAATCCCTAGGTGGAATGACAGCCGGTCTATTCTGAATAAATCCCACCGTGAAAGCTTATGTGAAGTGAGCTGTCATTCTACCTGATGCTAGGGATTGACACTGTTGACCATCACCTAAGTTTTCACTGTCAGTTTCTTTACAGAATAGACTGGTTGGGTTGGTACCGTGGCCCAGGGCGCAGACATAAGTTGGACCTACCTACTCAACTCAGTCGTCGAGCCACTCCTAATGAACGAAACAAAAGTACTTAGTAATTTTTTTTTTTTTTGGTAAAGTTGAAATACATTTCTGTAATCTGTACATGGCATCGTTAGCAGCAATTAATAACACTAAACAAAATAGACGTATAATTGCCAATTAAATCTAAATTTCGTGTCTGAAATGACGTGTAGTGGAAATCCGTTAATTAGATAGGTATGCTAGTACCTAATACAATTACTAAAATACTAACTCCTCGGTAAACAGAGCCTTCATTTCTAACTTAACAATTCTGTCTAGACAGTAATTTTATATTGTATTTTTTTTTTAAGAAATAACAAATTACGATGTAATGTAATGATCCTTCGTGGACTAAGCGTAAATTATTATAAATCTATGTAAGTAGATAAAGAACGCTGCCATAACAAATACTGTTTCAAACTTTCAAATCCAATGTTACAAGTCATGTCATCACTAATGGAGGGTTGTACAGACGCCAGCACATCAAGCTATTACAATCTGTCAGATTTTCAACTTTATCGCTAAATCTTAAGGTTCAAAGTTGATTGGGAAAATCTGACAGTTTCGGGTAGCTTGATGTGCTGGCGTCTGTACCAATCTGCATATCATCCTTTATTGTACTTAACTCCCGAAGAGCGCAAGTCTTGCTTGTAACACTGGCCACTGCTAAAAAACATAAGGTATCCCAGGTACCACTGCAATGAGGGACGGCTGTTAAGGCATAAATTAGACAGACTAAACTAAATTTATGTTCAGTGCGTCTTTTTCTTTCTATTTCATTAAGAAAAGGACAGAAGATAAATATTAGTTTAGTCTTGTCAAATTAAGATACTCCTATAGACAAGTTTAGACGTGATTAAAAAAATGGCTACTAAAAATACCTACGTCTTTTTACGCCAGGCGCTGACTAATTTGACAGGACTAAACTAATATTTATCTTCTGTCCTTTTCTGAATGAAATAGAAAGAAAGAGATGCACTGAATTAAAATTAGTTTAGTTTGTGAACAAGGGGATTGGCGCCATTATCATTCTATACTTCCATACTAACCCATAGGTACCTAATTACTAATAATAGGTCTATACCTATGAAATTGCCGTTTTGTATGAAAAAATTTAAAGGATATTTTTTCATGTATTTTTTGTAATGCATCTTTGCCAACGCAGTGGCAGTTTATTGATGCCCTTCTTAAATAAATCAGCTGGACGGGAGGCAACAAATTCTTCAAAGGCATTTTGTACTGCCTCTCGGGTATTTAATTTTTTTCCCGCCAAGAAGTTATCCAAATTCTGGAAAAAAGTAGTAGTCTGTAGGCGTAAGGTCTGGTGAGTAGGCCGGATGACGGAGAGCTTCCAACCCCAGTTCTTGCAACTTGGTGACCGTCTGCTGTGCAGTATGAGGTCGCGCGTTGTCGTGCAGGAGCAGCGGAGACGAGCGATTGACCAATGCTGGTTGGAGATGTGCCAGCTTCTCCATCATTGTGTTCAGTTCTTCACAGTACACATCTGCAGTAATGCACACCCCGTTTGGTAAGAAGCTGTGATGAATCACACCGACGCTAGACCATCAAACAGTGACCATCACTTTTCTAGGGATAAGTTTTCGTTTAGGGCATTGTTTAGGTGCTGAACCAGGATCCAACCAACTTGCTGAGCGCTTGCGGTTATCAAACAGAATCCATTTTTCATCGCAGGTAACAATGCGGTTCAAAATTCCTTCATTTGTGTGTCTGTTGAGCAGTGCAAGGCACGTCTCGACGCGTACTTCGCGCTGGCGATCATTGAGTTCGTGGGGCACCCATTTGTCAAGCTTTTTTACCTTGCCAACTTGACGCAAATGGACCAATATTGTTTTGACGCTAACGTCGAAAGCTGCTGCTAATTCAGCCGTAGATTGTGTAACATCAGCTTCCACAATCGCCTTTAATTCGTCACTGTCGACCAAAGTCTTCGGACGACCGCGAGGTTCATTTTTCAGGTCGAAATTTCCAGAACGGAAGCGAGCAAACCAATAACAGGTGGTGCGTTGGTTTGTAGTGTTAGCTCCGTAAACGTCGTTGATGTTGCGTGCCGCTTGTGCCGCGTTGCTGTCACGACGGTACTCATATTCCATAATTACTCGAATTTTTAACGTATCCATGATGACAAAAAAGATTGAAATGCGATGAAAATGTAACACTAATCAATAAACAAATGACTACTTTTGGAAACAAAATTCCATGTTTTTAAAATAAAATTAATTTGAAATTAGAATTCTTAGCCAAACAAAAATTATTTTGATTTGAAATGGCCAGTTCTGCAGAACGGCAATTTCATAGGTCAAGACCTAATATTATATAAGTACGTAAGTAATTCTAACTGTCTGTCGATCTGTTTCTTAGTTTTTTTACGCTTAACGGCAGAACGGATTTAAATAAAATTTGCCACACGGATAGACCATGACCCGGGATAGGACACAGTATCCTTTTTTATCCCATTAGTACGGTCTCGTGGGATAATTTCCGCCCTTCACGCGGGCAAACGTAGAACCAATGACCGTTGAGGTAGACGTGTTCTTGAGGTAACAGCTGGATGAGAGTTGCCGAGAATCGAGCTCACTGGCGTGTAATTGGAGAGGCCTATGTCCAGCAGTGAACTGCTGCAGACTGAAGATGACGCGCACAAAACTGGGGGCAAAGCAACTATTATTTAAAATGCCACGCTGCTTCGTTTATAAAATGGGTAATGTCCCTCAAAGGAGCACTACTATCTATTTTAAAAACGTATTCGGATACCCCTACGGCAACCACTGATGAAGAGAGAGTCGTTTTATTTTGAACCACACAAACAGACCATTTTGAATCTCGTGCGTCAAATAGAGTAAAATCGCTTTTCTTTCAAATCTATGTGCATAAATACATGCAAAGAATGCCTACCAAAGTATTTTGAATGTGCGTCAATAGACCAAATGTGATGAATATAGGCAGGCACAGTAAACAGTCTTCTACCGAAACGATCAATCTATCCTTGATGGGAGTATTTCATGTCAGTCTATTTATTCCATTTTAAATGCAAACGGAAAATTCCAGCCTTGATCGACAACAATTATATCAATCAAGTCAGTTGTCTGATTGTCTGTACGATGTCCGATTTCTTGATTCGCTGGTAGTCACACATGAAAGAGCGAGTATACATTTCAAAATCGGATTTGGAATATTGGATCAATGTACCACGATTTGTCAATGTGGTTCCAAAACCACTAGGTATTTAAATGTGATATATAAATTAAGTGAAAAACGTGTTCCGAAACTCGAAATCGTGGCCATATTCATTGCCATTTTGGATAGTTTATGAAGAAAAAAACTAGAACAAACGAGTATTATTCAGCACGTGCTGAATTGAAATTCGTTTCCAATGTGCAAATATAATGTAGCTACGTGCAATGTCCAAATATAATGTGGCTACAGGAATATACAGGAAATAATTCTGGTTTTTCCAATACCTACCTACCGAATTCCAAAAACTCCTCGTTTTCATGCTTCGCACCGTCAAACGGGGTGACTATGTGCCTGGCAGGTGAAAATGTGCAATGGGGGTCTAAAGTTATGCTTTGATTAATAATAATCTGACTCAAATGTGTTTAACGCCATTATTTTTAAATCGCTAATAGATTCACGAAATATTACGAATCCATTAGTGATTTAAAAATATGGCGTTAAACACATTTGAGTTAGATTATTAATTGCACATTTTCACCTGCCAGGCACATAGTCACCCCGTTCGACTGTATCAAATTGTAATGACATTTACCTACAAGTAAATTCGTACTATGTAATGCACTAAAATTCAATACCTAATGTATGAAATAAACATGCCTTACATAATAGGTAAATTGGCAAATAATAGCTAAGTAGTTGTGTTGCCAGCGTAATTAAATGAATAATTGTTTTAAATAAAGGAAATTCATTCAGAAAAACAAATCTACAACTTACAATACCTTGTAACGGCAACCACCCAAAATGTTTATAATATTATTTATAGTTCAGCCATGTTGATACCTATTTTCGCAAAAAAAAAAGAAAAACATTTTTGTCTCTACTCTATATTAATCCTATCTTAATAACCTTTTTATTACATTAGAGGACCACTAATTACTGTACCCTAATTGCGTAACATATTAATAACATGTTAACATATCAATCACAATTTGAATAATTTTGAACGATATTGCTAATCCATCGCTTCATATGTTCGAAAAATTGGTCTGCTCAACAACTTAAATACTTAACGTAAGTATGTATGTTTTTTGCTATGTATTTTCTGGTGTACAATAAAGTATATATAAATATTGTTGAACTGTCAAAATGAAAGCCATTGCTACTAACAGTGTGTTACGCAATTACCCCGCTGGTCCAATTTCCATATTTTTGCATCTCATACCATGTAGGTATAAAAACAGACGAAATAGAGAACAAGCGATAACTACCTGCTATTTTACTGAAATTGCAAAATGTCGACTTTGAAAAACTGGAACACTATCACAATGGATTACCGAAGAAGTAGAAGTACTCGTAGTATAGTATCTTCTACTAAACAATATAAATCCATTATAATATGAACATACGAGGTTACAAAAATGAAAAACATTGGTTTGTGCTTCTAGTTCAGAAACGGGCTGAAAGACATGTGAGCTTGTATCAAATCAAATCAAATCTTCTGCCTATGCTTTTCCCAACTATGTTGGGGTTGGCTTCCAGTCTAATCGGATGCAGCTAACCTGGAGCGACTGCCTATCTGACCTCCACAACCCAGTTACTGGTTAATACTATACCTCTGGGTAAGACTGGCTGTCAAACTTTCTGGCTTCTGACGACCCGTAACGATTTTCAAAGATCCACGAATGACAGTCAGGACCAACGACTTAACGTGCTTTCCGTGACACGGAGGGGGTCTTGGTATGTAAAGGTCACCCATCCACCGCCCAACTACGGCAAGCGAAGCTTAACCAGCACCCTAATTGCGTAACACACCATTACTCTAAATTTGAATCATTTTGAAGCATATTGCTAATCCATTGCTCCATATGTTCGACGAAAGTGTCTGCTCAACAACGTAAATAACGCAATGAATGTTGTTGAACTGTCAAAATGAAACCCATTGCTACTGATAGTGTGTTACGCAATTATCCTGCTGATCGATCGATCAAATCAAATCAAATGGTATCGTAAATTCCTAATCAGTTTTTATCGAACCCTAAATATCCAATACTCCAAGAACTGACAAACAATTTAAAGTATTGGCAAGATTTCATCACTCTTTGGCTATTCAAGAAAGCCAATAGTCTGCGAACTTTTAAGCACTTCGCTGTTGGACCTTGGACTTTGCTCCGCCCGCCATGCGCCACACCCGCTCGCTGTTCTCACCAAGGCTTTGCAGACAAGTGGCAACACAGCATGACATAGTTACTACAATAGTAATAGTTTTTTTTTTATGTCTAGGTACCAAATTAAAATGCAAAGTGATCGACATCATTTTTTTATATTTTTAGCTCTTCAGTTTATAAGGTGTTATTGTATTAAATATACAAGTTGTAGCTTAAATAACGCACAACCTCTTAAGGGGCCATTGTACTCATCATTATGAACAACTTTTCCTATGGGACCAAACCCGAAAACGTGAAAAAAAATTAGCTGTTTCCTACATTTATGTTCGCATAACTAGTCGAAATGTAGGGAACAGCTGATTTTTTTTCGGCGATATCAAGTTTAGTGTCATAGTAAAAATTATTCATAATGATGAGTACAATGATCTCATAAGAGATTGTGCGTTATTTAAGTTTCAGCTTGTATACAACGTGTAACGTTAAATGCGCAAAACCTGAAAATAGTTTGATCAGAATAACGAGCAGAATTAATTGAACCACTTTTTAATATAGGTCACATTTTTCAAAAAATCTTCATTAAAAACGTTGCCGTGTCTATTTATTAATAGGTCAAGCAAACCAATGTCAGCGCGGCGCAGCGGCCCGGTGACGACTCCTCCCCGCGATAAAGCGTCGTCGCAGACGCAAGAAACGATCAGGATGGCCAGTAAAACTAAAACAGCACATAAAATCTTTACATTTTTTTTAATGACTTATTTTCTCTCTGAAATAGGTCAATTGAATTAAAAATCAGTTGGGGTATCTGAGGTTTTGCGCATTTAACGTTACACGTTGTATAAACATCCAGCTGCATAATTCTTTACCATATGGGGAAAAAATATGATTAGAAAATGACTTTTTCAGGTAAAATAAAAACCTTCCTGATGACAAGACGAGAATGTATAAATTAGCAGAAAAGAAATTCTAGTACTTACCTAAGTGCCTTTAAAGTGGAATGAAATATTGTAGTTATCCATAGAGACAAATGACACTGTATGTGTACCTACATGCCAATTTATGGGGTAAACAATGTATCACAAACTAAATACGATGACGGAAAACACCATGTGGAAACACCGACCGCAGTGTAATACATCCCAGATTTTTGGAATGTGACGGTGAGGTGTCTTGTTGCAATGAATTGCGTCACTTCATGGTCTATATGTTAAAGCGTTATTATGATTATGAAGGACCTGATTTTAATGTATTATCCAATAATTAACATTAGTCTCGTTCTCACTCTTCTACACCACACCTGTGTTTCTGCTAACATTTTTTTATTTTCTAGATTAATTAAACAACAAAATTGGGATGTAGAGTTTGATCCTGAATATTTGGCGGCGTGCGTGGTCTTTTAATAATTTATACCCGTCCTCTCTATCATTATACTTTACTGCCTCCTCACATTGCGGACTTTCAAAGGTTTATCTTGCTTAACCAGTTATTGTGTAGTTTAAGAATGTCAAAATTAGTATGATGATAGACTAGACGCCATTCATGTGTTATTATTATAATTACCCATTTATCTCTTTCAATGCTACACTTGTAGAGCGTAGGTGATTTCTTTCGCCGTAGATCACATGGTTTGGCACAAAAAGTGATTATTTCAAAAAATAACAATTTTCGTTTTCTTCTCGCCAAATTTTATTGGTTTTGACAACGGATAATCAATCATATGTGACATAATTCAATTTCAACGTGATACCTCTACCCGTTCCTGAGAAACAGGGTCTTGAAAGTGATCCTATAAGGGTTCCGTTGTTTCGTTTAGATATGTGGATCGCTAAAAATAGCAAAATTCACTGAAAACCGCAAGTAACACAGAGGTCAATGACGTCTATTCTTAGAAAGTCGTATACGTTGGAACGAGCATGTACTCTTGTTGGTACGTATTGCGCGGAGGTGTGGCGCGCACGCGCATCGCAACACGCAACCATGTGCAATTCGTAATAGGTGCATGCTCCTTCATAGGTCGACACGCGCTAGCCTACAGTATGCGAATAGACTGCTTCTAGCCAATATCATATTGCATCAGCATTATTAGCCATTTTTTGTTTGGAAACGATAACATCTTAAAATTATTCGATAAGAAGTTATCAGGCTTTTAGGAACATAAAAATCCGCTTTATCATCATTTCTATATCAGTCTGTTATTTAGGTACTAGAACAGCAAGCTGTGTTCTATCAGCTACATAATTTCTCTTATCTAGTTAATTATGAAACAAAAAGCCACATTGATAGGAACATGCCTACGGCACGACACACCCACACAATGAGTTTATTGCCACATTTTAATTTATTTGCCCGAATACTACGAATAAAAAAAGTCCGAATATTATATGTAAGGAAAGAAACACATTATTTTACGTCTCTGACGCATACGATCGCTGCGGGTGGCAGCTGCTGATTGGCTGGCACAACCAAGCCCCCCCGACGTCACACGGTATCTGTCACGCAGGCATAGCTCGTGACCATGGCTCCATATCGCTACACTACACTCATTGTGAAAATACATGAATATATAGGTATACGTACTATATAACTTGACGTAGAACTATTGTTGTACGAAAACCATATTTCTTTATGAAGTCTCGAGGCGTTTTAAGTCATTACACGTGCCACCGTCTTTAAAATTGAAGAAGTCAATAATTGCACAATATGGTATTTGACAGGTTTTTTTTTATTTATTTATTTGATTTCTCGACGCTTTATTGAAACAACTGTTGAAGATCACGACAGCATGACTAAGTTACGAGTAGAATATTTATATCTTCAAAAAAATCAAGAAAAATTTTGAGTTTAGATGACTTCAAAATTAAAATCATGGGGCAATCTTTCGAAATCCCTGTGTGTCGCCTTAGTTTAACAAAAACTAGTTTCTTTACAAAACATTACTAGGATCCTTTGGCGAACAATCGGTCGGGACAGTGACTCATGGGCATGGCACGGCATGGTTCAAATGACTTAATTGCTCGATTGAGCGTCATCTCAGAAACATGATGCACCTAACTCTTCAAGGACAGATCGAGCCAGAACCACGTGGTGTGGCTCAATCTGCCCTTGAAGAGTTATACTTCAAGATATTGTAATTGTCACTTTCTAGCCACTTGAAAGTAACAATGGGATGTACTAGAAACTACAAGTGCACTCTTGTAAAGACTGAAATATACCTAATTGTTTAATATCAACTAATCAAGGTTATTTTAGTAGAAAAAAAAATCAAATCCAAACCGTGAAAATGTCCTCTACGATCGCATCCCCACTGTAAATAAATCTAACTTTAATGAGACAGGCAGTTGTGAAAGGAGAGTCTCATGGATGGCAACAAAAATACGAATATTCATAACGGAGGTTTTGATTCATTTAATACCGAAAATAGAAAGAAGATACAAGTGTAAAAGCGTATATATTTTTAATTACCCAGTTGTGCCAATTATGGAAAAGGACAAATTTATTCACGGTAGGTTGATAGCTGTAAGAATTATGACTGAGACCTTAGCCGATTTAAGGAAACAATCATAAATTAATAACGTGAGAGACTATGTTTAGAGTTTAAATTATCGTTTGAAATATCTATACGTATTACAAGGAAGTTGAGATCAAGCCAACTACTAATTACCTACTCTCAAACAAGTACGTAGGTATTTCCGATTTTGTATGGAAAATTACGTTGAAATGAATTCACAGTATGCTAACCGGATTTGGAAATACTTTCTGCACGTTTTTTTTTATTCCAGATAGATACGCTTCGCAATCGTGATTTTCTTCTTTTATAGGCAGTAGATCAGGTGACGCTGCTTCAACACAAAGATTGCTCATTGTGTTAATATTTGATTTAACATGTCCTCCCTAATAAACGAAGTTATTGTAAAACCAACAGGGTAATTGCGTAACACACTATCAGTAGCAATGGGTTCCATTTGACAGTGCAACAACATTCATTGCGTTATTTACGTTGTTGAGAAGACACATTTTTCGAACACATAGAGCAATGGATTAGCAATGTGCTTCAAAACATTCAAATTGAGAGTGATAGTGTGTTACACAATTAGGGCCCTTTCCCACGGCAAGATCCCGTTTTTTGCAGGTTTGGTTTGTTGCAGGATCCCGTTTAGTGGTGTCCGTGTTTAAATATACATATTCACACAGGCATCCTGTTTTCCGGAAACTGCAAACAGGATGCTTGTCTGAAAATGTATATTTAAACACGTACACCACTTAACGGGATCCTGCAAAAAAAGGGATCTTACCGTGGGAAAGGGCCCTTAGGGTGCAAAACTATAGGCCTGCTTGTACCCATATTGCATTAAACTTGAAAATATTTTAATTTTTATTTAAGTCCTTGGATCTCCGTGGACTTCTGTGATACATTAACCCCTTCTGGTACATATTTGAGTCATCATTATTACCTACCGTAGAAAAACCTTACTGTACAAAATATATAGCTATTTATAAGCTTTATACTTATTAAAGTTACTATTCAGCATTTAGTGGCATTGAAATTACTTAATAGTAAGTAGGCAGGTACCTACCTCATTTGAATTGATCCATATTTGTAGGAAAATATATCGATTTACATTCAGGAGTCTATAATTCTACAACAACACGTGTTACGCCGATAACATTTGAAAAACATTCAGATTCTGCATGAAATAGTCAATAAATTAATGTGTATGACAGATGTGACGGTGCTCACGCACAACCACTGGAACAACGAGGGTCAATTGGATCGAGAGGTTCACGAAAACTTAATAGACAATAACAAAGATATATTGGAGAACGTTGGACGATCTGCGTCAACTTTGTTGATGGTTGACGTCACCAATTCTTTGAAACCTTGTGCATCGGGGGCATGGAAGGTCAAAAAAAACAAACTGAAAATGTCAGTCACGCTGAGCATACTTAATGACCAAAACACATAAAGGACGAGGTCGTCATACACACTTTAGTACCTACTCATATTAGGTATGTGTATCTGAACCTAGGTGGTCACTTAGGATGCCTGCAGTTTTAAGAAATGACTACATCACCTAAAATAAATCGTGACACACAATTAGGAAAACCATCCGAAACCCCAGCTAATAAATGTTTTAATAAATAAACGTGTATGTCGGTTGATAAAAATGTTTTTACTTCGAATGAGCCAATCACTTTATGGCCTCGAAACTGAATACAGACAAGCCTTCAGGCACACACACATCGACAGTTGAAGGCGTGTTCGTGTACATGCACGTAACTCGAAATAGTTATGCGGGAAACACTCACAAGGATATTCGTTGGTGGTTGTGCGATAGGGTTATCATCGCTTTCAAGAGTTTTAGACGCTTTTTAATAATATTCAGCGCAAGCAATTCAACAATTTCAATATAATTTAGCATC
Organism: Eremobia ochroleuca; assembly: GCA_949629135.1. Classification (NCBI taxonomy): domain Eukaryota; kingdom Metazoa; phylum Arthropoda; class Insecta; order Lepidoptera; family Noctuidae; genus Eremobia; species Eremobia ochroleuca. The sequence continues at coordinate 12,583,015 of OX451386.1, read as the reverse complement.
TAGGCTAGCACTTCTTTACATCATAATCATAACAAGTTATTTCCGCATGTTTTATTTCAAACAATGCATTCATAACGGGTATTGCTCGAATGGCATACTTTGCTATTTTCTGCTGACGTCAAATACGGAGAACAAAACAAGTGTTTGAGTTTAAGAAGCCATTTGGAAAATGGTTCAGCAACCCTAGTCCATGAGCAAGAATGCGATTCATTTGAAAAGGCGCCAACCGACACGTAAACCAGTCACCTGACCGTCTCGGTCACAAGCCTCCGAGTCCGAAAAGTCCGTAACGACTTCATTAAACATCAAAATAAGGCTTTTATTACAGAGAGCCAAGACTCAAAATGTAACGACTTGGCTCATGGCGATTGTGAAGCACAAAAAATGGTTAGGAATCAAGATTTTCCAGTGTAGGTCTTAAACGCCGAACACTATAATGATTTAAAGAATAATGGACTTTGAGATGTGCTGTGTTAGCATGATTTTGGGATTTATTCAAATATTAGTTGAATTTTAATTGTGTTTTTCAGTGTTGAACCTTGAGCTCGGTACAAACTGGAAACCGGTATTGCTGTGACGTAGAAGCCACTCCCGCTTTTGAAAGTGACTGAAGAACGAATGATGATATAGGTATGCACGAGGGATATGTCATTATTTATCAAGTAAATAGCATGTTTATCATTCAAAATAAAAGATAATTATTAGTTAAATCTGAAAAGAAAACGTTTTATGGTAAGTGTTTCACCATTGGTGCCGATTATGTTGTTCACAAAATAAACTAAATTTAAGTTCAGTTCATCTTTTTCTTTCTATTTCATTAAGAAAAGGACAGAAGATAAATATTAGTTTAGTCCTGTCAAATAAGTCAGCGCCTGGCGTAAATTGACGTATTTTGAGTAGCGAATTTTTTAATCACGTCTATACTTGTCTATGGAGAATCTTAATTTGACTGGACTATACTATACCTACTTATCTTCTGTCCTTTTTTTCAATGAAATAGAAAGAAAAAGAAGCACTGAACTTAAATTTTGTTTGTCAACAACATAATCGGCACCACTAGCAAAACATTTTCAATCGGTCGGTAGATAGATATTGCAACACATAGTCTGAACACCTGTTATATGACTATTATAATAATATTATGCTGTTTATTTAATATTTATCTTTTTGTTTTAATAGGCTACATTATTTAATTTATTTTCTTTTGTTAAAACGAGACAGTGAATTATTTTCAATGAAACATTTTTCACCTCAGCAGTTGGTACCTACGAGTACTTATTGCAAGTTACCTTTATTTATAAGTTGGTACCTTTAATTATATTTTTTTGAAAATAACATCTTGAGCATTTTTTATTATCATAGCGAAAGTCTACAATTAACCCCCCAGCTGCTATTTGAGATTGAAAATGCTTAAAATCATATTTTTTAACAAGTGTTTTAAACATAACATTAAAAATAAATACCAACTTTTAATTGAATTTAACATCCTGAACACGTTTTAACAATAAACATGTAAAAAAATATGAGTTTTGGCATTTTCAATCTCAAATAGCAGCCGGGGGGATTAATTGTAGACTTTCGTTGCAACAGTAAAAAAATGCTCAAGAGGTCATTTCCCATGAGAAAACAATACCTACTTTTTTTTCTGGCTGCCACTTTAATTTTTGGGTACGAAATAATTGATGTCCTTTGAACTGCATATACAGGGTGTAACGGAAAGGGGGTATCAACCCTGAAGGAGGTGAATGTGCTCATGAAACTCAACAACTTTCCCCAAAGAACATAGGTCGAAATATGAAAAAAAAATTTGGCCCTCCCATAGTAAATCAATCAGCTGGTAGTCAGTTTTGTAAGGGAGGGCCAAATTTTTTTTTCATATTTCGACTTATGTTCTTTGGGGAAAGTTGTTGAGTTTCATGAGCACATTCACCTCCTTCAGGGTTGATACCCCCTTTCCGTTACACCCTGTATATCGATGGTCTAGAAGACAAACGTGCTAAGTGCAAAATTTTAAATGTTTACATTTAAATGCCAAATTTACTAAATGAGCGTGCTCTAACGTTTGCTCTTGTTAAAAAAAAAAAACAATTCCATCTCTTTCAGCCTAAATTGTGAGTGTACATTTGTATTAAGTGACATCAACTGGAACTCATAAAAGTTAATGACAGTTAATTTCCATCGTAAAAATAACAATATTCACATCTTGATCAATAACTAAACATATCCGTTTTAATATACACTCTAACTTTAAACAGTTTTGAGTTCCAGCTTTTCAAACTTAAATTAACTAAAACTGTCCTCCTGAATAATTGCTAGATCAGCCGTGCGATTCTGTAACCATCTCACCGTAAAAACTTGGGTGAAGTGAGCGTGGAGTGAGCTGTCATTAAGGATTAGGTAACATTATTGACACTGCTCACTTCAAGCTCACTTCACTTATGATTTCACGGTGAGATTTTTACAGAATCGACCGGCTGTAATTAGTAAGTACGTTTGTCTTCTAGACCATCGATATGTTACATTACCATGCATGACTTGCTCCTAGGTCATACAGTCAAATACATGCAGTCACCGCGCATGTAGGTAGGTACCTACTTAATTTGGTAAGTACCAAAGTATATACTATATGTACATAAGTAGATATAACATGCACATATTGATTTTACAAGTAAGTACCTGTAGGGTTACTTACATACAAAAACGTTTTGTCATTGTGTTTGCTAATTGTTTGAACAAACCAATTGACCACGAAGTGTGTGAATGTCCGACTGGAAGCGGACTAACCCGCACAGAAGTGGTTTCTTTATGATAAGTTTGCTTTTTTACTTTTAGTCAATTACTTACTTACTTACTTCTTAATATTTTAAGCAGGGTTGACATTGGTACACATGAATCATCTGCATTCGCATTAAAGACGGGTGTAGAATGATACGACAATCATCTATACCAAAATAATACAATACTACAATAAAACAACATAACCAAATAATTAATATATTAAACTTTTTCCAAAATGTCATAATCAAATAATATATTTTAAAAATTAAACTTTCCCAAAAATGACTTTGACCCCGACGTGATTTGAACACGCAACCTTCTGATCTGGAGTCAGACGCGCTACCGTTGCGCCACGGAGTCGTTATGATTTAAAGCGAAATAAAGCAATAAGTATCTCACCAAGAAGAAATATTTTCACAAATTGCATATTTAATTTGATTTTACATTTAACTTTCTTTCAAATATTTTTATAGCGAATGCAATCATTTCATACCTATAAGCCTTAGAATTTAGAACTTATTTTGGGTACATACCTATAGTTATTTTTTTTTAATTGACCGTTTAATTTACTTTAATTTAACCTTATCAATGTTTCGGTAATTAAAACAACTCTGAGTAATAATAAACGTAAGTAAAAGAAACGATTCAAATATTTAATACAAATTCTAATAAAGCGACCTCTACAGTATAAAAATGTAGGAGACACGAACTTGCAAAGTTGAAAAAGATAATACGGTGTTAAGATAGATGGCGCTATTTAGTGAAAATGATTATGAGTAACCGAGTGCTATCAGGGTAACCTATTGAAGAGGGCATTCATTCAATCAAAATTTATAATGTTTATTCGATACTTCATCGCACGCCTAAGCCACATAATTTTGTCAATAGAAAACCTCTGTACTTTAAACATTCGTAGGAGTATGTCTAAAGTACTATGAAATAGTTCGTCATCGACGACAAACGAATTAGGGCAGATCGTAAAAAAATAATATTTTGTTATTTGAGTGCTCCAGCAATGGGATTCGTCAACACATTCGCTTGAAACTCCCCAAGTATTTAGGCACTTACACGTTAAAACTTTTGTTTATGGTTGGGAATATTTTTAGCTTTTTAAGCTATAACCATATTAAAGTAAAAATATACAATTTTTGTTTTAAAATTATTCAGAAGTAAAGTAATGATTATTAAATTCATATTGTGTAATGCAAGCCCCTGTGGCCTAATGGATAAGGCATCGGCCTCCTAAGCCGGGGATTGTGGGTTCGAGTCCCACCAGGGGTAACACTATTTTTATTAAATAAAAGTAAATTCCATTTTATTGTAGAGTTTTTATTTGTAAAAATAATATTGAAATGGTAACAAACAGTAATTTAACAAAAGGTTCCGTATTGATCGCCTCGCCTCGCAGTGGTAAGCACCGCAGCCCTCCATGCAATATGTAGTACCCCACTTGATGAGGGAGCCGGCAGTCATTATCTGTAGATAAATAAAGCTTTAATTTAAAGTGCATTTCAAAAACTCTCCTTATTAAATCGTATTCAAATAATTAATTAGATATATTTTAGTTGACAGGACCTTATATTGTTTGGCGCCGTTATTTATAAGTAATAGATAATAGTAACACAATTATTATTAACAATGTACAGACGCCAGCACATCAAGCTAGGTACTACAATCCGTTAAATTTCTTTAATAGATTTTCAACTTTATCACTAAGACATTAGGTTCAATGTTGACTGGGAAAATTTTACGGTTTCGGGTAGCTTGATGTGCTGGCGTCTGTACAAAAATGAATCACTATAAATTTATCTTTAATTTTTTATCAACAAAATAATGTTCTTGTCGACTGTGTTCGCGCATTTATTTAGCTTGATAAACGAGTCATTATTTTGCCGAGACTCGTAGCGGCGCCGTGGCTTAGTTGGTTAAAGCGCCTGTCTAGTAAACAGGAGATCGGGGGTTCGAATCCCCCCGGGGCCTACAGATGGTTAATTCTTTTTATTAATATTTTTACTACAAAAATGATCATTTCTATCATTTAGTATTTACTTTTATCTTTTTTTTGCTAAAAACTCAGAATATACAACCATTATAAAAGGCAATGTGAAATCATTTTCTATAAAATAAAAATGAAATGCTGTTGGTAAGCGTATCAGTTCAGAGCAAACGTTTGTTAATAGTCCTAAATTGAAAATTAAAGACCGAATACCAAAGAAAATTGAAAGATTCGGGAAAACTGAAATTGCATTTTCTATAGGACTTTTGTATAAATTGTCGCAGTTGTGACCATAATGCAGATACTATTTATGTAATGCAATAGAAATATTATATAAGAGTAATATATTGGCTATCGATGTTTAACCTATAGCACGGAATATTCCCACACATAAATTGTATGATTGATATTGCATGTGTCGTAATCGCAATGTCTGCTAGAGTGAATGTAAGTTAGGCTCAAGGCGTTCTTATAAAATATATTCCGAATTTTAAATGCTGTATTTATTGGTTGTTGATTTCAGCTATGATCGGTTGTGATGTGTTTAAAAAAATATCATTTTTTTGGACATCGCATTTTTATACAATAAAAAAAAAACAGAAATAATCATTTAGATGTAAGATTTCGTATTCTGATTTAGCTAGCACGTCTAATTTTTGAGTAATATTTTTTTTGAAAATCGTCTCTTTTTCATCTGAACACGTAGAAAAAAAATACTCGAATGATACTTCCGCAAAAATGATGTAAGAAGCATCGATAGCGTCTCTTAGGTTGCATATTTTAGAGCACAAATTAATGAATCTCGTATCTTTGTTTGATCCAGAATCCAGATATATATTTTGGTTTTTCTTATTTTTCTCGAAAAATCTGACGTAGTGGAAAAGTTATTTATATTACACTGAATTTTTTCTCTTTACTTCCCCAAAACACCACATAAATTTCACATCCCAACTCCATGAGATTCATGCTAGCTAAATGGGGATACGAAATCTAGCACTTGACTGAATAAATGATTATATTTATAAGATTTTTAATAAAAATGCGATATCCGAAAAATGGGCCTCTTAAAACACTTTAAATTTGTTAAAAACAGTTTTACACGGTCGGTGTTTACTAACTGACTGCTCTGAGAAGAAAGACCGAAACAAACTCAGAGCCTCAGTCAGAGGTCACACACAGTCTCTCATAAAGTTCAGACATAATCTTGCTCAGGCCATAATATGCTTTTATTTATCATCCTACATTAATTATTACCTATATTGGCGCTAACAGGAGTAATGGTCCAGTGATTTAAACAGGCTAGAAACAATAACATCTGAGGGTGGGCGCTGGGCGATGATACCTATAACTACAAGACAGTAAGTTACCTTAGCTTAGGCATTGACTGCACAAAACCCAAACCCATCCGACGAACCTCTGCCGTCGCAAGAACAGGAGCTCCGGGTTAGCCTGGAGCGCCTGGGTGACGCAGGAGGAAAGCCGCTTGCCGTCGTGGACGGCAACAAGAGCCGAGGAGGCTCAGGTCCTGGTGAGGATCACATGTCCGACCAGGACACGCGCGGGTGCAACTCCAAATTTTGGAGGAAGCGCCCGCGCAGCGAGGATTTGGGGTCGATGGGGCTCTCCTCTAGCGAGGAAGACCTGTCGGCCGCAAAAATAGGTACCGCGCAGAGGGGGCGAGGTCGTGTGGTGGGGGGCGGAGCTTCCGCTCGGCTACCTTCCCGCGACTCACGTGGTCGCTTTTTGCGGCCCGCTACGCCGGCACCAGTGCGCCTAGAGAGCGCGGATAGTGATGGGACCCAGGGGGACCCAAGCGAGGACTCCGCTGCGTCCCCGCTGATGTTGCAAAGCAACAAGGCGGAGGCGAACGCAGCGAAGCGGGCGCAGCGGAAGGCGGTGGCGGCTGACGAGGTCAGCGAGATGGCCCGGCTAGCCCGAGAGCGACGCTCTGCTCAGGCGGCTGCCGGGGAGAGCTTGTCCGCGGTGGCGCTCAGTCGCCAAGTTTTGGACGGCGTGGACGTCGTCCTGAAGGTTGCCACTAAATCTGGCAGCCTGAAGGGCACGTTCACGCGCGCTCTTAAGGAGGCGGCTGGCGACATAAAGGAGGCAGTTGGGGTCCTCCTTAGCCGCACAAGCTCGGAGGAGACGGCGAGGCTGTGGGAGGAGAACGCCCGTCTCCAAGCCAAGCTGGAAGACCTCGAGCGGGAACTTGCCGCGCAGAGGGCGGAATGGCAGCAGAGGCGTCCTGCGGCCACCGTTTCCGCTCCTGTCGCGGCCCCGCCACCGTCGGCCCCGTCGGCCCCGTCGGCCCCGCCACCGTCAGCCACACCACCGTTGGCCCCGCCACGGTCGGCCCCGTCGTCAGTTCCTACCCCTGCAGCTGCGGATGCGGAGATCGAGAAGATCGTTCGCATCTGCATGCTGCAGTGTGGGGGTATGATGAATGCCCGTCTGCAGGCCCTGGAGTCGAGGCTCCTCCCGGCAGAAACTCTCCGGCCGCCGCTTGCTGCGGATAGGCGGAGGAAGGAGGAGCCCGCTAAGCCGGGCCCGGCGGCCGCAGCCGGGAAACCCAAGGGGGCCAAGCAGGCGGCAAAGGGGGCCAAAAAGCCATCGGAGGCGCCCAGGAAGCCTGCTGACGGTACGTCCGTGCCCCCGGCGACAGCGACCGTTCCTGCCGAGGGAGCCTGGACGACCGTCGGCAAGCAGGGCCGAAAAAAGAAGGCGGTGGCGCCGGCAAACGCTCCGCCCGCACCGACACCCAAGAAGACCCAGAAGCCGCCTAAAGTGCGTGCCCCACGCTCCGCGGCTGTAGTGATTACGCTGCAGCCCGGAGCCATCGAAAGGGGCCTGTCGTACAAGGCGGTTCTGATGGAGGCGAAGTCGAAGGTCGCGTTCCCCGACCTTGGAATACCGTCCGGCCTCAAAATGCGGCCGGCGATGACGGGGGCGCGACTGCTCGAGGTGTCGGGTGCCTCTAGCGGCGAAAAGGCGGACATCCTGGCCGCCAAGCTGAGGGAGGTCCTCAACCCGGAGGACGTTCGGGTTTCCAGGCCTATGAAGACCGCAGAGCTGCGTGTCGGTGGCCTGGACGACTCGACGACCCCGGCTGAGGTCGTGGCGGCCGTTGCGAGAAGCGGTGGATGTCCGCCTGATGATGTGCGCACGGGCGAAGTTCGCGCCGATGCTGCCGGGCTCGGCACGATTTGGGTGCGGTGTCCGGTAGCGGCGGCGAACAAGGTCGCCGACGCAGGACGACTGTTGGTGGGGTGGGTTGCAGCGAGGGTTAAGCTGCTGCAACCCAGGGCCATACGGTGCTACCGGTGCCTGGACATTGGGCATGTCCGGGCACGGTGCACCGCCGAAATAGACCGCAGCGAGCTGTGTTATCGCTGCGGTGTGGCCGGCCACAAGGCGGCCCAGTGCTCCGCGGCGCCGAACTGCAGCCTCTGTACAGCTGCAGGGAGGCCCGCTGGGCACAGAGCGGGCGGAAAGGCCTGTGGCGCACCCGCCCAGAAAGGGAAGAGAAGAGGTGCCAAGACTGCCGGGGGCCCTTTACCCCCCCCTCAGCCTGGCTCCTCTTCGGCCGACTCCCGGCCTAGGAATGGTGCGGAGGGAATGGATTGCGCATAATGGCGCTCTACCATTTCCTCCAGGGCAATATCAACCACTCTGCTAGAGCTCAGGATCTCTTGCTCCAGAGCATGGCAGAGTGGTCGATTCACGTGGCTGTGGTCGCCGAACCGTATTTTGTCCCCCCCAGGGATAACTGGGTGGGTGACTTGGACGGTTTGGTGGCCATCATTGGCGGGGCTCTTGTCAACCCGTCCCGAGGACACGGCTGGGTAGCCGCCCTCGCGGACGGCATTGGCACGGTTGGGGCGTATTTTTCGCCCAACAAGAGTCTCGCCGACTTCGAGAGGTTCCTTGTCGAGTTGGGTGCCGTCGTGGGCCGACTCCACCCTCGCCCTGTGCTGTTGCTGGGGGATCTCAACGCCAAGTCTGCGGCGTGGGGATCCTCTGTGACCGATGCTAGGGGCGAGGTGCTGGAGGAATGGGCGGTCGCGACGGGCTTGACCGTCCTAAATCGGGGCTCGGTGCACACGTGCGTGCGGCAGCGGGGCGGGTCTATAGTGGACGTCTCGTTCGCTAGCCCCGCTGTCGCGAGCCGTGTCCGCGACTGGCGTGTCGCCGTGGAGGTGGAGACGTTGTCGGATCACCGTTACATCCGTTTCGACGTCTCCGCCCAGACCACTGGCGGCCGCGGTTCACCGGCCCCGCGAACGGACGGTCCGCGCTGGGCGCGTAAGCGCATCGACAGGGAGCTTCTCGAGGAAGCTGCTATTGTCCAGGCCTGGGTTCGGGAGTCGGCAACGAACGGACCCGTCGACGTCGAGCAGGAGGCGCTGTGGTTCCGCGGGGCGATGACGCAGATCAGCGACGCGTCCATGCCCCGGGTCCACACACAGTCAGGAAGGCGCCAGGTGTACTGGTGGACCGCCGAGATCGCGCAGCTGCGCGTCGCGTGCGTGGCGGTCAGGCGCCAGTACACCCGATACCGGAGGAGACGTCGTCGGGTCCCTGACGAAGAAGCCGCGCTGTATGAGGTGTACCGCGCGGCAAAAGAGACTCTGTGGCTGGCCATCGGCGAGGCGAAGACGCGAGGCAGGGAAGAGATGTTGGAGACTCTGGACGGAGATCCGTGGGGGCGCCCGTATCGAGCGGTTCGAGGCAAGCTTCGAGCCGCGGCGCCTCCACTCACGGAGAGTCTCCAACCCGAGCTGCTGGAGGAGGTAGTCGCAGCCCTCTTCCCGGCCAGAGCGGAGCATACTCCGCCGCCGATGGCTTTGCCCACAGCCACGGAGTCTACGGAGGAGAATGCCATCAGCGTCCCAGAGGTGACACAGGCAGAGATGGGGGCAGCCGTGATGCGGCTCCGGGCCAAGAACGTGGCTCCGGGGCCCGACGGGATCCACGGCTGTGTGTTGGCCCTCGCTCTGAAGGAGCTTGAGCCCCAACTGAGAGGACTCTACACAGCGTGCCTGGAGCAGGGCCAGTTTCCCACTTTGTGGAAATCTGGTCGTCTGGTCCTGCTCAGGAAGGCGGGGCGCCCTGCGGACTCGGCGTCCGCGTACCGGCCCATAGTGCTGCTAGACGAGGTGGGTAAGCTGTTTGAGCGGATTATCGCAGCCCGCCTCGTCGGCCACTTGTGCAGAGAGGGGCCGGACCTGGACGAGAGCCAGTTCGGCTTTCGGCATGGGCGCTCTACCATACACGCTGTGTCGCGGGTGAGAGTCCTGGCGGAGGAAGCGGTGTCCCGGGGTGGGGTGATGTTGGCGGTGTCCTTGGACATTTCCAACGCCTTCAACACCCTGCCCTGGAGTTGTATTCGGGAGGCACTGCGGTATCACCGGGTGCCTCCCTACCTCCGCCGCATAGTTGGGGCTTATTTGTCCGAGAGGTGTGTCACCTACGTGGGACGTGATGGCGGAAACCAGCACCGCATGTCGTGCGGTGTTCCACAGGGCTCGGTCCTGGGCCCGCTCCTGTGGAACATCGGGTACGACTGGGTGCTGAGGGGCGAGCTCCAACCGGGCGTGGACCTGACGTGTTATGCCGATGACACGCTGGTCACTGCCCGGGGGAGCTCGCACAGGGAGGCAGCGTTGCTGGCGACGGCTGCGGTCTCACAGGTGGTGGGCCGCATACGTCGCCTAGGCCTGGAGGTGGCCCTCAACAAGTCGGAGGCCATGGTGTTTCATGGCCCCCGGCGGGCGCCGCCGCCCGGCTCACACATCGTGGTCGGGGGGGCTCGGGTCGCTGTCGAGTCCACCATGAAGTATTTAGGATTGGTGCTCGACAGCCGGTGGAATTTTGAGCCCCACTTCCGGCGGCTGGCGCCCAAGTTGTTGGGCGCTGCTGGGGCACTATCAACGCTGCTTCCCAATCTGGGGGGCCCGAGCGCCGCCAGTAGGCGGCTCTACGTGGGGATCGTGCGATCCATGGCCCTGTACGGGGCCCCGGTGTGGGCCTCTGACCTGACGGCCGGCAGTATCGCAGTTCTGCGGAAACCGCAAAGAGCGATGGCCGTCAGAGTCATCAGGGGGTATCGCACGATCTCCTACGAGGCGGCTTGTGCACTGGCCGGATCCCCGCCCTGGGACCTCGAGGCGAAAGTACTCGCGTCGCTGTATCGGTGGCGCGAGGAAATGAGGGCGCGGGGCGAGCGACCGATGCAGCGACACTGGGAGCTGCGTCGGTCTCAGCTCCGCGAGGTCCTGGTGGCGGAATGGCGGGACAGGCTTTTACGCCCTACCGCCGGCCTCGCTATTGTCGAGGCGATCCGACCAGTGCTCGACGAATGGCTCGGGAGGAGGCACGGCTCCCTGTCGTTTCGGGCGACGCAGGTGCTCTCGGGGCATGGTTGCTTCGGGAAGTACCTGTGTCGCATAAACAGGGAGCCGGACGCTCGGTGTCACCACTGCGTCGACTGTCGGGAGGACACGGCGTGGCATACGCTGGCAGAGTGTGCCGCTTGGGAGGAGCCACGCCGTGCCCTCATCTCAGGAGTAGGCAGTGACCTATCGCTGCCGGCCGTGGTCGAGTCTATGGTCGGCAGCGAGGAGTCCTGGGACGCGGTGGTTTCCTTCTGCGAAACAGTCGTCTCGCAGAAGGAGGCTGCGGAAAGGGAGAGGGAGATCTCGTCCCCTCACCCCGCCCGCAGCAGGCGCACCGGGCGTCGGCGGAGGGCGGACAACGCCCTCTTCCAGCCCCCCTAAATGGGTCCAGGGGCGACGGACTTGGGGACGTCCGTCGCCCCCCACACATCTGGACCCGAGGCGGCGGCGCGTAGTGTTCCACGCGCGCCCCTCTTAGACGTCGCGGGGGGAGTTTAACACCTCACTCCCCCCCCTGACACGAGGAGAGGCCCGCAGGAGCGGGCCAGCACCAGCCGGGGGTTGCGGAAGTATCGTTCGTTCCCGCGACCCCCGGCGTAGGTGAGAGAGGGAACACCGGGGTGGTTTTTAGTCAGTAAGAGTCTGACAGACCCCGCCGCCCGCCCCAGGGCGGCGGACATCCATGAGGATTTTCCACCCCGAAAAAAAAAAAAAAAAAAAAAAAAAAAGGCATTGACTGCAACTCTGACATGCAACTTAAAATCGTTTTTTTTGTTTGGGTGGGAAATTATTAAATTACTTCTCCCGCTCGGGGCGGGACGGGAAGGTGTGTCAGACTTTTACTGACTAAAACCCACCCGTGTTCCTTCAGTTGCCTGTGCCAAGGGCCACGGTAACTCTTTCGAACAATCCGCGACCCAACTTAACATACCTTAAGGCCTATTTTATTATGAACTATATTTTTTACTTGAAGGTACAAAGAAACAATTTTCATTTATTTTATTTTGGTACTTTTAAAATAATATCTTACTTGCACACAGATTGGCAGTGGAAGTAGCAGTGACGGTGAAGTAGGCGGGTGGACAAAAGTCCGGTGAAGGGCAGGGATCCGTCATGTTAAAGATGTGCAGCCCTCGCTCTAGGATGACCTGGCAGCTGTGAGAGGTCTCCGCCCCTCGCCACGAGCAGACCAGCAACTGGCCTTGACCATTGTTGCGAAACTGGGGGAGTTACATAAACATAACATCACGCCTGTGCTTCCCGAAGAGTTGGGCAGAGATGTACAGATGCCAGCACATCAAGCTACCCAAAACTGTAAAATTTTCCCAATCAACCTTAAACCTAAAAGTTTAGCGATAAAGTTGAAAATCTATAAAAGAAATTTGACAGATTGTATTAGCTTGATGTGCCTAAAGTCACGCTCGTTTCGCCAGTTATGTTTATGATCTATGTATCTGATGTAATAGGAGGCGAGTCTATTGTCATCAACCGAGCACAAATCCAAACTCTGGACTGCTACTGAGCAATTCCCGACCCGGGAATCGAACCCAGGACCTCATGCTCAGCAGTAACGCTTGCAACCACTCGACCAACGAGACAGTGAACTGGGGGAATTACTATTGAAGTAGACAGTTGTTACGATATTGAAGTTGTCTTAAGGCGTTATTTTACTTTATGATACACTAGCTTTTGCCCGCGGCTTCGCTCGCGTTAATTTAGAATTTGACAATCAATTCGGGTTGTACTCTGCTTGTTGTTTGGCCGTTGCACTCATATACACAATGTTGTATGTCCCTCTATTTGGCGCTAAAACGTACAAATTCTGGGCATCGGACACACGCGAACATGCGACATATAGCTAGCCATGGGAAAAATATGGGTTTTCCAAATGCACCCCTGCTACCTACAATGTTTGCCCTTGTCTATAATATTAAAGTAAAAAAAAAAAACGCTAAACTCTAGTTTCTAATACATATAATTCAATCATGATTCGAAAGACACGTGGCGCCATCTATTATCATAATAACGTTATTGTGGTTTGTTTCCACCTGACAACGTATATGCAGAATTTCAGGATGATCGGTTCAGTGGTTTAGGCATGAAAAGGTAACAAACAAACTTACTTTCGCATTTATAATATTACTTAGGATTAATAATCTGATTTCGGGTTTTTGTACTCATGCAAATTAATTATCCATCAATTTGATTAGGTTTTTTTGTAATATTTACCCTTCTGAACAATATGATTTGAAAAAGTACTTAACGTATTGTTTCAAGAAGTGGCAATTCACTAATTGGAACAACGAGTATATTATGGAATACATTTTTTACGAAAGAATCCAAACTAACGACACATTCGAGCTACAAGCATAGTTATAATCTCGCTACAAAGTCTACTTCTAACCATGGAACGCAAAACATCCACTTTTGTGACCAGTTTTTCAAACAGGCTAGATTAAAATACTATTCCTCGCAGACCAAAATAGAACGCAGACCGACAATCGGTCGCCGAGTTTTTGTCGTAGGTACGTGTAGTATCTATAGCGAGATTAAGGCTGCCTGCCCACTGACGCGGAGCGAGTCTGCGGAGCAGAGAAACGGAGAAATATTAAGCAATAGAATTGCATAAAATCCCAATGTCATTTTTCTATTAGTTAATATTTCTCCGTTTCTCCGCTCCGCAGCTTCGCTCCGTGTCAGTGGACAGGCAGCCTAACAAGTCTTGTACTGCAGAAAACGAGATTTTATTCTTAGAAAAGAAATGCGGGTAATTTAATTGGAAAACTTATTATAGAAATAAATTGTTATCGGTTTTATAGAAGGTATGTAGTCTATAATATTCTAAAAGTAGATACATTCAAGCTCCCATTTTTTTTAGCATTTTACTGTTCTCGAAATTTTTATTTTTTCTTTATTATTATTTCTTAGTAACAGCCCGGAGTTTATAAGTTGGCGGTGTGATACCCCGAGCCTCGGAAAGCAAGTTAAGCCGTTGGTCCTGTGCCTGATCTCTCTCCGGTCGTGTCGATTGTCGTCCCGTCGGACTATGAGAGTGAGGGAAGAGGGAGTGCACCTGTGTCTGCGCGCACACTTGTGCACTATAATATCTCCCGCGCCGAAGATCTCCATCGAGATTGGCCGCCGTGGCCGAAATACGGTCTGAAGGACTTTAAAAATATCGATGCCTTAGTTCACAATTGCGCTAGCTACGAAATTGACATTTTTGAGGAGCTTTAAAGTTTTTTCAAGTTTAGACAAGAACAGTAGAAAAACCAAGTAAAATACCAAAAAAATATGCATCTATTCATAAGACGAGACGGAATAACGGTATTTCGATACGCGGAAACGAAATAGCATGAAGTTTAGTGTGTTTGGCATTAAAAAAAGTGGAAATTGAAAATTTTGTAGTTAGTGCAATTGTGAACTAAGGCATCGATATTACAATTCATTAAATCACAGACAAACAACGCAATTTCGTAAAAAGAGATCTTTTTATAATAGAAGTGAGCACAAATAATGGATTTTTGAAAATTCATTCCCTAAAGCGGTTAAGTAAGGAAGATAAAGGCTTGTATGGAAGATCGTCATTTTAGCTAATGGGACAACTCATCGGGCACACATCTTGTATATAAATATTTACCTGAACGCGTATTAAAGACTGCAGCCTCAAATAATAGGGGTGTATGCGATAGTGCATGGGTCGGTTCGGCAGCACAGAGTCCTCGTACTCGACCTGGTTGAACGCCGTGTTGTTGAAGGGACACTGGGCGCCTATCAGCCGCTGCGGAATGTTACTCTTGACCAGATACGTATATACGGCATCTATCACATCTTGCACGCTCGTTGAACTCGTCTGAAATATTAAAATTAATGTAAAATCTTAAGTGGTCCGGACATGTCTACCGAAAAACAGCTGAGTTGTAAAAGCTAAAAGAACAACTGCAGGGTAATTGCGTAACACACTATCAGTAGCAATGGGTTTCATTTTGACAGTTCAACAACATTCATTGCGTTATTTACGTTGTTGAGCAGACACATTTTTCGAACATATGGAGCAATGGATTAGCAGTATGCTTCAAAATGATTCAAATTGAGAGTAATAGTGTGTTTCGCAATTAGTGCTGATTGGGGTCCCATTAAATGCTAGACGATATCGCGTCAGACCAAGACGACATTGGAGAGACGAACCTCCTTGTGCAAGGACTGAGGACAGATGAGACAGAGATGACAGAGAGGACAGATGTGTGCGGAAAAGGGAAAGAGAGTCCTTTGCCCAGTAGTGGGACTTTGCCGGCTTAGCAGATAGAGATAGAAAATCGTAGAAATAGTATAAAGTATGCAAAAATAGGGCATTCATTTTCTTTTTTGTATTTCCTGTTGAGTGTATACATTCCTACCTGATCAATTTTAAGTACTTACTTAAAAAATTAGCCTCAAGATGACTTTTAATTTTACAGTTTCAAGTTTCGTATAAATATTTATCTGTTTTAGACTTCCTTGAACTATTTATACGAAACTACATAATAAGCTAAGAATGTAAGGCTGATATTAAAAAAGGTAAACAAGCAGCATCACATGAATCTTGGAATGCCGTTTAGTAACTCCAGGATCAACGTTCCTAGTGAACTTAACTGCCGACTGCGGAGAGCCAGTTGTAGCAATTAACGACTTTAATTACACATTGCGAATAAGTAGGTGGTTAGTAAGTACACAACACCTATAATATAATAATTACAACCTACCAAACCAACTTACCAGCTACAAGTACCTACCTACTTGTAATACTGCAAAAACTGTTTTCGCTTGAGCAACTGCAATGACACGCGTTATAGACATTGGCGCAGATTCTCTTGTTCACAAACTAAACTAAAACTAAGTTCAGTGCATCTTTTTCTTTCTATTTCATTGAGAAAAGGACAGAAGATAAATAAAATGCCTCAGGCATTAAGTCCGCCTTTGTACAGCGCTTTTGTTTTTACTTGTGCATAAAGTTTTAATAAATCACTACATAGTATAAAACAAAGTCGCTTCCCTGTCTGTCTGTCCCTATATATGCTTAGATCTTTAAAACTACGCAACGGATTTTGATGCGGTTTCTTTTAATAGATAGAATGATTCAAGAGGAAGGTTTATATGTATAATACATGCATAATATAGTAGAGAAACACTGATAATTTTAGAGGTTTCTAATGTGATGTCGTAAATAAACACATTTTTTGCGCTTACATTGTAAACGCTGGCTGAACCCTTCGAGATAGATCAAAATAATGTACTACAGTATTGTACACCTTAAAAAGGTCTACAAAAAACTCCCCAATGGACAGTCCCCAATGTCTATCTCTTAGGGATAACCCACAATAACCATTTTTTATCCTTAACTTTTTACGAGAAATAATGGCTCGAAAATTATCAGTCTTTCTCTACTATATTATGCATGTGTTATACATATAAACCTTCCCCTTGAATCACTCTATCTATTAAAGAAAACTGCATCAAAATCCGTTGCGCAGTTTTAAAGATCTAAGCATGCATAGGGACAGACAGACAGCGGAAAGCGACTGTGTTTTACACTATGTAGTGATCAGCATTGCACCCGTGCGAAGCCGGGGCGGGCCGCTAGTAATAAATAAATAAGATAAATATTAGTTTAGTCCTGTCAAATTAAGATACTTACTCTATAGATTTAGACGTGATTAAAAAATTTGCTGATAAAAATACGTCAATTTACGTCAGGTGCTGACTAATTTGACAGGACTAAACAAATATTTATTTTCTGTCCCTTTCTTAATGAAATAGAAAGAAAAAGATGCACTGAACTTAAATTTAGTTTAGTTTTGTGAACAAGGGAATTGGTGGCGCCATTAGACACACTAGCTTTTGCCTGCGTCTTGGCCTTTTTGGAGAACGGAAATTATACCGACCGATTGCACCTAGTACTGTTTGTCTCCGCATCACCCAAAGGTTGACTGGTAGAAAATACCTATGGTATTAAGTCCGCCTCTGTACATTTATGTGCTTGAAGTATTAAATAAGTAAATATAAGGTACAGTCGCAAAATAACGTCCCCTTTTTGAAAAAAATAAAATTTTTGAAAAAATATCACGAGTAAAGTAATAAATAAATCGCCAACGTTTAGGTAGAACAGTCCTTTATTTTTTTATATAATCAAAAACCCGTTAATTTTATTACTACTTCTACAAAAGTAGCTCAACCCAAAAAAGTAGAAATTCTGCAAATATATTTTTGGGCACCTAATTGCGTCCCGGGGACGATATTGAGACCACAATAATCAGTACGTAAACTTAAATTGTATTTTTAACCATAATTATTAGTAATCATAATTATAATAAGTATCTAATCAGAATCAGACTTTTATTAATCATTGGTATGAGTATGGTTTAAGTCATTTTAATCAGACTTGTCTTCAGCCGCTTTTTGATTTTCTTTTTGTTGTTTCCTGTTGTATTTTTCTTTACATTTCTAGCTCTTTTTTTTCGTACTTTCTGCTGTCTGTCATCCTTTTCCTTTCTTTTCTGTTCTTCTGTTCTATGTCTATTAGTTCTTGTTTATGCGGTGAAGCTGTGACTACCATGGCTTTGCCTCGCCTAGTTGACGTTGAAGGTGGCTCAACAATTGGAATAGGCTGTGTGTCAGCTAGAACTATAAACGGGAATGAAAAGTTGCTTGACCCTGGTAATGCAGTTGGTGTTTTTGGTCTTGAACTTGTGGAATCCAATTGCAATGACACATCATTGAAAATTTTGTGCTGTTTGCATCAGTTGCAAGAGGAGCATTTGGTGAGTCAAAGAAAATGTTTTCATTGAGTGGAACCACCCGGTGAGTAACCACTCGCCGTGGGTGATTTGTCATTTCCAAATTTCTCTTTGGCATCTAAAAATAAAATAAATACATTTACAACAGTTATAGAAAATTCACAAGTCACAAATGACAAAGTGATCTAAATATCGTCCCGGGGACGATATTAGGCTCACGTAGGGGACGATATTAAGAATTTGACAATTGTGTTGGTAACCTCCATTCAACAAAAAACACATGTCATATATTAATGAAATTTCAATTCATTTAAATCTAAGCGATGTCAACAAATTTTGTCAAAAATTTCGTTTCAATAAGTCAGACACATCAATATTTAAACAATACCGATAGTAATTCAATCAAAAACTCACCTTGAACAGTTTTTTCTTTTTTTAAATATCTTAAGACAGAAGCGACGTTTTAAAGCCAAATTTTTGCAATGGCCGACTGACTCAACTAACTGTAGATTCGAAGCAAAATCACTACATGGCGTTATTTATAAAAAAAGAAACCGATGGGGACGAAATTAGGTTCGGGGCCGAAATTTGGCGGCTGTACCTTACCACGGGGACGTACTACTGGATAAAAAGTATCCTTTGTCTTAACCCAGGTCATGGTCTATTTGTATGCTAATTTCTCTAAATTCGTTCAGCCTTTAAAGCGTGAAAATGTAACAGGCAGACAGAGTTACTTTCGATTTATACGAGAATAACGATTAAGTATGGAAAAAAAAATATATCGCCTCTTTGCAACAACAACGTGGCATCTTTAAAAATAGCAGTTTTCGAAATATCACGTTGTCATTGTAAAGAGGCGATATGCGGTCGGGTGATCTCCGTCGGGAACGAAGTTCCTTGCGTGATACTCGCACGCACACACACACTCGTACATAATAGGAAGAGACAGAGAAGTCACATGGATACATAACGCTTTTTCCTTATGTGACGATTTCTACCTATCAACTCCTACGGAGAGAAAAATCTTAGAAAAATTACTGTGCTGTCTCATAATCTGAAAGTAAAAATTCTTATGATGTACAGTAAAATTTATTGGACAAATAGTGAATTTTTCCCAATCTCACTCAGAAAATTTTCTGTAGATGTAACTTGCACTCACTTTACAGTGACGAGCACAGTAACTTTTCCAAGAATTTTCTCTCCGTGTACCACAAGCCGCGTTATGGAACTTTGTTTCAACTAGGACTAGGGGCCGCACAAAGCCATAATGACTGGCAGAGAAAAAAGTTTTAACTTTTATACCCAGCAATGCTTGATTCCGGGCTGAGATGATTATAATGATGAGACATATAGAACTTACTTGTAAAAATAGCTCTGAGTAATCCAAATACTCATTATTAATGTTCTGGAAATCTGACAGATCTTCAGCGACGTACGTAAAATAGACGTCAAAGTAAGTGGTTCTGAGTGACGTCATCAGTTCCCTGGCTCGGTCCATCTCTGGCGCGGACGGCCGGTCGCTGGGACTCACTATGAGCACCACCGTGCTGGGGCCGGCACTCGCGTTGTTAGCTATGTCTGTCAGTGAACTGTTGAGCGAATGCTGCAGGACGGTGGACAACACCGTTGGAAGGTTGAGGCGGTTTGGCCCTAAGTAAGTAAATAGAAAAATCCTTTTGAATGTACTTTTTGTAACCTACAAATACGGGCTTTATGAGTGAAAAATGTAGGTAAGTATAGGAGCCAAAACTAGGCAGGTTCGATGCACGATTCTTATGTGCGAAAATTATCATGGTGCGATGTTATGACAAATACATCAGAAGCCTAGCCGTTTTCAAATTTAACATAAAATAACATCAATCATTATTTTCTCTGAAGGGTTAAGCAGAGGTGTACCTGTTATAGTGCCGTGCTAAATGCAACAGCGGTGTGCCAGGCAAGGCTAGTTTCGAGAAAATTATTCTCTTAGTAATTTGAGGTAAAACTGAGATAGGGAAAACTGTCTTTAAGGTGTTTTTTTAATATTTTAAATACCGCTATTTGGCTTAGCTCATTGGATGCGTATTTCTTTAAGCTATCCGATGCCATAAAAAACAACTTTACGATTTTTTTTTATTTTTGAGGTACCGCCTTTCAGCACGGCAGTATAGCACACCCACAAATATAGAATTTCTTTACCAAAAAAGTATTCAATTTTGTTTTTTGCGAGAGCAGAGTTTGAAAAGTTCTAGATTTTTTTTTTTTTGCGAGATTCCGGTTTTTCGCAAAAAATACTGAAGCTAAAAATAACCTCAGTATTTTTTTTGCCGCAACGTAAAATTAAGTTAAAAACCTTGAAGGACAGACCTAATTAGTGTTTCCGCGAATGTTGTTACGACAGAAAAGAACGCATAGCTATAAGCACGTATACGTTTACCAAGAATAACACACAAGCAAAACAGTGTTATAATTAATGGAATTTTATTATAAAACTTGAAGGAGAGTTAATAAATCCGCTAGGACGAATGACTGTGTAACTAAAAGATGCCTTCTCATTTAAATTGAGTGGGAACGTTTCCCGGGAATGTTGCTTAATTGTATGTCTAGGTACTAATAACTAATATTGGCGCCGATTCCCTCGTTCACAAACTAAACTAAATTTAAATTCAGTGCATCTTTTTCTTTCTATTTAATTAATAAAAGGACAGAAGATAAATATTAGTTTAGTCCTGTCAAATTAAGATATTCCATAGACGTGATTAAAAATTTGGCTACTAAGGATACGTCAATTTACATCAGGCGCTGACTAATGTGACAGGACAGGACTAAACTAATATATATCTTCTGTCCTTTTCTAAATGAAATAGAAAGAAAAAGATGCACTGAACTTAAATTTAGTTTAGTTCGTGAACAAGAGAATCTGCGCCATAATTTCGGTGTGGTGCAAACTGTAAATATAACTTGGTTATTAATAAATAAATAAACTTACATTCTTCAGTAAAGTTCCTAATGTAGGAATACATTGTGGTGAGATTATATGACGGAGGAGCGATCCAAGCTCCAGTGTTCCCGTGGAGCAGGGATATCGAACCTCGTTGCATGTTGATCTCGAATGATCCGCCGAGCCATCTGATGACAATGAAAAATAGAACAATTAATATTTGAAACAATAGAGGGGCCCGTGGCTAAATAACAACAGCCGCACAGGTCGATCGATCAGGTTAAGCTACGCTTGCCGCGGTTGGTCTGTGGATGGGTGACCATCTTTACATACCGCAGCCCCTCCGTGCCTCGGAAAGCACGTTAAGCCGTTGGTCCCGGCTGTCATTCGTAGATCTTTGACAATCGTTACGGGTGTCAGAAGCCTGAAAATCTGACAACCAGTCTTACCTAGGGGTATCGTATTACCCAGTAACTGGGTTGTGGAGGTCAGATAGGCAGTCGCTCCATGTAAAATACTGGTATTCAGCTGCATCCGGTTAGACTGGAAGCCGACCCCAACATAGTTGGGAAAAGGCTAGGCAGATGATGATGAGGTGATTGAGAAACTGTCTAATGCTCGGTGCCTATAAACAAAAACGAATCGTTTTGCTTACGAATCGTAGCATTTTTTATTGCCAAACTGGGCATATAAATAGATTCGTAAGCTAATTTTACCTGTGATAGCTACTTCCATATGGGAGGGTCTACTATGCAAAGCTATTGCTTCATAATTGGTAAAGATACCCATAGACCGTAATTAAACCGTACGACCGTAAATTATGGGAATCGTCATAAGAGAGAGTTGGCAATTTAAACAACGGTTGCGTGTGATTGAAGCTAAATAAAAAGCCAAGTTTCAGAGAGATACCGATGCAGTAGCTGGTTTACATAGATGCGAAAGATCCAATGAATTCTAGTATCCCTTGTAATCATCAGTAATTATTTACTTGGATAAAAGAATTGGGAAAGAAACCCTATAGTAAATTCATGGCGCAATGTCTCAATCGACATTTTCTGTACTCTTTTGAAAAAGTATGTTTCTTTTTTAGACTTACATTTGCATACACAAACAGCAGGGTAATTTCGTAAGACACTATCAGTAGCAATGTGTTTCATTTTGTTATTACATTCATTGCGTTATTTACGTTGTTGAGCAGACACATTTTTCGAACATATAGAGCAATGGATTAGCCATATGCTTCAAAATGATTCAATTTGAGAGTGTGCTGGATCTATGTATTTAAACTTGCTCTACAGTCCATTCACAGTTATTTTACCTCTGACAGCAGCAACCTAACAGCAACCTTATTATGACGAGAATAATTATCACAATGATTTTGCAAGACTTGTCAGTAGCGGCAACCCAACTGCAACTGTATTACAACGACAGTAAATATCATAATGATTTTGCAAGACTTGTCAGTGGCAGCAACCCAACAGCAACCTTATTAGAATGAAAATAAATACCACAATGATTTTGCAAGACTTGTCAGTGACAGCAACCCAACAGCAACCTTATTACAATGAGGATAAAGATCACTGTGATGTTAACAGTGATGCATCATCAGAGGTAAAATAATTGTGAACGTACTGTACTTACAAAACCTAGTGAGATTTTATAACCGAAAAAATAATAATTTAAAAGCATTTTTTGCTATCGTCAAAAACCTCTTCAAGACAATCTTTTTGTAGCAATTTTATTATATTTTAAAATTAACATACAAACAAATTGCACGAGTCGCGAGGCCACTCCAGCTTTCTCTAATTTCCTGCTCGGGTTGGTTTTCTGCCATCCTTTTTTAGCGATAGTTAAATTATGCATAATTACGTAACGCAAGGCCTTGTGTGAATGGCGCTTAGGTTCGCTTGCACCACCAATTACTAAATATGTACTTACATTTAACGCTAAACGTATTAAACATTAAAAGTACTCTGTCTCTGTTATCTTCAAAATATTGATAAATGATTTTATTTCTGTAAATAGGTCTGCACAAACACTTTTTCACGTCAATCATATTTTAAAAACTAGATGAGGTCGGCCTTTCCTTTCTGAATACTCTGAGAAGAAAGGCCGAAACAAACTCAGAGGTCACAGTCTCTTTTAAAGTCCAGACATAATCTTGGTCAGATCATGTGGAGACCATGTAGATTGATGTCTGAAATTGTCTTTTGAGGAAAGAACCACACAGAGTGAGTGGACCTGTCCAGTCAGTACACGCATTTGTCAGAAATCGTGCAGCTCATTTCGAAACTTAAAGAGCTCAACGATTCGACGAACAATACCAAAGAAAGGACATTTGGGTAGGCCACATAAATTACTCAAACTGCCAGACCATGAGAAAAACTAACAGAACATAGAGAAAAAGTATCAAAAAATAACCAACATAGTCTTCACATTCACAATAATTAAAAATATATATCATATTTTACAAAGAAAGTAAATGTCAATTTTATACATATATATAAAAAAAAAACCTCAATCCCAAGTCCTTTTCATCAACATCATCTGCCTAGCCTTTTCCCAACCATGTTGGGGTCGGCTTCCAGTCTAACCGGATGCAACTGAATACCAATAGGTATTTTACATGGAGCGACTGCCTATTCAGATAGGCAGTTAGGGCAGCTTCCACAACTCAGTTACTGGATAATACGATTCCAAGCCTTTTTAACTTCATTATAATCTTTAACGGTTTTTAAACTTAAACGTCTCGCTGTTAACGCCTTTTATGCATTAACGGCGAGACGTTTAAGTTTTAAAAAAAGTGAAGTGTCATGATTATCCTTTATGAGGTACTGCAAGTCATTAATATAATAAGAAACGACTGTCTGAAACACAACATAATCAGCTCTCTGTAAGAGAGAGAGGGCCATAATCCACCACGCGGGTTGGTGGATGTCACATGGCTTCGAATTTTTAGTTCTAGGAGATGCCGGTTTCCTCACGATGTTTTCCTTCACCGTTTAAGAGTACAACCACAACGATATTTTAAATTCTTTTAGAGATAAATGTGTTTGGCGATTTATGGTGCAAATGAGCCTTAGTGTTGTACTCACGACATGAACTGTTCAACGTCGTAGCCTTTCCATGAGCCGTCTGTGGCGACAATCAAGTCTATGATCGGTGCACCGCCGACCACTTGGCAATCCCGATGATTTCTCCGCATTATGGTTGCTAAAATTAAAATTGAAAGTATAATTTTTATTCCAATCATATAAAAAATGACGCCTCCTTTATATGAGAACAGGCCTTTGGCCTGCAGTGGGACAAAATACAACATCTTATATATGCATTATAAGATTTGTCGCCACAAAACAGGACTGAGCGTGTTCAGATGGACTGCATTCCAAAGCTAACATGCTGAAAAATGCAGTTTAAATGCAGTTAGCACGCAGACGGTCCACAAGAAACGTAACTGTAAGGTGTCTACACATTCGCCCTATTAGCTGCCCTAAGCTATAATTGGAATATCTATACACACTATGAAACACAAAGAAATCCATGGTGACCTAACGAATGCAGCGATGAAGCGCTACCCAATGAAAGGCGGGCGTTTTGGGGGACTGTCTTTTGTAATTTTGACGTTCGAAAAGTGCTGATGCTCAGCCTAGTTTGAATAAATGGCTTTTGATTGATTTGATTTGATTCAATCGTCTCTTTCTCTTTACCGGTCGAAGCTATACTAAAATAGCTCATGCTGTAGTAACAACCGAGCTAACTACTCCGGGTGCAGCAGCATCATAATCAGCCTGTAGGTACTGTTCCCACGACTGGGACACAGGCCTCCTCTGTCAGAGGGGGTGGGCCATAATCCACCACGCGAGCCCAGTGCATTTTGGTAGATGTCACATGTCTTTGAATTTTAGTTTGTGCTCACGATGTTTTCCTTCACCGTTTGGAGAGCAATGGTTATGAAATTAAATACACAAAGTAAAGTGCCTACCTGGGTTCGAACTAACGACCTACAACTCGTAAATCGGGGCCGTTACCACTGGGCCACCACTGCTCCGGGTGCAGAGGACGTACTTATCTATTCACTTGTTTTTTTTAAGTAATCCCAACATTAGTCACAACAAAATAAGATATAAAACTTTTGTGAACATTAATAACAAAAATTTCTCTCAAAAAGCTCTTTAATACTTACGAGCATAATCCATGAAGGCAGTGACCGCAGCGTTCGTTATCCTCTCCATCTCTTCAACTGGTACATACACAGTAATCTGTCTCAGAGACAACACATAAGCGAATCTAGAAGTTTCCGTGAGCAAATCATTTTTATTGACTATGGTTGTGAAGAGATTCTGACGGTTGCAGGCTTTGACTGTCGGGTCGAATGATACTCCATCGTTGGAGTAGTACATGTCCAAGACTTGAGATAGCCTTAGAGAGCGTCTCTGTTCTATCCATTTTGTTACGTGATGCGCTAATATGAGACCTGAAATTGTTAATTTGTTTGAGTGAGAGTGCTGGCGATATACAATGTTTTCTTTCTAAATATTTTAGTTTAGCCATAAATAGCTACATACCTACGTATAATGGTATAACTCTCAGGGAAAGGTGTGGCCTTGATACAGATATTCGCCATGCCAATACTAATTTATGTTTTCTAAATTACAGTAGATAATGTAGCATGCAAATTATCTACGACTTAAGTTCGTTTTTAATACCAGAGACTAATCTGACAGATATAATGTCAAACTTCTATTAGGTCATCCCACTTCCAGTGTCATATTTTTTATTTCCAATATTTATGTATTGCGCAATGGTATGCAATAGTTAATACATGTGTTGTCTTGTACAATCATGTTAGTTTAATTTGGTGTGTTGTATTGTCAAGACGTGCATTGATTTAAAATGGAAGATTTAAAAAAATCTAGTAATGTAGTGGAGCAACGTATATTTCTAAAGCTTTGTGCTTTACTCAACTACTCTGGAGGAGTTGCGCACGACTTACTGGTAAAGTGTGTTGGTCGTAACGCCTTAAATAAAAGAACCGTACAGCGATGGCTTGAAATGTACAAACAAGGAAGAACCACAGCTGAAGATGAGCCGCGAGCACCTCGATCATTATCATCGACTAGATTAGAACAAAATCAAGGAAGCACTTCGTCAGTCACGTAGGGTCAGTGTCAGTGATCTCTCCACTCAACTTAACATTCCTCATTCCACTATACATAGAGTACTCACGGAGGATTTATGTCTGGTCAATAAAAGTGCAGTGTGGGTGCCCCACACTCTGAACACGGATCAGAAGGAGTTTCGTTATGAAACTGCGCGTAGCCATTTATCGTGGTATCGCCGTAAGAAAAATATACTTAATAGATTCATATGCCTTGATGAAACTTGGGTCGAATTTTATACTCCTCGTCAAAGACATCAGTCACGATGTTGGGTGGAACCGGGCACTTCAGCTGAACATTTACCACGTGCAGAGCTACATGAACGACAAATACTACTAATAGTAGCTATGGATGTCAGAGGCATTGCTTTTTGGAGAACTTATGATGAAAATACAACTATGACTGGAGAGCGATATAAGTCATTTTTAGAAGAAAATATTCCTATTTGGGCAGACGAACATCATATAACGAGTCCTATCATTTTACATGATAATGCCAGACCGCACAAATCAAAAATAGTTCAGAATTTAATTGAAGATAAAGGATGGATTGAAATTATTCAGCCGCCATATTCCCCGGATATGAATCCTTGTGATTTCAATTGTTTTGGCCATGTGAAGAGGAAATTGTCGGGTACTCGATACAATAGCAAAAAGGAGTTAGATATTAAACTAAAGAGCATTATTGATGAATTAAATGAAAGTGGTACTTTAAATGGTGTTCAAGATTTGCCAGCAGTCTGGGAGCGAGTGATTAATAGTGGTGGAGATTATTGATTAGTGTCACAAGGTTATATAGTATAGTAGTCAGTTTTTGTAAAATAATAATAATAAAAAAATATGACACTGGAAGTGGGATGACCTAATACAATGTTTTCTTTCTAAATATTTTAGTTTAGCCATAAATAGCTACATACCTACGTATAATGGTATAACTCTCAGGGAAAGGTGTGGCCTTGATGCAGATATTCGCCATGCCAATACTAATTTATGTTTTCTAAATTACAGTAGATAATGTAGCATGCAAATTATCTACGACTTAAGTTCGTTTTTAATACCAGAAACTAATCTGACAGATGTAATGTCAAACCTCTATATTAAAAATAACGCAAACACAAAAGACTTAAATGTCAGATTAGTCTCTGGGATTAAAAAAACGAACAATGGCGCCGATTCCCTTGTTCACAAACTAAATTTAAGTTCAGTGCATCTTTTTCTTTCTATTTAATTAAGAAAAGGACAGAAGGTAAATATTAGTTTAGTCCTGTCAAATTAAGATACTCCATAGACAAGTTTAGACGAGATTAAAAAAAAATTGCTACTAAAAATACGTCAATTTACGCCAGGCGCTGGCTATTTTTTTTGGCTATTTATCGGGCTATTTATGTCCTTTTCATAATGAAATAGAAAGAAAAAGATACACTGAACTTAAAAGTTTAGTTTGTGAACAAGGAAATCGGCGCCTATAGCTTCTGCCCGCGACTTCGTCCGATATGACGTTCTCAAAATATCCTAAGACCCACCGGGTCCTATCGCATCGCCCGCCCGTGAGATTACCTACTCCGTTTTCGCTTAGCGTTCTATCTGGCTTTTTTTGCTCGGCTAATCAAAGTCGTAACGTGATGTTATACAGCCTATATGACTATCCTCAAGAATTAGGGCTATCAAGTACAAAAATAATTTTACGAACCCGACTGGTACTTCCAGAGATTAGCGCGTTCAAACAAACAAACTCTTCAGCTTTATTATCAGTAGAGACAATTACAAAAATAATAACTATTTTTATAGTCCTTTTACCATCAATGCCAGCTAAAATCTCAGCATCCGTGAGCTGCCAGTCGGCCACAGTCAAGTTTAGCGGGAAGATGTAGTGGTCTCGAGGCAGCAATGTGTCGTTCCACCGGTTGTTGCTGCCAATCACCATGTTCTGCGACACGGCGCCCACTCGAGGACCCTGGTTTACTACTACTTCGGCTATATCACCTGGAAAATTGTTTTGGCCTCTGTTTTACTGTTCGGAATCAATGCACTTGTTTACTTCAACGATGGGTAGCCAAAAGTGTATGAACTGATTACGAACGCACGGTTGACGTCATCACGTCAACGCCGGCTGAAGTCGCTGGGGCTCTGTCTCGCGTAGAGTCTTAGCATTATGCTGAGCGATGCCCGTTTTGCGTGGATGTGACGCATAGATTCCGCCAAGTTGTTCTTTTTTTGTGGTTGTGTTATTTCTCTTCGATATGTTTACCTACCGCAAATAAACGTATTTTCTTAGTCTTTTTTTTTCACCATTATCACCACACCATGCAATCCATGGTAACTTTATTAAAGGTGTTTAGAAGACTTATGCATGGAAAGGGATCATTTTGAACTAGGCTGGTACCTATGAAATTAACATCAAGTCATTTGGGTCATTCTCTATCAACCGTATTGGGTCAGTCAACATTTAATTAACATTATTTGGTATTCCTCTGTACCTAACTAATTAGTAACATTACGAAATAGCTTGCACAACCATTCCAAGGAAGGAAGTGTTAATGATAAGGCATATCAACATTTAGTTAATAATATTTCCTACCAGCCAGTGTAGCGACCCAAATGTTGCCAATATCTGCGACATCCGATTGTCTTTGGGTGCCAAGCCCAGGGTCTAATGTCTCTATGTCTTCAAACCACTCTTGCTTAGCGGATACCATGAGGGGTTCAGCAATATCTTCTTTGAAAATGTTTGCATTAAGTATTTCTGTGACAGCTACTCGTTGAGATTCCAGTGATGCGGCAATGGCGGCTACTAATGTTCCGGGAGAAACGGTTCCCCAATTCGTTTGAATTACGCCGTCTTCAATCGGACATCTGCTGATTATTCTGAAAATTTGGTTAAGGAGCATTAGCCTCGATTTATCTGTAGGATGATGAATATGTTTTTCAACGTGTGCACTTCGGGTCCATTTTTAGGGTTCCGTACCCAAAGGGTAAAACGGGACCCTATTACTAAGACTCCGCTGTCCGTCCGTCTGACACCAGGCTGTATCTCATGAACCGTGATAGTTAGTTGAAATTTTCACAGATGATGTATTTCTCTTGCCGCTATAACAACAAATACTAAAGAACTGAAAAAAAATAATATTTAAGGGGGCTCCCATACAACAAACGTGATTTTTTTATAGATAATATTCGGAATCATTCGTGCGCGAATCCAACTCGCACTTGGCCGGTTTTTTCTGCATTTTATCTTCTGGACACACTCGTTCACGAAAGGATCCCTGAATCGAAAAATTGTTATCACAAACCCGCAATATTTTTGAAAGACCTATCCAACGATACCCCACACCATGGGGTAGACGAGAAAAAAAATCATACCCACTTTACTTGTAGACGTGATTTTATTTTACCTCTCGGCGTGATTAATATGTAGGTATACCCATGCCAAATTATAGCTTTCTAGTACTAAGAGTCTCTGAGCTAAGCTGCGGGCGGACGGACGGACAGACCGACATGGCGAAACTATAAGGGTTCCTTGATTACGGAACCCTAAAAAAGGTCGTCTAACTAAATCGAAAGCCGACCTTTGCTGACGCAAATGCACAAAATTTCAGCGATAAAAACCAATGAACTTGTGACGTCAATAAATTAATATAGTCCATAAAACCCGCTACAAAATACTACTTTCATACTAGCTGTAAGTACCTCTTTGTTTATAAACGGTATAACTATAGGCATGAAGTGGCTTTTGACCTTACGATAGTAAAAGTATTTTTATGAGCTGTACATACAAGAAAAAAAAAACACGTAGAGTTTGGCGAATACATATAGGTACGTCAGATGAATGACCGGATGTTTTGGCTTGTATTTATCATTTCATGTTTGTTTACATACTCACCTACTGGTACTTTGTGTCTCCATATTATTACTACCCTGAGATAGCTGTGCCGATAAGGGGCATACTAAATTTTCATCGCCTCGCTCCCATTGTCGCACTGCCGAACTGAGCATTCTATGCAGGAGACATTTCTCGCCTACAGGCAGAATCTCGTCGACTTGTATGAGATCTTGACTCGGCAGAAATATATCCATTAGGATCTTGTACTTGTGGAATTGGAAGCTGGATGCCCTGTACGGTAGTATGAATTCGGTTTCCACGGCGTTTGCCGAAGATTGCTCAATGCCATCTAGACGCAGGCTGTGGAAATAATAAGACGTTCATATGAAGTATTCCATCACTAAGTAAGCATTTCGCGAGTTGTAAACAATGTAGCTTTAAGTATAGGGGGCGCTACTAAAGATATCTTAAAGCAAAAACTTGGTCCATGTGATAAGCAGAGACACAAGATTGATTTATAATTATTGTATTGTTCTTAATTAATTAATTCTGCACACTTAGTTCGCAATAAAGAATTTGAATTGAATTATTAAAAGCTGGTTAAAGAATCCGCCAGACCGGTATAAATTTTCTGATAACACAATAGATGGCGCTAGTTGTTCTTCATATAAAGGTTTGTCCTACTATTAATACATACTATTGTTTCCAAAGAACCATCGCCAACGATGCTTTTTAGAAAAATTCAAATTTTGTAACATATCATTTGTGCACAGAATAGTTTGAACTCAAACTCACACTCAAAGCCTTTATTTCAAATAAACCATAAAGAGGTCGGTCAGTCAGAAAGATGAAGCTAGTTGCCAATTCCAAAGCGTAGAAGGTACCTGTGGAGAAGAACGGGCAAGAAACTCCACGGACACTCTTTTAAATCAATAGTGTCAATCCCTAGCATCAGTATCTATATGTAGCATCAGTATGTATATGTAGCATCAGTATGTATATGTAGCATCAGTATGTGTATGTAGCATCAGTATGTATATGTAGCATCAGTATGTCTATGTAGCATCAGTATCACAGCTCACTCTAAGCTCACTTCACCTTAATTATCACGGTGAGATTTTTCCAGAATCGACCGGCTAGTTACATCATTCATGTTAAAAAGTATGCACGTGAGAACGACGCAGAACGTTAAAAGCGTGATAAAAAAAACTGTTCAAATATTAAATTAAATTAAAATAAGCCATGGCAGCAAAGAGATGATGACCCGCCCGTCCCAACTAACGGCGCCCGTTCACGAACACGACGCATGGATTAGCGCCATTCAGCTCAACCATTTTGAAGGGAGCTAAATGATCCAACACACGCGCCACCATCAGCGAGATATTTGAGTGAGCATGACATACTCTCAGCCGCCAGGGCACATTCTAGTAAATGAAAGACGTACCTACCCAGTAAATTGTAGCTTTATAGTACACATGTACCTACATAGTACTCACATATGTGCTATGCAATTATACAATACTAGGAGATTGATTTTATATAATGCAAAAATAGTATTTTAAAATCTTCAGCAGCTCCAACAGTATCTTCAAATGCCAATCCAATTTATTTATGCGTCCTTATGGAGCAGAAACAGCGTTTAGCCAAGCATTTTTATCAGCGATGTAATCCCCAAACTTATAATATGCTTGGCTGCATAGTGTGCGTTTTATGTTTGAATTTCGTTTCATTGAGTTGGAGTATGTGGGGAGGTATTTTATTATAGCATTTTAAACAGTACCTACCCCATGAAGGATGAGTCTACTTTAGCCAGTCTGAAACCTGGTTGAACTAATTGGTCCCTATTTCTAGTCCTATAGGTGTGTCTGTCACCTCTTTTAGTGAAAAGATTTAGATTTTTCCTTACGTACACAGTAAATTGACAGATTTCGCAAAGGAGGCTTTTTCAGGTACTACCATAAACAAAGGACATTTCAGAAAAATGAAATGAAATGAAAAAAAATATACCTTCTAAGTAAAGCAGAGCTAAGAAGCCTCATATCCAGTTGAGAATACTGCTCCACTTTTCTCAACAGGGACAGGTACACGTCAAGGCGTCGCGGGGCCTGCAGGCTGGGCACTGCCACGCGGTAGCAGTCCCGCAAGTGGGCAGGTATACTCGGCACTAGCGCACATTTTGCAACTACACCAACAAAATACACACATTTTTAAGTCATCATTGTCTAAATTATAATACTAACTCAACGAATGTTTTATCACTTTACAAAATAAAGGCGCCGCTACAGCTTCTTAGGATGTCACTTCAGAAATATACTTACAGCTAATAAACAATAGTATGGCTAAGTTAAATATTACTTTCCTCATATTTTATTCAATCACATTATTTTCGTGAAAATAATAAAACAACACAACACAATACGTGGTGAAGCACGCGTAGGAGTGCTACTATTTAGATCACACCGAAATGATAAGATAGTGATAATGAATCATTGCGAAACCAGGTTGCAACAACACCTTTTTGTTCCTAAAGATTAACAAAATAAAGGGATTGAATTAATAAACTGCTTATAAAAACAATTTACCTTTTATTCAGGATCATCTGTACAATATCATTGTAGTCTAAAAAAAAACTACATTAATTCTTTACATTATTTGGTATGCAAATACAGACATTGAGAACAAATTAAATAGACCAATTGTGTAAAATATTAATACACTGTACGACAATTTTAAATGCAATTGTGACGTGAATTACATTTGTGATGAAGTAAAGTTCACAGCTAAACACAACCTGGTAAATACAAGAAATACATTAAATGAAAAATAAAATTGATCCATCATCATCTCAAACTAAATCATATTTTTTATTAAAAAAATAATGCAATTTAAATAGAAGCAAACTAATGAGGTATGGATAAAAAATATACCTTTTAACATGTCTACCAATATTCACTGAAGGTAGATGAAACGTAAGAGAATATTATTTGTCTTGACATATCTCCGGACCCTGGGGTCCCGGACCTTTGGAAGGCGTACCAGGGGCCGAAGCTAACTCGCAGAGGCCCTTTAGACAATTTTAAATGATGAGGAGGCACCAACCAACGATTATCCCTGTATGCAATATGCAAGTGCACCCAAGCACAACCCCCGGTTGGTGCTGGACTATTGCAAACATGGAAACAAAATATATTGGGCTATGAGTTTGGGTGGCCACAGTGGATCGGCTTTAAGGCCCACTTGCAAAACAACTCACTAAATACGTTTAGCACTAAACACATTTAAATCATCATTCAGTCTTTGCCATCTTCAAACAATTGACAGAAACAGAAAAATGTTTTAAATTATTATTTTACTGCAATCGGGCTTACAACTATTTCATTTGAATGAGTCATAACAAAGATTTTCTTGTTTAGTTTGTTCGAAGCTTGAGAAATGAGTAGTAGTCAAGGTAAACTCTCGTCAAGCTTCACCATCAGAGCTCGTTCTCACACCCACTAGCTTACTTCAATTTAAACAACAGTCTGTATTGCCATAATGCCCCCTATGGCTTGTAACTTTGTTAGTATCATACTATGCAGTCATATAATCTCTAAAATAACTTTAGACTAACCTTAGAATACAAAACGTTTGTTCTATTATGAACCAGTCATTACTGGATAAATGTACCATTACCAAAGGAAATAAGTAACCAGGGACGTCGGATATAGTTGAAGTTTAGTAAGAAACCCATGGATGTTTTCGAATAAAATGTTATTTAATTAATAGAAAACAAACAGTTCATTTATCAAATTAAATTGCATTCAAAAACATCTATCGGTTTCTTACTAAACTTCAATTGTATCCGACGACCCTGGTTACTTATCTCTTTTGGTGACCGTACACAGAATATTTAATTGTGAATGTTAAGATGTTTACTAAAACATAATGTTACCTTGGATGGATTAAAAACAAAGAGGATTTTAATGTAAAAACGCATAAGTACGAAGCGTACTTGTCCGTTTGTATATTAAAATACACTTTTTATTTTAATTTTTTTATAGCATAAAACATGTTTAGCAAACTAAGTTTCATGGAAATTAAATGATAAGTTATTCACAGCGCTGTTTAATTACTGACTGAAAAGTGTATAAAACATTAAAAACTATTATCGAAGTACTAATTTGGCTGGATTTCCGTCCACTTGTCGCGATGATCCGTGTTTTAAGGTGAATTCTCTCTTTATGTAGGCAAACAGTAAGTCTGTTATGAGGAATATTTGTGCGGTGGCGAAAGAGAGCGTGACTCCGAAGAAGAAGTTTGCATTGGCCGATCCTGAATATATCCAGAGATGCCAAACTGTTGGTCCAAGAACTGATGTGATGATAAAAGTGCAGCCGACTACGAATTTTTGTTGCATGACTGTAACAAAATACACACAATTATTACAAACTTGATTTTTATAAGGTAAAGTTTTGATATTTTGGAGCTTTACAGCAACTTTGTTTAAGAACTAGCTCATGTCCGCGACTTTCATTCACGTGAAATTTCTCGTTTTCAACATAAAACATATCCTACGGCACTCAGGGATAATATAGCTACCCATTAGTGAAAGAATTTTGGAATCGGATCAGTAGTGTCTAAGATTATCCCCTACATACAAGCTCATAAAGAACATCGGCCAAATTTCTATAGAAGCTGGACCTGGACTTTTATTTTTCAGTGTACAAAAACAAATGATAGTGAGGTTGGATTGTTTTTATGTAGTAAACACAATTCCTTTCGAAAATAATATCTAAATAGCCAAGATATTTGAATATTGAAAAAAATACTTTTGATGTTAGAATCAATAAGTCGATTTAATGGTAGGCAGCCGGTATACAGTTTATACCGACTGCGGCGAAGCCCAAAAGGATAGTTAGCGATAAGCGAAGAGGGTAATAATTAGCGATCTCATTTCGTATTTATTTATTTATTTCGATTTCTCTCAAATCCAAGAAATAGGACTGATTGGTGATCCAATACATAGTAAAAACAGTACTAGTTGATTTGATATCTAAGTATTTATAGAATTGAAATACATTTAGTAACTATTCAGAAAAACGTGAACAATTATTATCTTTGAGTACTAAATCATTTCTTAAGCAAAATAAATCGTCAATAGGTGCGTTCTGAACAAGATAATCTAAATAATTTCTAAAGAAATTAAAACACAAATTTAAACAAAAAAAAATCAATATCTTTTTTTCGGGCTTTTTAAAGGGATATTTTTATGTTTTTAAGACCTCAGAGAAAATAACGGATTTTTTTCATATGTATGGCATTTCGGGACGCCACCGCCTCGTCGTCAGGTACGATTTGGCCATCCTCCTTTTACCTCTTTATAATATTGCTATAGATATAGATAGTTTTTACTTCACTTTTCTCATAACACTTTTGCAGAAGTTACTTTGATCCATCATTATCATTCTTTTTTATTCAATACTTCTCTATTAGTCGTCATCTCGGTATTCACCCCCTTTCTAACAATATCATCATTCACACAGTCCATCTATAGTTTCTTCGGTCTTCCCCTACTCTTATAGCCATCAATATTTATACTCAAAACTTTCCTTATGACATTTTCCTCATTCCTCCACGTTACATGCCCATGCCATGACAACATATTCCTACACAATTTTTTAAATTACAGTGGCACCGCACTCTCACTTTCTCTTATGTACTCACTTCTTACTCTATCCATTTGTGTAACACCGTGTGTGCAGGAATTACTTTGATTATCATTACCAATTATTTTAAAACCTTGTATTTTGTATAATACAATTCCTTTGTATCATGCAGTCAATATCACATTGCATATTACAAATAAGCATAAATTATCATAACCTGAAGGTTCAGGTCTACATTCTAATACTATTTTTACATAGAAATGCCTGGTTAGCATAGCGCTAGCTATTTTACTTATAACAATATAAATTCCATACTAATATTATAATTTTGAATGTAACTGTGACTGTCTGTTACCATTTCATGTCTAAACCACAGAATGGAGTCAGATAAAATTTGGCAAGGAGATAGATGGCGTCCTGAGGAAGGACATAGGTTTTTTGTACCGGTAGCATGTGCCATGGGATAATTTCTGACACCCATTTGGGTGAAGCCGCAAGCAGGAGCTGGTATACTTACATGTGAATAGATGTTTCCACATTGGTAGCAGCGCTAGGTAGAATCCAACATCACCCACACATGGGTAGGATCTGAATATGGTTGAAAGAGCAATAAGTACTGTTGCAAGTAGCACAGGCTCTCTCTTGAACCGCAGAGTGAGAGGTACAACGTACAGGACCAGTGCATTGATTTGGAATGCACACACAAATAGCACTCTGAAGTGTTCAAACATTTCTGTGAAGAAATACCAGAACAGGCCAATGTTTGGTTTCAAATCGGGCACGATCAATCTGAAACATTTTATATTAAGGATTAATATACTTCTCATATTCCCCCATTGTCGTAATAATTTCCAATCCGGTTGTAACTGGACGATTAAGTAACAAATATCTCACATGCCTGTCCATAACTTAATTAGTTTATATATTTTATTCTTTATAAAGAGAAACATTTTTATTAGAAGTAATCTTGTATTGTGTTATGTGTGAAAAAACTCTATTGAAACTTACATAAATCCATAGGTATTGTAGACATAATTGTAAGACCCATCCATTATGTAGGCTGACAGATAAATAAGGAATCCCCAGCTCAGCACAAACACGAGTAATGTTCTGATGTAAGAGCATTTGGTACATCCTTTATTGATGTCAGCCAATAGGATAGCAATTGGTACAATCAGCAGCACCGGATAGAGGGCCTGGTGTGTGGCAAGTGCTATGAATACACATGCTACTATTCTCTGGCCACTTGAAGCACCCCACAGAGCTGTAGCCACCAACAAGTTCTGTATGACAGTCGTAGTCATACCAGCACAGTTCAAAACAGAGTATGGATTGAACAAGTAAACCGATAACACATATTCAGCAGACTCTTTCAACTGTGTATCATTGAGAAGCATAGGTTTTGACTCCTCCGCAACATCAAGCAAGTTCTTCTCCTGGGATTCTTTGAAAATTCGTATAAAAGCCTTTGAAGTTTTATACAGAAGATGAGCAGTCAGGAGATCCAATACAGTAAATAGAACTGGCAATATAAATGGCACTTTCTTCATAATGTAGTGGAAAGCCAGTAGCATTATAGGAGATTCATGAAATGAGTCTCCCTCATATGGGTTTATATTGTGATCATATAAATAAACGCCTTCCATTAACCTCTTCCATGAGTTCAAAGGAGTCGCTATCTCCACTCGATTAGCTATTGTTTGCCAATAATCTAAATGTATTAGCCAATACCGCACCAAACCGGCTACAACATATTTTAAAATTACACCCATTTTTGTGATACATACATAAATACAATGGATAAATCTGCTAAAATTCGAACTTCCCGA
Organism: Eremobia ochroleuca; assembly: GCA_949629135.1. Classification (NCBI taxonomy): domain Eukaryota; kingdom Metazoa; phylum Arthropoda; class Insecta; order Lepidoptera; family Noctuidae; genus Eremobia; species Eremobia ochroleuca. Next base: position 12,545,701 of record OX451386.1, on the reverse strand, counting down.
GATAAAATATTTAAAGTGACATTCGTAAGTTAGATGATGTTGACAACACAATTGGCATTATTGACAACAGGACAGCAATACACAAAATTGCGAATATAAAACAAGGACAGAGAATTTTACGTTTCAGTTCAAGCTTTATTTATTTCATTTCACTTCACTCAGAATATCAATACTATATTGGATTTGTTAAAACCTAACGGCAATTTCTCTATTATTATTTAAAAACACCCAGCGAAGCAGTTGCGTCATACTGACTTGTTCGTGTTTCACTAAAAATATAATCGTTAAATTATACGGACACTCTCCACTCTGTCAGCAATTTTCAATAGTCGTTCACTTTAATTACAATTATTAGCAGAGCAGAGGCCAGCTTTTGAACTGAATGGAAATTGAACGATTTTTTAAAAGGTCATAGTAAGCCCCCAAGAACCATAAAGCCTCGCTGCCAAGCTAAAAAGTATTATTCTAGGATCACTAACAAAATTGAATTCGTTAAAAACTACTACTAATACGGAAAATACGTTAGTACTTTTGTAAAAAAAAATGAACCGCCAAGGAAATCATGAAATATGTTGCTCTAACGTTGCGAAAACTCCTAGCATTCATTATTATATTGCATGTATTTGTCTATGTAGTCATATCTGCTTTACACAGGCTGTTCCTGGAAGTATGGATCAAATCGAATAGGGGCGTAGGCAAGGTCATTTCCAAACGTTTTGAAATGACCTCGCCCCTATTCGATTTGATCCATACTTCCAGGGACACCCTGTATATCACACACGAAGAGAACTATCTGAAAAGCACAAAAACCTACCCCGATCTGCCTGACCGGATGCTTGAATTAAATAAAACAAAATATATTTAATCAGGTATTTTATTTTGAATTTTATCAACAGTTTTTTTTAAATCACTACAACACAATGTAATAGGTATATTTTCAACATTAGTAGCAACCATATGTTTTGTTTTTCAATAAAAAAGTCTTTGTAGCGACTTCTCTTGCAAGTTATTTTATGCCCGGAAAAACATAGGTACTAGCAATAATTCTAATTGAGCTTAGAAAATTGAAGGCATTAAGTCGAATTGAGAACAAATTTTAAGTCGGTTGAAAATGGTTTGCCGTTATACCTAAAAAATATACGTGAGATAGGTTACAGTTATGGAAGATTATTGAGGCATGGTAAAAACTTTATGATTTTTTTCTTTATTTTTAACATTAAATGGTAAACATATTTTGTACCCTAAAATAATAATATCACATTATTAGGTATATTCGATATCACAGAACACCGATGTACCTATACTTTAAAATATGATGATGAGTTCTGTAGTTAATTTAATAATATTTTATTTTATTTGCAAATCACGAAGACGCAGGAAACAGTTGATCATATGGAACTTTCAAAAATAACTTATTGGCAATTTTGACGCCAATTTTATTCCAGTTAGCTTGTGCATAAGGTAGAAATTCTTTGTACAATGTTCTCCAGTTTTCGTTCGCGAATCTCGTGCCCAAGTCAGCTGAAAAATGAAAAAATAAACTTTGTTTAATACAACATCGACTAAAAATAAGAATCTGTTATCGTCAGCCACACACTGAATTGAGATTTTTTAAACGAAACAGTTTTATTTATTTAGGCGTTAGGATCTTTAGTCCCAACTGCTCTTAAGTAGTAGTTGCGTTTGCAACTTATACAACGTGTAACGTTAAATGCGCAAAACCTGAAAATAGTTTGATCAGAATATCGAGCAGAATTAATTGAACCACTTTTTAATGTAGGTCACATTTTTCAAAAAATCTTCATTAAAAACGTTGCCGTGTCTATTTATTAATAGGTCAAGCAAGACAATGTCAGCGCGGCGCAGCGGCCCGGTGACGACTCCTCCCTCGATAAAGCGTCGTCGCAGACGCAAGAAACGATCAGACCGGTCAGTAAAATTAAAACAGCACATAAAACCTTTACAATTTTTTTAATGACTTATTTTCTCTCTGAAATAGGTCAATTGAATTAAAAATCAGTTGGGGTGTCTGAGGTTTTGCGCATTTAACGTTACACGTTGTATAGCTGTTTACCACAGTTATGTTTATTAAGTAATCTTTTTGTTGACCTCAAGAGTAAGCCACCTTCAATCATACAATACCCAGTACCAAAACGGTATTTCACACTACAGTGACACACACGCACACAGTGAGACACTACAGTGTCCGCAATGTGCACGTAACTTCTGAGCCAAGATTTGCTACATTAGCCACATAAGCGCTCACGCCCGTAACCCGTAGCCGGCAGAAAACAGAAATGGCCACCGTAGTCGAAATCGGCATAGGATGTACCTATAATATTTTGTTACAATACACCTCTAAAAATGAGTTGGTATTCAACTCACTTAGTTCTCTTGATTCCGGGTTATCGTTTCTGAAGGAAGTGACAATGCTACTAAGATCAGGCCTCATGTAGAACTCTTTAATTCGGACGTATGTGTCACTGCCGTTCTTCTCTGGAACCCCGTCGATCTTCCAGGTATAAATCAAGTCAGCTGCAAAAATATTAGCAATAATTAAGACGTTGTTTATAAATGAGTTACGTAATGACTTGATGAGTTACGTGAATTGTTTGGCTAACTTTTATGCACGACTTAATATCCGAAGATATACAGGGTCAAATTAAATTAGATAGGGAAACGCAGCAATCATGATGGGGTTCTATTTCTTAATTTCCTCATGTATGTAAGGAAAAATGTAGGTACATATTTTTAGTAATAGAGGTGAAAGATATAATTATAGTACTAGACACAGGGAAGTATTAGTTCAACCAGGTTTCGACTGGCTAAAGTAGACTCATCTTTTATGGGGTACTGTTTAAAATGTTATAATAAAACACTTCCCCACATTTTTCAACTGAATGAGACAAAATTCAAGTCTTGTATAAAACGCAGACTATGCAGGCTGGCATATTATAAGTTAGGGGATTACATCGCTGATAAAAATGCCTGACTCAATTTCACGGACATGGTTACAGAATCGCACGGCTGTAATTGTTTTTTTAATTATTTATTTATTTATTCCTTTATTTCAGGCAACTAAGGCCCATAGAAAAAACAATACATACTACTACAAACAAACTTATAAACTAATACAAACAAAATTATCACAAATACAATACTATAATAATATAACTTAAAAATACTATAAATAAATACAACATAACACAACTCATACTACTTATACTTTTTGCATTAGTTACTTAGTTTGATGTACAGAATGTGTAGTTTACGGCTTATTCTGAAAATTCTTTCACTAATGGGACTGTCATAACATATATTTTATGTTAAAACAAGTTTCAGCCGGACGAATAAAAAGGTTAGTTTCGTGATGGGTCTTTCTACAACCTGTATATTCTACACTGTATAATATTTTGGATTTATTACTAAACAGACTTCAAATATCATTTCAGATCCCTACAGAGGCAGCTATAGTAAAGGACACAGTTAAAATCAAATTGTATTATGAAACTTTATGTCCGTTCAGTGTGAACTTCTTCGTGTACCAACTAAAGCCTGCAATGGAAAGACTAGGCTCACATTTAGACATACATTTAATACCCTACGGATACGCACGATAAGGTACGTGAAATTTCAGCATCATTATGGTTAATGTGACATTTTTAATTGATATAAAGCACGCTGTGGGTCATTGGCGTTACTTCACACGAAATATAAGCATTAAGTATTTTTGGTTTAGAAACAAACTTACGTATACGTTAGACAGTACATCTATTACAATTATATACTAATAACATAAACATGTAGTGAGTTTGTTTGTAGGGAGTAATCTTCGGAATTACTGCCGTGCGATTCTGTAACCATCTCACCGTGAAAGCTTGGATGAAGTGAGCGTGGAGTGAGCTTTGTTTGTGTTGTGGGAACTTTGTAGGCTGATTATGTATAGCACAGATGTGAGTTCTATGTACAGACGCCAGCACACCAAGCTACCCGAAACTGTCAGATTTTCCCAATCAACTCTGAACCTTATCCTTTAGCGATAAAGTTGAAAATATATTAAAGAAATCTGACAGATTGTAGTAGCTTGATGTGCTGGCGTCTGTACTATAGAGCTACATACATTATACATTTACCGGGTAATACGTCTTTCATTGCCTTGAATGTGCCCTGGCGGCTGATAGTATGTCATGCTCACTCAAATGTCTCGCTGACGATGACGTGTGCGTTGGATCATTTAGCTCCCTTCAAAATGGTTGAGTTGAATGCTGCTGATCCATGCGTCATGTTCGTGAACGGGCGCCGTCAGTTGAGGCTGGGCATCACTTAGCTGCCTCAGCTTATTTTTAATTATTTTATTTTTGGATTGTTGTTTTATTACTATTTGCTGTACTCTGGACTCTTTTAACGCGTACCTACGTCTTTTTTTACATCGTTCTCACGTATAATTATAAAATCAACATGAATTATGTAACTAATGTTTTTGTAAAATAGGTACGAATTAAAAGAGTGTCCATGAAATTTCTTGCCCGTTCTTCTACATGGGTACCTACTAAACTTTGAAATGCTTCATATTTTCTAACTGACCCACTGAAATAAATGCTTTGAGTTTGAGTTTAACATACTGATTAATTGATTATGCTGAACCAAAAATGGGTGAATGCCCGCTGTTAGTTTAGTAAGTATCGAGTGGAGATTTTTGTTTAGATATCGATAAGTACCCATCACACGTCGCGGAGTTTTGCTAGCTAATTAGATATGATATTGTATAAAGCTTTATCAAGATAGTTCTCACAGAATATGAAGATTTCGATGATTAAATGAAAAAAAAACAAGGCGAAGTGATGAAAATTGCAAGAAAACTGACCCCACCAAGTTTTACCAAAGTAAGAAAGACAGAGACAAAGGCTGTAAAGTTAAAACAAAGGCCTTGCTTCATGCTTGTAATTATTAAGTATACAACGTGTAACGGAAAGGGGGTATCAACCCTGAAGGAGGTGAATGTGCTCATGAAACTCAACAACTTTCCCCAAAGAACATAGGTCGAAATATGAAAAAAAAATTTGGCCCTCCCTTACAAAACTGACTACCAGCTGATTGATTTACTATGGGAGGGCCAAATTTTTTTTTCATATTTCGACCTATGTTCTTTGGGGAAAGTTGTTGAGTTTCATGAGCACATTCACCTCCTTCAGGGTTGATACCCCCTTTCCGTTACACGTTGTATAGGGTGACTGGTAATTAGTGACCGATACATAAACACATGATTCTACTCATCATTACAAACAACTTTTACTATCGGACCAAATTCGAAATCGCGAAAAAAGAATCAGCTGTTCCCTACATTTATGTTCGTACGAGTCGTCAAAATGTAGGGAACAGCTGATTTTTTTTTTCGCGATTTCGGATTTGGTCCGATAGTAAAGGTTGTTTGTAATGATGAGTAGAATCATGTGTTTAAGTATCGGTCACTAATTACCAGTCACCTAATATAACGTGGTTATACTTACTCATTGTGGTATTAACTTCGCCATAAGCTACAATCTTAAGGGAATTGAACTGTCCCTCTCCGCGGTATTGAGCTCTAACCGACACCTGCGGGCTAGTCAGGTCCACTTCTAAATGGAACTTGTCGTCATCCGCTCGCACTCTGAAAATAATTTAAATCGTTAGGTTATCATTTTTACCTTATGTTGCATTGCTCTGTAAGGTCTGTCTGACATTTCTGGGCAGCAGGACAGGGGAACTGCTCTGCGTAATGCTGAGCGTGGAGCAAAAACCCGCACATCTGAAGTATTATCTTCATCACCTGCAATCATGGTCATTGAAGGTGTTCCTTCCCATCCGATACATGAATTACTTATATCCGCTTTATAGTATAGAATTCTAGTATTGAGGTTACAAAAATAAATAGGGATGAAAAAAACAAACATCTGCAACATCTAACCTGGCATCGTGAACCGTGGCCGACTTCAAACCTTCTACGTATATATTTTTTAGCACCATTTTCGCCGAGATCTGGAATGTATAAAGAAAACCACATCAGGAAAATAAGTTTAAAAAAACGCGACTGTAAAATACATTAATATTACTTATGTTAATTACTGATAGAATGTAGATATTCTACAATAATTAATGCTAACTTATTATTCCTCAGATATTCTAAATTTATTAAAGCTAAGTTAATGATGTCAATAAATCCATGATTCTGCCGGTCCATTCTGTAAAATTGTCATCGTGAAATCATAAGTGAAGTGAGCAGTTAATAGTGTTAATCCCTAGCGTTAGGGTATGACAGCTCACTTCCCGCTCACTTCACCTAAGTTCTCACGGTGAGATGTTTACAGAATAGCACTACAGCCGGTCGATTCTGTAAAAATCTCACCGTGAAAACTTGCGTGAAGTGAGCTGGCAATGTCATCCCACTGATGCTAGGGATTGACCAAGCATACATTTACAATTATAATCGAGATTTTAATTAAAAAAATTATGCTAATTCTATTGATCATTTTATATAATTTCAAAACCAGTATTTTAGTTGTCTATATAAGTACTAGTCTACGAAAAAAAACAACTTTGAGATTCTAAGTTTCTGTTTTGCTATTTTATTTTAAAACCCCACAAAATAATAATGTTTTGACAACTAAAATACTAGCTTTGAAATTATCAATAGAAATAGCATAAAAATATTATTAAAATCTCGATTATGATTGTAAATGTATGCTTATCGATCCCTAGTATCAGGTGGTGACACTGACAGCTCACTCCACGCTCACTTGACCTAAGTTTTCACGGCGAGATGGTTACAGAATCGCACTGCTGCACCTTAATTGTGTAACACACTATTAATCACAATCTGAATAATTTTGAAGGATATTGCTTTGCATGTTCGAAAAATTTGACACCCAACAACGTAAATAACGCAATGAATATTGTTGAACTGTCAAAATGAAAGCCATTCCTACTGAGTGTGTTTCGCAATTACCACGCAGGTACTTAGTTACTGCTAGGTGCCTACATTAATACTCCACCTTTATCTGAATAAAATGCTTATCAATAAAAAGTCGAAAATATCTGTTATTTTTGGGGCAAGGCCAACAGGAAATTAATTTTCCTGGCAACACGTGGTATAATGGTATGGGTACAAATGTATTACCTATATTGATATTTATATCATGTAGGTCGTATCGTAGTGTTGAGTACCTACACACTTCGACGCGTGCTTTTGAGATTAATTTTAGAATTGTTCACTAAAGTTTACAGAAATACCTGTACAAAAAAGCATAATTAATATAATAAAATGGCAGTAGGTCGACGTCGACGTTACGGAAGTCTACTGGCTGGGAATCTCGGTTATTGTTCTCAAACATCTAGATTTTATTACAAAGTTAAGCAAACCTCAGACATTATAATGTATGTAGGTTTTCTCATGATATTACTTCCATTGTTTGTAAACTTTGCAATAAAAGAGACAAAGTTACATTTTTATTATAGGTAGATACATTATATTAAACACCATTTTAAATTATTTTAGTTTTGTTTGATGCACATTCGATTCAATTTTAGTGTTTCGGCTAAAATTGAATCGAATAATCTAAATAATAATAAGTTGCGGAGGTAATGTTGACTTAGGTAGGAGAATTTAACAGAAAAAGGGGGGTATAGTGGTCAAAGAATTCATGAGCATGATTTTGGAGAAACACCATATTGCATTTCTATATTTTTGAAACCCGTTTTGGTTTTGCTGGATGTACAACCAAAGAGGCAATTCTCGTATTTTTAAGAACGTTCGCATTCTAATGTCAGTCTCAAACTGTCAAAAAAACCTACAATTTAGGGAAATTGGAGGTATTTTTGACATACGAATACGTAATCAATTTGAAAAACTTGACATAAATGATTGATTGCCGCTGAGATTCTGATGACTTTTGCAAAACAATACCTCAAAAGTTACCGTTAAAAGAAGTGTGGTAGAAAATATATTATCTACTAACGAACACGTTTCGCGGTAATTATGGTCATTGAGGTCTATGCATCTGTTTCTGAAGTTCGAAGGTTATGATGTGTCACTGACTCTGGCAGGGCCACCATCAGGGATTTTAATTTTGAAAACGCAAAAAATTAGTCGCTAATTAGTCGAAATTAGTCGCCAAATATCAGAATTAGTCGGTCACTGGTTCAAAAGATATAAGGGTTTATAGGTGGCACTGCTGGAGAGACTCTCCCCAGCAGGGCCAAATTTATATCTCAAAAACTAGGGCACCTAGTAAAGATCTGTTTTCTCCCATATTTAGTCGCCAATTAGTCGGAATTAGTCGCCAAATATCAGAATCAGTCGGTCACTGGTTCAAAAGATATAATGGTTTATAGGAGGCCCTGCTGGAGAGAGTCTCCCCAGCAGGGCCACATTTATATCTCAAAAACTAGGACACCTAGCGAAGATCTGTTTTCTCCCATATTTAGTCGCCAATTAGTCGGAATCAGTCGCCAAGTTACAGATTTAGTCGGTGTGTAATTAAAAAGATATTAAAGAATTCAATTTCCCCATACAGTGGTACAAGCGAGTACAAAATACTTTATGTATTTTCTAGATAGTATCTATGACGTCTTATGGAGGAATGTTTGTTTCGAATTAAATAAATATAAACTTAGTCTATAATTAATAATTTCCACCATAGGAAAGCTGTATTCATTACTTATAAACAAATCTACAATAATGTACGGTGTAATGTGTATGTGTGTGTGTGTAATGTGTGTATATGTATGAGTAATTATTTATCCAACACAATGTGCACTTACCACTTAGTCGCTGGCAGATAGATCGCTGCGCTCCGTTTCATTTACGGTAAGTAAGAAAGAGATAGATGCGCGTGTACAGACGAGCTGCTTAGAACGAGTTGCCCGTCACGTAAAGGGTCAGCGCAGACAGAGAGGAATAATCCCCGCACGGTCTCGGGTATTTTCTTTACGGATCGCGTATATTCGAGCTTGCGCGCGACCTCGCGAGCCTGCGCGAGTAAGCCGTTAAACAAACTGTAGTTTATAATCCCTACTAATATTATAAATGCGAAAGTAACTCTGTCTGTCTGTCTGTCTGTCACTCTTTCACGTCTAAACCACTGAACCGATTTTGATGAAATTTAGTACAGAGATAGACTAGAGCTCGGGAAAGGACATAGGCTACCTTTTATCGCGAAAAAAGGCTTGGGGGGGTTTAAATAGGGGATGAAAGTTCGTATGGAAGTTCGTCATTATCGAAGATACCACCATGAAACTTTGTATTTAGGCACTTCATAAGGAATAAATAAATATTTGTTCTAGCGTTTTTGAAATTTCGTCCTGTATGGGGATGAAATAGGGGATGAAAGTTCGTCTGGAAGTCCAAACAAAGTCTCGCTTTCACGCCTAATTCCGAATTCGATTTCGATTAAATTTAGTACAAAAATAGACTAGACCTTGGGAAAGGACATAAGCTACCTTTTGTTGTAAAAAAAGGCATGAACGGGTTGAAATAAGGGATAAAAATTTCCATGGGAATTCGTCATTTTCGAAGATAAAACCATGAAACTTGGTATTTAGGCACTTGATAAGAAGTAAATAAACATTTGTTCCAGCGTTTTTGAAGTGTTGACCTACATGGGAATAAAATAGGAAATGAAAGTTCGCAGGGAAGTCCAAACAAATCTGTCTATGTTTACAATACGCATATTCATCGGAAACATGTATATTATTAGTGAAAATGCCGTCTTAATGTATACACGTGGCGCGAGCGCGGGAACTCAAATGTAACCCGGGTATCATGGGAGGAATGGTGGTACTTTTAGCTGGTGACTTCAGACAGACCCTGCCGGTCATTACTAGGGGTACACCGGCAGATGAAATAAATGCCTGTTTGAAAGCTTCTGTATTATGGGTACACGTAAAAAAGTTTTGTCTGACTACAAATATGCGAGTACAACTGCACAATGATTCTCAAGCAGGGCAATATGCGGCTGCTCTTCTAAACATCGGAGAAGATTGTATGCCAACAGACAGTAACGGCATGATTTCACTGATACGTGAATTCTGTCAAGTTGTCGATAACACAGATGATTTAAAAAATAATGTTTATCCTGATTTACAAATAAATATGGCCAATCGAGAATGGTTGTGTGAAAGGGCAATTTTGGTGCCGACAAATGAGACAGTAGGCCAGATAAACGAACAAATTATGACAGACGTGGAGGGGGATTTGTCGAGTACCTCTCAGTAGACAATGTTATTAATACTGAACAAGGGACGTCGTATCCTATAGAATTTCTCAACTCTTTAGAATTATCAGGAGTGTCTTCCCATAAGTTAAGGCTGAAAGTTGGTGTTCCAGTCCTGTTGATGAGAAATCTTGACGCACCAAGGCTATGTACATATGATACACGGCTACAAATTACTCATCTAGGATGCAACATTATAAAAACTATAATCATGACTGGAATGGCAAAAGGAGAAAATGTTTTAATTCCCCGTATTCCAATAATTCCGACAGATTTGCCATTTCCGTTCAAAAGAGTGCAGTTTCCCCTGAAAGCAGCATTTGCAATTACAATAAACAAAGCTCAAGGACAGACGCTTAAAGTTGCAGGTGTACATTTAGAAAAAAAATTGTTTTTCCCATGGGCAACTCTATGTGGCGTGCTCACGAGTATCAACCCCGCAAAATCTTTATGTTTTAGCAAAGGAAAAACAAAAAACGTAGTTTATAAAAATGTATTAAAATAAGTTATTACAGTTAACCACAGCAGTTTGTATGTGTATTATTTGCAAAGTAAGTATCCTAAAAAATAAAAAATGCTGCCCAAAGTAACTATTTCACGCGAACGAAGTCGCGGGTAAAAGCTAGTATTGAATAAATAGGTATTTGTAACATTTTCTGAAAGTACAATAATTTTAAGGTAATAAATCATTTTATATTTCGACAACAGAAGTTTTATTATTCTAACCTAAATTAAGATAAAATAAAAACTCAACCCGTCCATACCCACAACACAACACTCACAATCACCTCAAAATACACACAAACACAACACACATCAAACGAACTTTTTGAAAATTCATTTTTATAAAATAAAATTTGATTACAATTGACAATACGTTTTAGTATTATATTTTAAACATTTTACTAAAGATACGATATTTTTTTTATTATTTTAACGTTAATTAGAGGTTAACATTGTAAACTGGTAAAACAGTTGCATGCGACTGTACATCTTGACACCAATTAGACCAAGAGCAAGGTTTAATGTTTTCAAAGAAGTTTAAGCCACTCTAAACTAGTAATTAAAACATAAAAACACGAATTTAATTGAGAATTTATCTGTCTCGGACATTTCTAAAGACTTTAGATCGTTAAAACTAAAAGTATATTACACATATTAATAGAAATTTATTTTCTTGGTAATTTTTCGTGAACTCTTCGATCTAGCTCTTGGACTATACCTTACTAATTGAACTCATTATATCTCCTAAACTAAGACCCGACTAAATCTGTAACTTGGCGACTGATTCCGACTAATTGGCGACTAAATATGGGAGAAAATAGATCTTCGCTTGGTGTCTTAGTTTTTGAGATATAAATGTGGCCCTGCTGGGGAGACTCTCTCCAGCAGGGCCACCTATAAGCCCTTATATCTTTTGAACCAGTGACCGACTAATTCTGATATTTGCCAACTAATTCCGACTAATTGGCGACTAAATATGGGAGAAAACAGATCTTCGCTAGGTGCCCTAGTTTTTGAGATATAAATTTGGCCCTGCTGGGGAGTCTCTCCAGCAGGGCCACCTATAAACCCTTATATCTTTTGAACCAGTGACCGACTAATTCTGATATTTGGCGACTAATTTCGACTAATTAGCGACTATTTTTTTGCGTTTTCAAAATTAAAATCCCTGATGGTGGCCCTGCCAGAGTCAGTGACACGGTTATGATTTTGTTCCACTGTTCATATAAGGTGTGTTTCAACGTATTTACCTTCTTAGGCCCTGTATAATTTATGGCGTTTGAGATTTACATAATTATAGAGTAATTAGACTAGTTACATACGTAACTGTTGGGTTTTACTGCTTAATTAGTGTACCTTAACTGGAAAAGGACTGAGAAAAATTGCTACTTAGATTAGTAGTAGGTAGTATTATTGTAGATTACATAATAACATTTCAAGGTTTTGGCTCCAGCCGGTCGATTAAAATCTCACCGTGAAATCATAAGTGCAGTGAGCTTCAAGTGAGCAGTGTCAATAGTGTTAATCCCTAATGACAGCTCACTCCACGCTCACTTCACCCAAGTTTTCACGGTGAGATGTTTACAGAATCGCACGGCTGAACACAGGTTTTGTTACCTAGTGCAGGAGTCAGGGCTTCACTTTGTACACATTTTTTATGCCAATTAAATTACTTTAAGGTAATTTAAAAGGCGGCACTAATTAGCCTATTCATTCTTATTAGAGCTACAAAATAATACCTATTGCTCAGGACACACAGGCGCATGGCACGGCATTTTTCTGGACAAATGCTATGCCATGCGCCTGAGCACAGTTACGCACGATAGGGAGCGAATCCCAAAAGCTGGCTTTGGGATTCGCTCCTCTAACCTAACCTAACTCATCCTCCATCTGGTAGGTAAAAATAGTAGGTATGTAGTTACTTAAGTCAATTTATTCTGGACGAGCCACAAGGTCCATCAGAATTAAAGGCACGCATCGTATAAGCCTGTCGACTATTGAGTCAAATCGGGTTTGTGATGGTTTATTTAATGGAATTTGTCACCAGAATTGAGCCTAGTACCTACCTACCTACCTAGTTATTATGAGTTACGTGTACCTACTTACGAGCTCAGAATATCAATAGAGTAAACGACCTTCTTTTTTTTTTTGATCAAACAAACCAGAATGTATAAAAATAGATATAATAAATAGGCTAGATCTACAAAATATATAAAAGTGGTTGCAATACTTTAATATTTGGTATAATAAATTATGTTGGAATAATTTAGTAGGATTTTTTTGTTTATGCAAAACTTTACCTCAATGAAAAAAACAATCGAGCAATCAAAACAAAAAAGTTTAGGTAGGTAATTTATTAGATTTTAATTTCAATGCAGAATTTTCGAAAATGTTTATAATTTATTGATAAATTATATCACTATCAGTCGCAGTGAAAGGTGATACGAATGCTTAGCAAACTGAATATGTTAGACATGGTAAAAAGTAGCGGTGGAACATTTTGGGATCATCATCGCAGTTTATAAATGATAAATGATTTATTTTCTGTAAGTAGGTTTGTACAAACACTTTTACATGTCAATCATATTTTTTTAAACTAGATGAGGTCGGCGTTTCCTATCTGACTACTCTGAGAAGAAAGGCCGAAACAAACTCAGAGGTCACAGTCTCTTTTAAAGTCCAGACATAATCTTGGTCAGATCATGTGAAGACCATGTAGATTGGTGTCTGAAATGGTCTTTTGAGTAAAGAACCACACAGATTGAGCGGACCTGTCCAGTCAGTGCACGCATTTGTCAAAAATCGTGCAGCTCAACTTAGAACTTGAGGAGCCTTACGATTCGACGAACAATACCAATGAAAGGACGTTTGGGTAGGCCGCATAAATGACTCAAACTGCCAGATCATGATTAAAACTAACTAAGAAGGAAAACCGAAAAAATGAAATGACCCACTTTTACTCTCGGTACATCTAACACTAATTATAGTTGCTCTTCCGAAGGTGACCGCAACCGTAAACCGCAAGCGGGAACGTCACTCAATCGCAATGATAGAGACGCGACACCCCGCGGTGTCTTCCAATCTATTTCTTCTTCAGTTTCCAGCCAGTCGATTCTGTAAAAATCTCACCGTGAATTCATAAGTAGTGTCAATCCCTACCATTACGGAATGACAGAGCTCACTTCCCGCTCACTTCACCTAAGTTCTCACGGTGAGATTTTTACAGAATAGCACTGCTGATAGTCATTTGTATAACAAAAAATACGTCTTGTCGCTCTGTTGGTGACAGGGTAGTGGCATAACACACTAATAGTACAGTAGCCGGCACATAACTTGGCAAGAGTCCTCCCCTTTTCCTCTCCTTTCTTTAACTTTCTTCTAAACAGACGTGTTTAAAATAAATTATGTAAATAACCGTAGAATAATTACAAGCAATCTAAGTGATATTTTTTTTGTTGCCCTAAGTGTACATGCGCAAACTTATTCCCACTACGGCAAGACCTTGCCAAGTTACGTGCCGCCGACTGTAGCAATGGCATTCATTTTGACAGTTCAACAAATTCATTGCGTTCGTTACTTTGTTGAGCAGACAAATTTTTCGAACACATTAAGCAATGGATTAGCAATATCATTCAAAACCATACAGATTGTGATTGAAAATGTATTACGCAATTAGGGTGCAGCGGAGTAATTGCGTAACACACTAACCGAAGCAATGGCCTTCATTTTGACAATTCAACAACATTCATTGCGTTATTTACGTTGTTGAGCAGAGAGTTTTATCCAACGTATTAAGCAATGGATTAGCAAAATTCTTCAGATTATGATTGGAAGTGTGTTAAGCAATTAGGGTGCTGGTCTGCGGTATGCGGTTGACGTTTGACCGCAGTCAGGCGGCATTGTCGTCATTTACGGAAGCGTTTCCATAGACTTGCATAAAATCGCAAGCGACAACGTCGACCGTCCCGTCGGTATTATACGAACATTTAAGCAATGGAGGATAACGATAGTTACCCTTCCTTTTTAACACGCTTTTATTAGTTTCACCTGTATGTTTGTTTGTTTGTATGTAATTGACTCGTTTGGGCTCGATTTGGTCCCACTTTAAGCGATCAGATTTACTTTAAAGGTTGTAGACTTATCAACGACCGACGATAATAAGATATTTTGAAAAAAAAGTTGAAAAAAATAGTTTAAAAAAACACGTTTTAATAGTAAATCGAACTAAAAATCATAAAATAACTTTTAATTTAAAATTCTAAAATAAAAATAAAGTTATGAAAAGAAAATTAATTTCATTGTAAAAAAGCGTGGGGTGCTCGATATTGATTGTTGTAAATATATCATTAGTAGTTATTTGTTAACGTAGAGTTAGTATAGAAATATGATAAAAAGCACCCCACGCTTTTTTACAATGAAATTAATTTTCTTTATATAACTTTATTTTTATTTTAGAATTTTTGAAAATTATTGAAACATATAGAGTTAGTATACTTTTTATTACAGTTGAATAAAATATAAATTAAAAGTTATTTTCTGATTTTTAGTTCGATTTGCTATTAAAGCGTGTTTTTTAAAACTATTTTTTTTTCAACTTTTTTTTATCAAAGTTTATTTAAACTATATTTTTAGCATTGGTGATCACTCCCTAACTAGTCAAGCATTTTGAAGGTCGGTCCTTCAGTTTGCGCTTCGCGTTTCAGATTCCCTAAAGTAAAAACTTCTTTTAGGGTACTGTGTAAAATGTTATAATAAGACGAATACCCGTTAACATTTAGGGTTTAAAAAAGGATCCATTAAAGCTCGGTAAAGCCGGTTATTGAAATCCCTTCACTGACTAACCTTCAACTTCAATTATGTTTATTTTTTTCGACTTCAGACTATAAACAAAGAGCTGGTTGAAGGTCGGCAAGCGACTTTGTTGACGAGGGCGTACAGTCAGTCTTAAAAAGATGTACAGAGGCCAGCACATCAAGCTACCCGAAACTGTCAAATTTTCCCAATCAATATTGAACCTTACCTCTGCTATAGCGTTAAAGTTGAAAATCCATTAACGAAATTTGATAGATTGTAGTAGCTAGATGTGCTGGCGTCTGTACCTATACATGGATAAGAATTCATATAAGTATTTAAAACTTTGATAGCTTTAATTAAGGTAAAGGGGCTAGTGGCTAAATGATAACAGCCGCAAGATTCGATCGAAGGCTAAGCTACGCTTGCCGCGGTCGTTTTATAGATGGGTGACCATCCATTACACATCGAGAGCTCTACGTGAAAGGCATGTTACGCTATTGGACTCAGCTATCATTCATAGATATTTGACAGTCGTGACAGGTAGTCAGAAGCCCAAAATTCTGAAAACCAGTCTTACCAAGGGGTATCGTGTTACCCAATAACTGGGTTATGGAGGTCCGATAGCCAATTGCTCCATGTAAAATACTGGTATTGACTGACTGGAAGCCGAGTTCAACATAGTTGGGAAAAGGTTCGGCAAAGAAGAAAGAAAGAAAGAAAAATTGTTTATTCTGCACAAACAAAACGCGCATTACAAATAAAAAAAGACATAAAATATACACATACAACGTAGTCAAAAGCCTCGTACTCAAGCATATAAAATGTTGACAATTTTGTCCATTGCTTGATGTCACGGCCAGGGACCAAAGACAAGGCAAATTGTTTATCTTCAATTAAGTCCACAACACAATGTGTAATCTGCAGGATAATTGCGTAATACACTATCAGTAGCAATGGGTTTCATTTTGATAGTTGAACAACATTAATTGCATTATATGTAATTCAAACATATTAGCAATATGCTTCAGAATGATTCAGATTGAGATTGATAGTGTGTTACGCAATTAGGGTGCTGTTCTGTCACATTTATTCTCATCCCTGCAGTACGATTCTGTAACCAACTCAGCATGAAAACTTAGGTGAAGTGAGCGTGGAGTGAGCTGTCAGTGTCATCCCACCTGATACTAGGCATTGACCAAGCATACATTTACAATCATAATCGAGATTTTAATGATCCTTATATGTGACAATCCGCGGCTAAAGGTACCTTATGGACGTTTATAGTTTCGCAGATATTGAATGTTTTGTAAATTTTGCAAGAAATATAGATTTTTTTTAATTGCTTTTTCGCAAAGCATAAGATCTGAAATTTATTTCCCTGTTATTATTTTTTATTTAACTTACAACGGCAACATAGTGTTCGAGGTGACTGAACTTAAAATGTCTGTTTCTCGAAATTGCACAATTTCGAATATAATTTAAAAAAAATTATATCTCCGTAACATAACATCGTAGGAGGTTGATCTTTTTTGATATCTACAGCGTATTAATCGCAGATTACTGGCGTATGCATAACTCCATATCGACCACAAGGTACCTTTAGCCGCGGATTGTCACATATAAGGACTAGTCTAGGAAAAAAAAGAAAAAAAAACATAATTTATATTCTAACTAAGTTTTTGTTTTGCTATTTTATTTTAAAACTCCTCTTTAAAATACTAGTTTTGAAATTATATTAAATGATCAATAGAATTAGCATAAAAAAATATTATTAACATCTCGATTATGATTGTAAATGTTTGCTTAGTCAATCCCTAGTATCAGTGGGATGACACTGACAGCTCACTCCACGCAAGTTTTCACGGTGAGATTTTTACAGAATCGACATACATTTCTTTAAAGGCTGACAGTACCTTACTATGTTTTTAATCTTTATAGGTACCTTTTTGAAAAACGTACCTAATTTGTTTGCTTATCTTTATTACTACCTTTCCCAATACCTACGTTATTTGCTTTCTTGGTAACCGAGGCTACTAGGCAGGATTCCCCTACCAAATTGTTGAAGCATTTGCTGTCTGAAATGCTCATAATAATTTTAGAGTAGGTATATTAGCATTTATCGGAATGTTCAATAATTTTTAAATAAGAAAAAGTACTTAAGAGTTTTTCGGCTCTCTAAGTGGTGAACGAAAACATCGTGAGGAAACCGGGATGTCCTAGAACCAAAAATTCATTGTGACATCTACCAGCCCGCACTGGGTCCGTGTGGTAGATCACAGCCCACTTCCTCTCGAAGACAGGAGGCCTATACAGGGTGAAATTGAAAACATGCGACAAATCGAAATGGGAGATTGTACTCATCATTATGAACAACTTTTACCATGGGACCAAACCTGAAATTGCGAAAAAAAAATCAGCTGTTCCCTACATTTTGACGAGTTATGCGAACATAAATGTAGTGAACAGCTGATTGTTTTTTCGCGATTTCAGGTTTTATCTCATAGTAAAAGTTGTTCACAATGATGAGTACAATCTCTCATTTCGATTTATCGCATGTTTTCAATTTCAACCTGTATACAAGCAGTGGGAATATTATAGGCTGATTATTCTTATGCTTAAAAAGGCGGACTCATCTATCCTCTGAACATGATTGTTTAATTAATTAAAACGAGAATTAAGTAGGCACAGTAAAACCAGTTCTACAAGAATATACCAGGACCTGAGATAATTTTATATACAAACGCCTGGCACATCAAGCTACCCAAAACTGTCAAATTTTACCAATCAAACTTGAACCTAATGCCTTAGCGATAAAGTTGAAAATCTATTAAAGACATTTGACAGATTGTAGTAGCTTGATGTGCTGGCGTCTGTACCTATAATATGGCTTTTAATTAGTACTACTACTGCGGTGTTAGTTACTTATGTAAAACTATCAATTCTTAGAGATGACATTTTTATTAGACGTACAATAAAGTAGGGAGGCTTTATAAATTAATAAAACAACTTGTATAGACTTGTGCAGATACCTATTGTTTTTTTTTTATTTCAAAAGCGATACTATTTTGATAAGATTGCTCTACGGAAACGTTAACATGGATAATGTATAAAAAAGTGATTTTGGTTGGTTGGTGGTGGTTTTTTTTTTTTTGTTTTGTTATGTGAATACATTACAAGGGGCCTTAATAGTAGGTACGACAGAGGCAGCCCTACTTGGCATGCAAGTACTTAACATGTCGGTACGTTAACACTATAAGCTCTCACTACTCCTGGACAACAAAAATGTAACCAAGTAATTTTTATTATTTATTTCTGTACAAGTGATTTGTAATGTTTGCAATTAAATGAATTCAAACCGTGTGTTTAAGTGTCAGAAAAACCTTAATTTTAGAATTAGGGTTATTTTTTTAAGTCTTGAAATCAGAGAAGCAGAACAGAAAGTTATATTAAGTAGTTTTCAAATAGATGCATAATTCTCTAACATACGTATAACACACTAACATACGTATAACATACAGACACTCTTACAAAACCAACACAACCTAACAAATCACACCTACATCCATGCACACACTCTTTTTATACCAATTTTAAGTTTTTGTATAAAATTGTTAACGGAACGAAGTAGCATGAATCTAATCTCACACAGGGAGTCATAGTGTGAGGTATTCAATCCACAAGTGGATTGAATACCTAGACCTCACACTAGGATGCACTTGAAAGTAAACTTAGCGAAATAAATTTATTCTTATTAACTTCTTCTTCGTGTCACGGGCACGACTGTATTTTAGATCTTGTAAGCTCAAAGCTTCGCCACTTTCACGGCATCGTCGGTGGCAGCGCAGGTCACTTTGACTGCCTGTTTTGGGACACAGAGGGCAGGATAGGAGCTGGAGCATGGTTGCGACACAGTTCCACAATCACACCCTACTGCCGTTCTGTCGACGTAACCCCACTTTACCAGGTTGGAGATACATCTTCCCGTTCTTATTCATATAAGAATAATAATTTAAATCTTCTTGCCCTTGTCCCATGTTACTTGAGGTCGGCGCAAGCGCAACACGTTTTCTTCTTACCTAACCTACGTTACGATATAGGTAATATCAGCAACGAAAGTCTTTTATCAGTGATAATTTTATATTATATCTAAATTGACACGCTAGTTTTCGATATTTCATGTTTTCAACATAGGTTAATATAGTGATTTTTTTAGGGTTCCGTAACCAAATGGCAAAAATGGAATTATGATTTCGTTATGTCTGACTGTCTGCCCGCCCGCATAACACAGTAATTTAACTCGAAGACTAGTGTCATCGGTGAAAATTTAAAAGAGGGGTGTATTCCGTGCACCCCTAAAGAATGATTAAGTGAAAACACGCAAAAAAAAATTAGAGATGACATTCCATGTAACGATTTAATGCTTGCGTGTATTGAATATTTTTATTCAAGTGCGTGTTGGGTATCGTCGAATACCCCAAATTATGATGTTTCTATTTAACTCAATAGTTTTTGAGATATGCGATATTTTCGGTGGCAACCGCAGTAATTACTTTTAAAAAAACATAAATGTTAACGATATTACACAAACACACGACATGCTAATGACATTGGTTGTGACTGTACATAAGCCATTTGTTTGTAAAGATTTACAGTCAAGGTAAATACTTTTTTTTATTTTTTATTCTAGGATAAAAACTCGTCCCAAAATGCTAATTGTTATTCTAGAAACATAATTATGGTAAATCGTTTAAAACAATAGAGTTTTATGAGGTCAGGTCAAACACATAAAGATATACGTATCTACTTAATGGCTGGCTGTGACATTCAGTTGAAGGAAGTATAAAGCCTGCAACAACTAACACATACTTTTTAAATCGATTTTATATGCATATGTATCTAAATGACTTGGTTATTTTAATGATTTCTAGGTTCTAGCAGAAATATTGAACATTGGCTACACGTGTTGAGAAAAAAATCCGGTAGAACAGTGTAAAAAAGGAACCTTGATCTGATAAATTATATAATCAGTTCATGTGTGCATGGCCTTAGGCTGATTGCGTTTCTCATACGTTGTTCTCATTGATATTTATTTTAGGGTTTCCGTGACTAAAAGGTCAAATCGGATCTCTTTAATTTTGACTTCGGTTTCGCTCGCATTATTGGAAGTCCTCTATCTTCTATCTTTAAAAAAAAAATTAAATGCTATTCATTGGTAAGCGCATCACCTGAGAACGGCTCGAACGATTTGGCTATTTTTTGTTTTAAAATTTTCGAAATAGTTCGAACTAGGTTTTTATGGAAAGAAAAATTGAAAAAGTTTCCCGGTAAATTTTAAAATTCGGGATAAACTGAACGTCCTTTTTCCCATGGGATTATTGTATGAGCTATTGGAAATTAGACAGGACAACGTCTGTCGGGACAGCTAGTTCATAATGAACACTCATAAGTTTACCACAATATTTATTACGACGTCATATATTTAAGAACATTTTACTTGGCGCGCACTGTGACTGATATAATTAAAGTAATAATACGTTTAGGTAGGTAATCAGTCTGAGAAACGTGCGCGAATAAAGGAGTCTGCCAAGTTTGCGTAAGAAAATACCCCTTACCGCACAAGCGCCACCTCGCGGTGAAGTAAACTAGGGGGTATACTGACTCGAATGCAAAAATAACCATTGTTTTAAGTAGATGGGAACATTGTCAAAATAGCCTCCAAAGTTACATTGAAGTCTATGGGAAAAACAGTTTTTCGGCCCTCGGCCATTTATACACCTAACAATCCGACATTCGATAGCGTGAGAAAGTAGATCTAAATAAACCCTATCGAATGGTGTATTGCAATATTTGGGGAAATTTCACTTCACTTGTTACTTTCAGACTAAGCTAAGCTGGGCTCAGCCCGTATGGTACTTTGTTTGTTGATATCGTTCATACATTTTTCTCAACGCTCCCTATCACACTCGTTGTTACCTTGTGCACTTCACCCCCTTCCTTCATTACTAAGTTCAGAGGGGAAAAAGGAAATAATTTCGACTGGGAACTAAGAAGTCTCGAACACACAACCTCTGTGTTCATGTTGAGGGGCAGTATTCGGCAGACTCCTTCCTCCCTTAGCAATAGGATATAACTCCTTTATAAACGTTGCTTAACGTTATGTAATGATGCGACTGTTTAACCATACATTTTTGACGTTTAAATGTTCCTTAACATAAGTGTTTATAAATAAACTACTTTGTTCGTACCTGATTGATGTTTCCGTGCCTCGGAAAGCACGTTAAGCCGTTGGTCCCGGCTGTCATTCGTAGATCTTTGACAGTCGTTACGGGTGTCAGAAACCCGAAAATCTGACAACCAGTCTTATCTAGGGGTATCGTATTACCCAGTAACTGGGTTGTGGAGGTCAGATAGGCAGTCGCTCCATGTAAAATACTGGTATTCAGCTGCATCCGGTTAGACTGGAAGCCGACCCCAACATAGTTGCGAAAAGGTTAGGCAGATGGTTCGTACCTGATTATTCTTGTACTCCACTCGGAACTCTTTCTGCAGGTAAGGGTCAATGGGTGGCACTCCCAGCTCGTCTATGCCATTAATCATCACTGCAATGCCCTTCTGCACTGCGTCCGTCATGCAGTCGTTCACATCTATTGCATTTCTGTCGCATACTTTTAAGTATTTTTCTGAAATATTAATTAAATAAAAGTGACATTTAGCCAACAGTACGAGTAGTAAGATTTCCCATGTAATGTTAGTACCTACCTAAAAATAAACTAAAACATTTTTATTACAAAGTGCAAGTAATGATGGTTTGGAATTAGAATGTTAGGTAGCGACCTGCACTACCTAGGTTTATTTAAACCTGGGTCACGCCTTGATGTTGAGGTTCCCTTCAATGAGTGTAACCATGCTATTCTTTTTTTTTCCAGACTGTAGTCATGTCATCGAAAATAAAACAATTTAAATTCAAATGATTTGGCGGTTTCTTTAACATTTCTAGTGTCATGGTATTCATGGAGCAAAACGTGCATTAATGGAATAACCAACTAAACTAGCATTTAGAAAAATGCAAGTTTAGTTGGTTATTACATTAATGCACGTTTTGCTTAAGTACGTGGAAATACGTATGTCACTTACAGCTTAATCATGACGCTAATCATGGAGAAGGGATTACAATTATACAGTACTGTGATGTACAATTAAAGTGTGCATTAAACCGTTATTATGACGTGTAAACATTACTCGTGTAAGTCGGGTAGCTATGTATTTTTTTTTTCTTTTATCGGAAACAGGAAGAGCCATGAGAAACAAACATCTTAATAGGTTTCGCCGTCGTGCACGGAGAGAAAAATCTTAGAAAAATTACTGTGCTGTCTCATAATCTGAGTGCATTTGAGTGTTATGGGAAAAATTACCATGCTACATACATAGTAAAAATTCTTTTTCTGTACAGTAAAATTTATTGGACAAATAGTGAATTTTTCCCAATCTCACTCAGAAAATTTTCTGTAGGTAGATGTCACTTGCACTCACTTTACAGTGACGAGCACAGTAATTTTGCTAAGAATTTTCTCTCCATGTGGTAGAAGACCACGGCGAAGGTAGTGAGGCCAGACATCGCGCAATACAGGGTGGTTTAGAAGGGAAAAGGGGCTGCCTTTGCCCAGCAGTGGAACACAATATAGGATAAAAAAATAAAAAATTATAGGTGAAGGGCAGTTTTTTCTATAGTCAGAAAAGTTATATATGAGAAATAAGTACTGCAGTAAATAAATATTGCAGTTGACAGCTATTGTAAAGAAAATATGTCAAAACTGTTATAATTATTTTTGAGACAAAATTATTAATGATACCAATGTGTTCAAATTTTTTCCTTCAAATAGAATTTGTATAAAATTACACAAAAATATAACTTTAACATATTAAATTGATTAATTGATTAGTACTTACTAATATCAACAGCAGCATAACAAGCACTGAACACCGTCAACAAATTAAAAACCGTTTTTGAATGAAACATTTTAAATAATTTCTAATATTTTTTGTATTTATTTATTGACACAAAAAAAAACAAGACATAAGAGACGAGTATTACGGCCTAAGTTGTGGCATCGTTTGTAAGTTTCGGTCCAGCGGTGCGCCTGCGCCACTCCGCCCGCCGTACATCGAGCGCTGATTGCATAAAACGCAGCCTTCAATGTCACTACTGATACTGGTTTGGTGAATATATAAAAAAAGTTATGTAATACCTTTTGAATATTATGCATTTAATTGAACCTATAAATGTTTACCCAGATAATGCAAAACATTCAGTTAGGATGGCACTTGAGATAAAGTTTTGAATGTTGTAAAATCTTCAATAAGTTATTTAATAAAATTGCATTTTGAAAATGAGGTCTCTCATTTAGAGATTGGTGGATAATAACGCTGTATACAGATGATTTTGTTGTCTAAAATAATTTGGTGTAATAAGTATCAACTTTTTACTTTACTTACACTTAGTGATAGAACGCTGTGATTTTATATGACAAGATAATTTTAACAACACAAAAAAAAAACAGATGCTTTCATTGTGGAAATGGGTACCTCTAAAGAGCGCCATCTGTCGCAAATGGTCTGCACAAAGAAGGTAAGTGTAGGAGGTGGGCAGCTTTAAACCTCACAACATTCCAACACACTTCTGTTTACTTATATGATTATAATATAATACCTGCTTATCTCGCAAGGAGGCTTAAGCGTTCAGATGACCTACTTGAATGCAAAGTTAAGGCCCCAACAGACAGGCGCGACACGACAGCACGACCCGACTCTAATAATAAATGAAAACTTCATGGGAATTGTTCTACTAGAGTCGCGTCGCGACTTTTTGCAAAAGCCTTTATTGCGATTACTTAAGTTTACGCAAAGCCACACCGCACTTAATCCACGGTAGCTTTGAATAATCTTGATACAGTCAATCCGCACAAAACTCCTTACAATAGAATTTAGCGCTTTTTTATCATCTCTTTCAAGGTGTTCGACATTTGTGAATAAATAATTTTTAAAACCAGTTCATCATTTACCTAGCCTGTTCCCAACTATGTTTGGGTTGGCTTCCAGTATACCAGTATTTTACATGGAACGACTGCTTATCTGACCTCCACAACCCAGTCACTGGATAATACGATACGCCCTTGGTAAGACTGGTTGTCAGACTATGGGGCTTCTAACGACCCGTAACGACTGTCAAAGATCCAGGAATGACAGTCGGGACCAACGGCTTAACGTGCTTTCCGAGACACAAAGGGGTATGTAAATATGGTCACCCATCCACGAACCGACCGCGGCAAGCGTAGCTTAACCTGATCGATCGACCCGTGCGGCTGTTATTACTTGGCCACAGGCCACACTTTTGAAAACCAGTGGAGTAGCTCTAATTCACAGATAGTAGGTATAAATATAACAATAACCTATAATATAATACGAGTATTATACTCATGCAGTATTAAATGTATTCAAATGATACGCTAATTAACCGTACCTATACATAACGAATTAAGCTCATAGACGTTAATAAATGTCTCAATCACTATTAAATTTTTTTGCATCATTTATTTATTTAAACTTTTCGCACAAAAGGGTAAAAAGGCGGACTTTATGCCTTAGGCATTCTCTACCAGTCAACCAGGTTGGTGAAGAGATTAGTTGGCAGGTGCTTTGGTTGAGAGGAATAATGATAAAAAAACTATTAAAACTAGGTACACAAATACATAAATAGATTATACTTATAAACACATACATACGATTTACTATAATTATAAACTTATAATTTATATATATATATATAAATATATACAATTTCAAGGGAGAGAGGTGGTGAGATGACTACGTTATTTCTTTTAAAAATAACTGCAATTTCCGCTTATATACATACCGACTAGTGGCCGTCCCGATATCAAGACGAAGCGCATTCCAAAGAAGAATGGACTGAATATGAAAGGAAGAATGAACAAAGTCAGAAGTATGAGAAGGACAGAGTAGGAGAAGATTGTTAGAAGAACGCAGATTCTTAGCATGAGAAGAACACAGATATTGGAAGTGAGACACGAGATAAGAAGGAGGAGTGGGAGAGTGGAGAAGGGAGAAAAACGTGGTCAAAGCGCGCAGAAAACTTCTTCTTTGGCGAATGGACATCCATTCGAGGTCAGACGTACCTATAGCTCGACACATGGTCAATTTCCTGAGGATGAATATGAACCGGAAGCCATTGTTGAGCAATCTGTCTGTGTTTTTAATTTTTATTTATGTTTGGGTGTACACCGTCGTGATATTGTATGTGTTATGTTTGTGTACTTTATTCATTTCTTACCAGCTTCTCCCGCGTCTTCGTCCGCGTGATATTTCTTGTTACAATAAAATATATCCTATCATCCTATATGACTCCGCAATACTGTAGCGTAATAGCCCAGTAGTGAAAGAATTTCGGATTTGGACCAGCTGGGTAATTACGTAACACACTATCAGTAGCAATGGCTTTCATTTTGACAGTTCAACAACATTCATTGCGTTGTTGTTGAGCAGACAAATTTTTCGGACACATGAAGCAATGGATTAGCAATTTCCTTCTAATCGATTCTGATTGTGATTGATCGTGTTACGCAATTAGGGTGCAGTAGTTCCGAAGATTACCCCTTATAGCCTTTCTCAAAAATTGGGCTATCAAACTGGGAACCACCAGTCGGATTTAAAAAAATAATTTTGCATAATTTTTCAAATCCGACTGGTAGTTCCAGAGATTACCCCCTACATACATACAAACACAATTTTTTTCCTCTTTATAATATTAGTATAGATAGTAAAGATTTTACTACTAAGATATTAATTTTATGCTGTAACATGCAGGTTTTATTACGTAGGTAATATCGGTATTATGTAAATCCGTAACCAAGATCTTGACTTTTCCTTCTTTCCAACTTACATACAAAGGTTATTATTTGATATTTAAAATATTTAGCTGTTCCTTCAGTAGATAAAATACGAAGCAATTCATATTCAAATTTCATCTCAAGTTCATCAGTGATTACCATAAGTTTTTGGCATATTCTTACAAATAAAGTCAGCTGCAAAAAGATATTATGCTCACTTACACTTTCCGAAATCATAAAGTGATTTAATAAAAGAATAAAACATTATGACGCAAGGGTGCAAAGTTTCCTCCTGCCGGAGGCTCTACGCAGGGGTCGTGCGGTCCATGGCCCTTTACGGGGCACCGGTGTGGGCGCGTTCTTTAAGGCGGCGACCAGGCCGCCGGTTGAACGCGTCCCAGAGGGTCATGGCAGTCCGGCTGGTCCGGGGATACCGCACGGTCTCCGGTGAGGCGGCGAGCCTCCTTGCCGGATTACCGCCATGGGATCTGGAGGCAAAAGTCCTCGCCCAAATATGGGAGTGGCGCGAGGAGGCAAAACGCCGGGGCGTAACTCCGCTGCCTCGAGAAATCGCGGCACAGCGGACAGAGCTCCGGCGGGATCTCATGGCGACATGGAGAGTGCGTCTGTCGCAACCCAGTGCTGGGCACGCCACAATTGCGGCGATAAGTCCCCTCTTTGAGGAGTGGCTAGAGAGGCGCCACGGCGTCCTCACCTTCCGCCTGACGCAGGTCCTCACCGGACACGGCTGCTTCGGGAGGTTCCTGTTTCGTATAAGGCGGGAGGAAACGCCCGGGTGTCACCATTGTGTGGATCGCCCGGAGGACACGGTGGAGCATACAGTGGAGGTCTGCCCGGCTTGGGCAGAGCACCGCCGCGTCCTCACGGCGGCGATCGGCGGCGGCGATCTCTCGCGTCCGGCTCTGGTTCAGGCCATGGTACGGAGCGAGAGTGCATGGGAAGCCGTCACCTCCTTCTGCGAAGCAGTAATGCTTGCGAAGGAGGAGGCGGAACGCGTGAGGGAGAAGCAATCTTTGCGCCCTCACGCCCCTAATCGCCGCAGGAGACGCCATGGGCGTCGGGAGTCAGGAGCTGACTCCCGGCCACCGTAGGCGCGGGCTTGCAGACGGCGAGCAATGGGCAGTTCGCCGTCTGGTAAGGACCAGGCTCGGGTCGACGGCGCGTTGTGGTCCACGCGCGCCTCAAAGAGATGTCAGCAGTGACGGGGCCCACTGGGGCCGATGCTTGCCAGGGTCGCGGGTTGTTCGAAAGAGTTACCGTGGCCCTTGGCACAGGCACTGAAGGAACACGGGTGGGTTTTAGTCAGTAAAAGTCTGACACACCCTCCCGTTCCGCCCAGAACGGGAAAGTTATTTGATAATTTCCCACCCAAAAAAAAAAAAAAAAAAAAAAAAAAAAAAAAAAAAAAAAAAAAAAAAAAAAAAAAAGTGCAAACTTTGTCATTGCTCACGAGGCTTGCAGCCTGAGAGTGTATTGTGTATGTACGACATTTTTTCAACACACTTAAGAAACAAAAGAAAACTAATTTCATAAACATTGTTTTATGACGAATATTTGGAAAAAAATACTCGCCGGTATTACCATATATCCATATATCCGAAAAATATTTCTATGCGCCGTGCCTTCGCATTTTAAACGAGAGCCACTGACTCGAAGCTACCAAACTGCCTTACATCATCATCTGCTTAGCCTTTTCCCAACTATGTTGGGGTCGGCTTCCAGTCTAACCGGATGCAGGTGAATACCCGTATTTTACATGGAGCGACTGCCTATCTGACCTCCACAACCCAGTTACTGGGTAATACGATACCCCTTGGTAAGACTGGTTATCAGACTTTCGGGCTCCTGACGACCCGTAACGACCCGTAACGACTGTCAAAGATCCACGAATGACAGCCGGGACCAACGGCTTAACGTGCTTTCCGATGCACGGAGGAGTCCCGGTATGTGAAGATGGTCACCCATCCACAGACCAACCGCGGCAAGCGTAGATTAACCTGATCGATCGACCTGTGCGGCTGTTATTACTTAGCCACGGGCCCCTCCTTAGCCACGGGCCCCTCGAAACTGCCTTACATAAAACATATAAAAGAGACTATTTACATTATATCGATGAAAATTGGAAAGTTGTATTGTGTGCACAACTAAACAATGTTGTAGTGAAATTAAACTAAAATAAAATAAAAACAAAAAAAATCAAACTATTTATTTCAGCATGCATTCATTAAATAAATACATTACAATAACGCTCAATCTTTTTGAGGTAAGTAAGATTATGTGCGCTATCGGTTTGGATTTAAGTGTTACTCGCTCACAGGCATTTGTCCGTTAGTAGACCTACACGCAGGCCCTTCCCACATTCCAAACTTTTCAGTGGTCAAATAGACTTTCAGGATGTTTTTCATTTTTCGAGATTTTTTTTTTCTAACTTTTTGGCTATTTCCATAGGCTGTTTAGAATGCTTGGAAGAGCATACGTCGAGACCCTTTTACCGTATTCATTGTTTACTTTTGGCAGTTTATAAAGAGGCAAGTATGACAGGTTACGAACAAAATTAGGTCTACTTATTTTTTGTAATTTACACATATTATTCTCACAGTAATCAGAGGCAACTGCTAATTTTACTTTATGAAATACATTTATGACTTTAAAATATTGGAACAACTTATCATAATCGGGTTTATATTTCACTTTAATTTTATATGGTACCTTTATCTTTAATAATCGTCTTTGTAAATTATAGATCTTTTGAAGGTAGGTGTTGTAAGTTCTTAACTGACTCCTTGCTTAATAGACTATATTAGTATTTAATTATATATGCCTCATAGGTACCTACCTGCCTATGAGACCAGGGAATACAAAATAAAAAACACGCGTGTTAAATACATACACTGTGAACGTAAAAGCGGTGCAATAAGAACCCATTACGAGTAAGTGTATTGAAAAATTATAATTCAATCAATTAAATAATAAAGGCGCAGTACACACACTTATTTCTGCGAACACATAATATTTAGGTGTTAGATCAAGCATGCAGACTCTTGCTTACTTTCAGGGTCATAATGATGAGCCCACGTTTCATCTCCAGTAGCAATTCGATCGAAAATACTTGGTGAAACTTCACCACAGAGCTCTAAAAACTACAACAGTCGATTCGCACTTGCTTTTGAGCCACCGTGAGCATTCACGGCACCTATATCGCACTGACTTTTGAAAGGTAAAGAAGGTCATGAAGAATGGTGTGCACGGAACCGACAGAGAGGTGGGCCATCTCTGCTATAGTTTTGATCTTCATTCGGGCATCCCCCAATACCAATAAGCTTCTCAACTTTTTTCACGTTTTCTTCCGTAGAGGCAGTAACCGGGCAGCCCGAGCGAATGTCGTCTTCAATACTCTCTCTGCCCCTTTTAAATTCACTTGACCACTTTTGAACCGTAGGTAACGAAGGTGCAGAATCTTGGTAAACATCCGCCATCTCTTCGTGAATAGTTTTTTGAGTTTTTCCTTGTTTGGTAAGGAATTTAATAACAGCGCGGTGCTCGCTTTTCTTCAACATTGTCACGTTAGCCATTCCAGTTGTTGTTGACTAAGGACAACTAGCAAACTAATTATCATAACTATATTAAATTTTACCTTTATACTCTTACATAATGTCATTTATTAATTAATTTGTCAAATTACCCACATCATTAGTACCGAGAATACATTGAACGCCCCTCGTAATGCATTATACGGCGATGACCCTAATAAGTACCTAGTCAATTTGTATAAATAAAATTATTTACAGAAAGTAATGAAGCTCACTTATGCCATACGGTACAATATAGTATGCCAACGCAATCTTCCAAATCCGCATAATATTGTAGGATTATAGAGTTAGTTACCTTGAAACAATTTGCAATATTGTCAACGACAATCCGCAAGCGTGAATATTGGTCGATGCGGCGCCTTCTGAAAAGTAGTAAGCAAAATCACGATTCTGAAATCATTTAAATATCCGAACCGAATATCCGAATATCCGACTTACGAATATTTTTTTAAGGCGTTTCCTGATAATTTACCATTGCTACGAGTAGATCAGACATTTCGGTTTTCAATATTTACGTTGTCTTTTTTCATGTTCTCAGGACAATTAAAGGGTGTATTAATCCGTTACAATGACGTGTAAGTATTACGCATGTAAGGGCTGATTTTTCAATCAACAAATAATTTTTATGCGGAATAAAATTGACGCCTGACAGTTTTTGTATGCAAGAATTGTCAAACATTCAAAATTATTCCTCGGATAAAATTATCTGGCGTTTGAAAAATCAGCCATTAGTCGACTATCTATTTCCTTTTATAAGAAAACAGGAAGTGCCATGAAAAACGATTATTTTTCTTTTTTCATTTGTCAGAAAAGTTCTATCTTAGGTCTAAAATTTTCGATTCGACAGCTTTTCTATAAAAAACAAGGCAAACTATAAAAAATATTATTCAAACAATTTGTGATATTGACAACGACAATCCGCAAGCATGAGAATTTGTCCATTTAGCGCCTTCTGAAAAGCAGAAAGTAAAATCATTATTCTGCAATCATTTGAATATACATACTTACGTATATTATTTTATAGGCGTTTGCTGTTTCTTATTTTTGTATCCATTGAGTTTTTCTAGTCCTGTTGCTCGATTTATCATTCCATTTTTCGACATTTAGGTTGACTTTTTCTTTTTCTTAGTTTGGCAAATAAGACGACAACTTAGATCTCTTTAAAACGGTTCTCGCTATTTAGAATAATAAGGAATATCCATATATTTATTATTTATCTACACGTGCCAGCGAAACGAAGAAGGAGATTTACATATATATCCGCCCCACTGACACACAGAAGCTGTACAGAATTAATCACAATCAATAAAGAGGATAGATTTTGCTACTATCTAGAACAAAAAAAAAACTAAAATAAACTACGTTAATAAATCCTCCAAAACAGCTAAAAAGTGAGGCGATTATAAACCAGTCTTCTTTTGAGCAATATACTTTGTCAATGTTAAAAAATAAAGGCATGTTTAATAATACATCTAAGTTCGTCCGTATGGAACCCTCTAGTCTAAAAGTTTCTAATTTAAAATAACGGTTTATTCATGGCATAAAAATTAATGTAACATCATCAGTTGTGACTAATACGAAATGCGTACTACATACAAAGCTGTTATAATTTGTTCATTAGATTGATAGTTGTCGATTAGTTTAACCTTATTACTGAGGTTGACGATCTCTTGGCAGTAACAATGTATTTATTGCAAGCGCATAATACGTCACTACGGTGTCCAAAACGAAGCTCTCAACGTAATAAATTCTTATTTACAGAATAGGTTCCAATGTGTAGATGTTAATGGTGTAACATCTTCCGGTCTACAAGTTCAGTTAGGTGTACCTCAAGGCGCAATACTGGGTCCATTCTTGTTCTTAGTGTATATCAATGACAAAGCCCAAACCATTACTAGTAATTTTAGTATTTATGGTTTTATAAAAAGATGTACTAAATATTATTAAACCTGTTTCTGACCAAATGTCGAGACAGCTGTCGTCTGTTTTAAATGAGAGCTATCATAATTAAATAGTCTTGTTTCCGATTTCACTATCATGGTGCATTAATAAAACCACAAGATACATAGTCGTTTTTAACATGTGTATTTTTCTATTTATGCCGATTTCAATTTGATAACTCCACGCGTTCCTGAGAAAAAAGGTCTTGACTGATGGACAGACGGACAACGAAGTGATCTTATAAGGGTTCCGTTTTCCTTTTGAGGTACGGAACCCTAAAAATAATTAGGGGTGGCACTCCCCATACATGTAATCTTTTGAATTATGGGATCCAAAAACGCTTAATATGTGCATTGTTTTTTTTTCATCTATAAAGGATTGATGAAAAAAAAAAACAATGACCATATTAAGCATTTCTGGATCCCATAATTCAAAAGATTACATGTATGGGGAGTGCCAGCCCTAATTATTTTCATCAATCCTTTAAAGATGAAAAAAAAATGCACATATTATGCGTTTTTGGATCCCATAATAAATTAAAAAGATTATAATTTTTCTAAGCGAGTTTTTGAGATATTTTCTATTACAACCGCAGAAATAACTTTCTTTTACACATTTTTTTCGAGGAATAATACTATGAAATACAAACTTATTTCTTGCGGCACAGTTCATGGAATAGTCATCCTGACCAAGTATTTAAACTAATTGCGGCTATGGTTATCGATGGGCATAGGAAGTTTTTTTGTAAGAACTCTACAAAATGAAAATCTTAAGTCCACATTCACTGACAGACAAAGCCCAGACTAACCCGCTGGGTCTAGAAGCATGAAAGCACAAGGATTCCTTATAACGAAATTGAACGAAATTGAACGAATTTTCAAAAATCTTTTTTGAAAATTCATTCTTAATTACCTAATTCCGAGTTTACAAACACTACATTTATTCATTTAACCCGACTAAACGTGCATGGGGGGATGTAGTTGAAGGGGGGATGAAAGTTCGTATGGAAGTTCGTCATTTTCATAAACTTGGAACTTTGAAATCAACACCATGGATGACGTGCGCCCGTATGCACATGAAAAATGTTTGGCAAGCTTTTGAAAGTTGATAACTTGGATGAATTATTAAAGGCATTGTTAGGGCAACAAATAATAATATTTCGATAACAATTTCGAGGGGAAAAAAATTAGAGATGAAAAGATGAAAGGGGTTTGGGTAAAGTTGGCGTTGTTTTGAAGTTGAGCGGCCAGTAATGAAACTTGGATATTATGAAAGAAAAAAATAAAGCGATCAAAAGCTATTATGGATAC
This sequence comes from Eremobia ochroleuca, assembly GCA_949629135.1. NCBI lineage: Eukaryota > Metazoa > Arthropoda > Insecta > Lepidoptera > Noctuidae > Eremobia > Eremobia ochroleuca. The sequence goes on along the minus strand of OX451386.1, from coordinate 12,512,393 downwards.
ATTTCTCTCAACCATATTGGATCGGAGATATTTGGTTTTGTATTGCTCATTAAAATCGAAGAAGTTATTATATTCTACTGTACTTTTTTAAGTTTCTGCGTATTTTTTTTAAGAATTCCAAATAAAATAAATCAAATACAATGTCATAGATTAACGAACCGAACGCCCGAAGACTGTTTGTTATCTGTTGGCCACATCATAGACATATATGGTTTATATGAAGCGACTAAATCCGATGCTACGATTCTCTCAGAGATCTTTAAGAATCCATGTGATCTTTTTAATTGTTTTTTTCGTGAGAAAGATGTGCTAATATTAGACAGAGGAAGAAGAAGATTAAGAGGAAGAGGAAGATGTGGAGTCTTGTGGATACCGTGCATAAACGCCCTCATCTAAAGGTGACAATGAATACCAGCTAACTACACAACAAACCAACGATTCTAGAAAAGTAAGAATGTGCCGTTGGGTGGTCGAAACTATTAACGGCAGATCAAAAACTCAGTTCCGTCAGCTTCGGTCTCTGAATTTTAATGTAGCTGCAAGTCATCGATTTGAAGAAATAAGAATAGCTGCAGCATTATTAAATGCGTATGGGGTACCACTGACTGATCATAGGCTAACACAGGAAACAATAAATTGTATACCTCACCATAGTCCTCAGAATCAACTAGACGAGTATGTCATTGCGAATAATCTGAATAGAAGAAGGGCTGATTTTGAATATATGAAAGTTGAAGTGGGCTGGATGACTTTCCTATTTTAAGTGCCAATTATTTAATTCTCTATTCACTTGGACCGTATCAAGTACAACAAGCTCGTAGCTACTACCGAGAACATGTAAATAGTGACGGCTGATATGTGATTGAAGTATGCAGAGAACCCAATATTAATGATTTTTCGGCGGAAACCTTAAACTGGATTGATCCGTGGCTTCTTAGAGGCAGGATCCAATCCACACATTCATCTAGACGGATATATTACGTGAATATTCTCGTAGAAAGAGCTACACAGGGGCTGGATGCAATATTGAGCCACTATTGCTCATGTATTATTGGGAAACAGACCTTAGGCTGCTGTTCGCATGTAATGTCCATTATATGGTACATGGGATGGGGCAGATATCAAAATAATCTGACTCCGTCGGCACAATTTTTAGATACAATTATTCGACATGACATTGAGAACGAAATGGACGAAGAGAGTTAAAAAATGTGTTTTTACTTATCATGTAATAAAATGAATTAAAGTATATTATATAATATGATTACTATTTCTTATTTCCCTATTTTTATTATTTCCCAAGACCCAATACTAACTTCACATTGACAGAAGGTCGTACAACAGTAAAGCCAAACTAATCCGAGTATCAACCTTCTAAAAACAACTAAGATTTCTTTACGCTGGACAGTAATTGAAGTATTCATATTGACGACATTTTTAAAATCTTCAAATATCTTAGGTTCGATATCACTTAGCACAAAAATAATTGAAAATATATCTGTATTTAACACAGCATAACAAAGTAACATGAAAACTATTGGTGGGTGCTGAAAAAAAAAAAATTACGCCACTAGTCCATACAAAGGTACTGAGACCCCTTTGAGAGTCATAGGTGACCCCTTGATGACCCAAAGATCATTAAGAGTAAGTCTCACAAACAAAGATTTCACTTATTTACTTCTTGGCCGTCCCCTATCATCAGCACTCTATACCTGACGTGAGTAAACATAATAATTCCGTATAATTCGTCGTTTTCGGACCTCACGAAGCGCCACAAAACTTAAATGTTATTGCCCACGCAATGAACAAAATGTGAATGTAAGTAGGAGGTTAACTATAAAGTAGTGTAAGACCGTATCACATTTTTGCAGAGCACCGACAGATACTGATCTACGACATTGAATAACGGGACATTTAAAGTTTAATGACGCTTTTCATTCTAATCGCACTGCTTGTTCGGGCCACGACGCGTCAGTTCGTATCGATTTCTGATCTTGTTCTTGTGTGATCTAAACAAATTAATAACATTCCACATACGAAATTAATGAAACCGTCTTTTGGTTCGTAAGCGCGGTCAGTCAAGACTGGACAACAATTTCCAAGTGGAGCATATATTTCACCTTACTTAAGACTTTCAGTTTATTTTCGTTTAAGGCATACAGCGTTTAGTTTCTTTATACATTCAAGCTATTTTATAACACACTAGCTGCGCCCCGCGGCTTCACCCAAGTCAAGCCAAGGTTTCGCACAAGTTCTCGATCCCGTGGGAATATCAGGATAAAAAGTATCCTATGTCCCAATCCAGGTCGTGGTGTGGCAAATTTCATCCAATTCCATTCAGCCGTTTTAGCATGAAAGCGTAACAAACAAACAAAAAATCAAATATTTTCTCTTTACATCATTAATTTCGAAGACTTGATAGATTTATTTACAGTTGACACTTGAAGACCTTTGGATATTCTCTCAAAATTAGGGGCGTGGTGAACTTATATTCAAATAAGCTCAGGTGACGAATGCTGTGAGTACTTGTTGTGAGTAATCAATACCCAAAACGCATATGGCAGGAATTGACAAAAATTAAATTACCTACCTACTGTTTTCAATACCTTTATTTTATACTGTGTTTAGAATCTAATGCAAATCACCTGTCAGAGTGACTGTCAAAGTGTAACATAATTCGACCATAGGCAGTAAGCCAGTTGTTGAAACTAACGATGGAGCTCTTTTATTTCGAAAAGGTCACTGACTTTAAACTGAATGCCTGTTGTGGTTTTAAGCACTTAGGTACATACATTTTTAGATAGGTGGCATTATCGGATCATATGCATCAAAATCGTGACACTATAAACAGGAAAAACCATCCCAAAAGCTAAGGGTGAGTGAGTCCCATTATCTTTTTTGGGATCCTTGTCAAAGGATAAATGTCTACTAAGTTAGCTGGTTTTATTTGTAAGATATATAAAGGTACTTAATATAATCTTTTGAACGAATAAATAAATTAGTAAATTGAAGCGTGAGTCAGCAATTTTTGCGGCAGCTTTCAATTCAATTTTACATATAAATATGAAACTCCTACTATCTCAACTGTTTTATCTTTAATATATCTCTAGTTGTTTTGCAGTGTACGATAATGGACCTCTTGTATGGTGTTCAGCACACAATGGTGCCAAGAAAGTCATTAAATGAAAATAATTGTTTTTTAATGAAAAATTCTTGCTTACATAAACTAAGTATTTAATACAATTCTGTGTTTTTTCAAAACCCAGACAAAACCTTGACTATTATTGTGTTGTTTTTATAAGGTTCATTGATCTCATAAATATTTTTTTACGTTAGGCCATGGTGCCGCGTGAATGCACTAAAAATAAACACCATCAATCGAATATTCCTTTTCGGGCATGCCGAACGAAACGGTTGTCATATTTTATAAAGCTCGCTTGTATCGGACGCAAATGTCATTACAAAAGGAGAAAAAGCTCTCTTATCTTTTTAACCTAACGTCGTCAGTGCAAAATATTATAAAGGCGCGGAGTCAAGAGCCCGAAGCATTTTGCGAAGCGACTCCTTGCGGGCTGCACACACCCGCGACGCGCACCAACTCAAATTAAACCATCCTTTTTGTACATCATACTTTAAGTGAATGTCTTAATTATCGAAACGATAAAATGTTGATAGGGACTAAATTAACTATTGTTTGGGCGGGACTTTTAGCGTTGGGCTACGGGAGTGACTCCGACGTCGATACAAATGGATTCTCAGCGGCTGATGGTGCGTTTTATACCGACGATGCGGTTATTTTAAATGGTAAGCGGATATCCAATATTTATTTTTTAACATAAAAAGAAATGATAAAATGTATAACATCTATATTAAGCGTACAGTCGCTTACTGCTGCGACTTCTTTCAACGATTATTTTTGTATTTTCCTTCAAACTGAACAAGGTACAGACAGCGTCAAAAATTTCTTAACATGACCATATCAAAACGCAAAAAAATAAAATAAATTGTAGTGTCTCAAAAAGAGGAAATAAATTTTAAAATATTGCGATCGAACCTACATATCACAAAAGTTTTGGACATAGGTATTACGCATAACAGTTTGTGATATTAACATTAAGATTTATCGAACCTACACATAATTTTTTTTATTCGCTCAAGACACTGACTGTACTGTGAGGTGTGTACTTTAACCGTAACATAAAAGTTTACTCACTCACGTACGGCTTATTCATAGAATGAGTATACCGTCCAGTATATGTTTTGCGAGGACTCAAAACAATGGACGACACATGTGGATATGGGGGTTTTGAGGCTAGAGAAAGTTAAAATTTGCAAGATTTAAGTATGTCCATCGTAAAAAAATGCGATCACTAATAAATATAAAGTTTATTAATAAACTGGCAAAAATAAATTAAAATAATAGCGTTTTATTTAAAACGAAAATAAAAGTAAAAGTAGGTACCAACATTAGTATACTAAAACGTCTTAATCAGTCTATAGGAACTGAACTTGATGACTTGTTGGTCATCAACCCGTGTTTGAGTTGGTACTCAGAACTTCTAAAGCACGTGGGCTATTATTCGGAAATACCTATGGGATCAATTCAATGCAAATTGTCATACGCCCACACATCCAACAGCGATCACATCAATCATATCATTGTCCATAGCACGGCTCAAGTTGTTCAACTTTTTGTGGCTCGCGTCGAGGACATTAATTAGATCGGAGACTGGCGATTGAAGCGGGATGACGCCGCTGACATTTCCTCCGCATAGATTGCTGAACCCGGAATCCAGAAGCAAATGTTATTAGATTTATGCGCGTCACCGAACATACTTGTTTCGGTCGTGACAGAACTGAATCGAAAAAAAATATTGTCATTGTTTTATTTATAGGTAGGTACTTTGTTTTTAAATGGTTTAAATGGAACCTGAAAGTCAAAGTGAAATCGTTTATTTCAATTATACCATTAGGGCACTTTCTAATGTCAATATTTACGAGTTAATAGAATAATTGGATCTAGCTGTCCCTTCGAACCGGTAGTTTCGTATGGAGAAGGATCGAAAAAACTCAAGTTACTCTTAAAAAAAATCGTTTTACAATATTTTTTTACCATCACTGTACATAAAAGATACCATCACTGTTGTTTGTTCCTTTTTAGGCCCCCACCCAACAGGCCAATTAAATTACTTGATATTGGTATCAAGTTCAAGGTGTCCCGTCAGTTGGCATACCACTACATGCTATTGCGCGATGCAGTCTATCCAGCAGAGTAAAATATTCTCTCAAAACTAGACTTTAAAGCTTAATTTTCTTTAATAACATGAACGAGAAACGATGTTTTCATTTTAAATCTAGGAACCTTTAAAGGTCGTATATTTTCATTAAAGGCATCTCAGAAAATCAGGTTTAATTATTTAGAACCCTCGGTCGTAATTCGAGAGCGATTCAACGTCAACTCCCAACATCTTCAAGGTCGGTTATTTACGTGTACAATTTAATTTGTAGGCTTTCTTAAAAATGCACATACTATCCTGACCAGTTCACCTTTAAATGGCTATTTGCTCATCTATCTCTGGTTATAGTACATTGTTTCAATCAATTATAACGTCTGGACAAAAGAGATAAAGAAACGTCTAATGACATAATTCTGCAACTATGTAGCATATTATTTAGGTCATTTATGTTATTGGCATGCTGCACATGGCATTCTGAGGTTTGAATATAACGGAAACCGTTATGCAGCGATCCGAAATAAATAACATACATGTTTACGACACGTTTCGTACGTTGTTGTACTCCAGCTATGCTTTTAGATCGCCTTTAGAATAATAATATCCACGATGTTTACGATTATCGCTGGCAAAGTTCGTTTACTCTACTGTCGATATTGTTGGGAAATTTAACAAAAACAAACGTACATACCTTTGGGAACTTTTATTTCTTTCTTTGTCACGTCTACATACATAACTTTGATATGGAAACTTTAGTTCATTAATTAAAAATGAAAGAATTAATTAGCAACTGTTTATGATCGATGTAACTCGTCGCTAAACAGGTTTGAGAGACGATAGTTAATATATCGCTGTTATAATTTTTAGACCTTAATACGGTACATGCTCATTGGGGTTTATTAAAGCAACCGTTATTCATTTGCGTTGTGATGTTGGTAATCATAAACAACTAAGTTGAGCTGTCATTATGTGACAGGTTCAATGTACCCAAATCATCGTGTTCTTAATTTAACGTTCTTTATTTTTTTAATTATTATTTGGTCAAATTGCAATAATTTACAAAAGATACTGTTGATTAGCCATCATAAAAAAGGGATCGAACATTATATTTTTTAATGAGTGATCGTTTTAAAAGATTGCTGTGTAACGAATGTATGATTTTGTTTTTGCACGCATGAACGACTGTTTTAATTTAAATAAATTACCAAAATGGTTATTCCTCAAAAAGAACAGCAACCCTTTAATTAATTTAAAGCTTTATTTTTATTGTTGCCTTATTTATGCTTTGAAACACGTTGAACGTAGCAAATATGATTTGCCGCTGACTGTACAGACGCCAGCACATCAAGCTACTACAATCTGTCAGATTTCTTTAATAGATTTTCAACTTTAGCCCTAAAGCATAAGGTTTAAAGTTGATTGGGAAAATCTGACAGTTTCGGGTAGCTTGATGTGCTGGCGTCTGTACATTTACATTTAGCAATATAAAAAAAAAATGTGCTCCTGTAATTTTCATATTTGGGGCTCACTGTTTTTATTTTTTAATTTTAATTATATTATAGAAATACTCAAAATAATAATCAATTAAAATTGAATTAAACATTGTTTTATTACATTTAATTATTTTTCAGCTTACGTGGGACGTGTGAAGCGCGACGCATCGAACTATACTCGCGATGGAAAACAATTAATGCTGATGCGACCTAGACAGGTTCAAAATTGTTTATTAAACATACATACCTATACACACACCTTACTCAAATTTTGCTTTTCCTTTTATCTTTATTTCTTATTTTAGCAGACCGATGGAGCGTTTGGAATGGAATGCGAAACGACTCTTGGCAAGAAAGGATCATGCAAGAGCTTTCGCGACTGCTACCCGTTGTTCAAAGTAGCAGACTTTTCAGGCTGGGATGGGTGGGTGATGGGTCACTACGACACTTGCAGCTACGTCAACGCAGAGAACATGGAGGTATGGACCACTACCAATTAAGAGCCACGTCTCATAAGATCTTCGAAGTGAAGTAAATCAACGGCTAGGGAATCTAGGAAAAACTGGGTAGATGCGTGCTTCGTTATTTCTCATTTATTCGTAGCCTTTGCATAGCTGATCAAGTATCGGACAGTAAAGAATCGACATGTCCTTCAAAACGAATACAAATGGGAATACAGAAACTAGTTTTCATAAAACATCAAAACCTATTTTCGTTGACCAAAACAATAAAAACCTGACATCTGTCCCATTGTTGAAAGGTTTAATTATTTTTTTATTGGAACGTAGGTATTTGGAGTGTGCTGCACGGAGCCAGTGGGCACACCACCTCAACAGGAACCTGATGTCCAAAGATTCGGTTATCTGCAACCTGCTGTTCCAGTTCAGCTACCAGCTTTAGCGGGGTAAGTTTGTATGCCCCAAAAAGGACATAATATCGTTACTTATTTGAATACTTTACCTAAGTACTACGTACTGCACCCTAATTGCGTAAAACACTATCAACCACAATCTGAATAATTTTGAAGGATATTACTAATCCATTGCTTTATATGTTCGAAAAATTAGTCTGCTCAGCAACGTAAATGAAGCAATGAATGTTGATGAACTGTCAACATGAAAGCCATTGCTACTGTCAGTGTTTTACGCAATTACCCCGCTGGTAATAAGTAATACGAGCTGGTGTCCGCAACTTCACGTCAATGAGCGTATTTTGCGTACGGGTGGGAAACTAGTATTCGATCCACCCCAGCTCTTCAAGGAATGCCAGCAACGACTTAGTGTAGTTGACACTACTGTGTGTACTACGTACTACCGGAAGCCTATAAATCGCAACGACTGAATATAAAAATAAACCTTACTAACGAGTGTGACTCTCAACAGAATTTCAGGCGGTGTTATATCAGCATTGACGAGATGGTCATATGGTAACAACGACGGTTTCCGGCAGATTCCTGCACAGTGGCCCCCAACTATTCCCCCACTACCGACACACCCTCCTGATCACGCTGCGCCTACGCATCCACCATCTTTGGGTAATAAAACATTATTGGATGTTGATATCAAACAATTTTTTTATATATAATTTAATTATAAAATATTGTCAAAAGTTGCAGGTGTAACTAAGCCACCAAGTAACTTCCCTGCTACATCAACAACTTGGGCTACTAAACCTCCTAGCACCACCAAACAGGTAAACAGTATTTTAAGTACATTCCTTTTCACTATAACGTCAGACTATATATAAAATACTTATAAAATGATTGAATAAATTAGACATGGGCGCCAGCGTACCCTACAAAGCCGAGTGTACCTGCACAACCAGTTAAACCTTCCCAGCCTGCCGTAGATGGTTCTTGCGGAGTCAAGAATGGACCTCAGGTACGATACGAAAAATTCATTCCATCTTGTTTTCTAAAGTTATATCTAACTTTCTTCTGCCCGCGACTTCACGACTCGGCGAAATTGACAGTTGACAATGATTTATCGCAATCGGATTATCGTTTTTTTTTTCTTTTTTTTTAAATATTATTTTTATGTAAGTATTAGTTTATAAGTATTTTTATGTTTTCTATGGGCCCTGGCTGCCTGAAATAAAGGAATGAATAATAAAATACGAATCAACAAACATTGACGTTTATATATTAGATTACCACCGACTGAATATTTAACCAGACAACATCAGGTCCTTATGAAGACAAAAAAAAATTGGAATTAAAGGCAAGTTAGCCTGATCTCAACAAAATAAAATATTGTTTGCTGAAAACCAGCGCTGGGGCTCTGTCCCTCATAGGGTTTTGCGTGGATGTGACTCATATTTTCCCCAATTAATTTTTTTTGTTGCGTTTGTGTTCTTATTCTGCGTCATGTTTACCCCAAATAAACGTATTTTCTTTTATATATTTTTTCTGTTATAAACAAAGAAATAAATTAAAGCAAAGATTGAACATGGATAGATACTACTTTATCTCTCAATTAAATTGCAGACTTACGAAAGCACGTACCAAGACGAGGAACGTATTGTGGGAGGCCATAATGCTGAGCTTAACGAATGGCCATGGATCGTGGCATTGTTCAACTCTGGACGTCAGTTCTGTGGGGGCTCTCTCATGGACGACCGACACGTCCTTTCTGCAGCACATTGCGTGGCACAGTAAGTTATACTAGAATTTGAAAACTACTGTAACCATGTTACAAGATAAAGTAAGAGGGAAATGTTCAATGCTTTGACGGAAGACTGTAAACCATATAGATAAGATAGGGATAGAGCAAAGGATTCTAGCATCTACTTACGTTCATGTTAATTTTTAACACTATGCCCCTTTCCAGTATGACCTCATGGGATGTAGCTCGCCTGACAGCAAGACTTGGAGACTATAACATCCGAACAAACGCAGAGACTCAGCACGTAGAACGGAAAATCAAGAGAGTAGTCAGACATCGAGGCTTCGACATGCGTACTTTGGTAAGATCATTTTGTAAATCAAGATTTCTGCTACTAGGTACTACTTTATATTTGGAAACTGGCTGGATCATCTACTAGCAATTTTTTTTTTCATTCATTTCAGTACAACGATGTCGCCGTTCTAACGATCGATCAGCCTGTGTCCTTCACAAAGAACATTCGTCCTATCTGCATGCCAATTGGTGGTAGATCCACATATCAGGGCAAAGTTGCGACGGTCATCGGTTGGGGAAGTCTGCGTGAAAGTAAGTGTAGCACTCACAACATACTGGAACGTATGAGACAACGAAATAATTTAGGAAACAATGTGAATCATACGGAACAAAGGCGAATTGTATTATTACAAAAGATATTAGCATTTTCTCTAACAATACCTCTGAAATTGTTTAAATGGTAAATAATTTAGGTCGTTTTTGTTTGTATTGTTTTCCGGTATTTATGATTCATTGCACCTTGTTTCGTATAGGTGGACCGCAGCCTTCCGTCCTTCAAGAGGTATCGATTCCAGTTTGGTCAAACCAGGAGTGTAAGTTGAAATACGGCGGAGCTGCCCCGGGCGGGATCGTGGATCACATGCTTTGTGCTGGCAAAGCTAGCATGGATTCGTGTAGTGTAAGTTCTTGGACTAACAACGACGTAAAAAATTGTTTGAAAAACATTTGGATTTGTTTATGTTTCTTTTGATATTTGAACAGGGTGACAGCGGTGGCCCCCTGATGGTGAACGAGAATGGTCGCTGGACGCAAGTGGGCATCGTGTCGTGGGGCATCGGTTGCGGCAAAGGCCAGTACCCCGGAGTGTACACACGTGTCACCTACTTCCTGCCTTGGATCCAGAAAAACGCCCAGTAGACTTGTGGAGTACAATTCCAACAACAAAATTTAACTTTATCTTTGACAGTTATTATTCCCTGAATAATTATAAGGACAATTATTTTGAGAAAAACAACCAAACGAACTTGCTTTTCTCAATTAGTTGCAAAACTATTAACTTTTAAAATGGAAACTGTGCCAATTTAGTTTAAGGTTCTAAATTAAATAAAAATTACCATATTTCGAAAGTATTGTTATTTATTTAAAAATCCTAACTATTTGAATGAACAGTGATTATCATAATTAAATTAATTTTAAACAATAATATATTTTAAAGGTACTAAGTGAAATGGCATACAGTTTTAAAATCAGTCTACAATATTATGGATTTGGTTAGTACATAATTGTAAGTGAAGAAAGCAATAATAATCACAACATAAAAAATTGTGTGTATGCATTACATTATCACGTTATATTGACTCATAATTCTCCTGCCCTTATTACAATTTATTTGGGGGCATAATTTCATATTGAACGATATACCAACCTCTTAAGTTACATGTCGAAGTTAGAAACATGTAAATGTTGTAGAATATTACGAGCTGAAACAAAAGAAAAACATAAAATAATGTTAGGTACGCCGATTTTGTCTTATGGCATCGAAACTTTCCACAGTCTGGTTTCAAGGAATACTTAGTTCAGTATTAAAACAAATAATGTGCAACTTGTATGTTTAATGACCAGTCATCGGAAAATCGGGCGCTAATATACCTAAGCTTCACTTTTCTACGAAAGGATAATACGGACATGCCTTTCAGAATCCCGGATTCCGGGATTCTCATTTCATGAGATTGCTAAAAATGTTACCTGCATATTACGGCATTTAGAGTAAAAACCATTAAAATCCGCTGTCACTTTGTCTGAACGTAAAATGGAACGACCTAGGAGTGAAATTCGTACATTATCTGTGGTAAGATATCAGCTTTATAATGTAAATATGTTGAATTTTCTGTAACTTTATGATAGTTTTTCTCAAAAACTATATTGTGTTTCTCAAAAACTATGCGTTAGCTGAGTTTGGGATTTTGTGATAGTGTTTTACATAACAATTATACGCTACTTAAACTGTGACGTTTAGTACAACCGGGTTAAGTAGTACAGTGGAGCCGATTCGATCACTAATCTGTTAGATTTTAAATTTCTACTACTTGACCACATTGTGCACATTATCATTTTTTATTGATATTCCATTTGTTTTGAATAAAATAAAGATACTAAATCAAAATAACCACTGCTATAATTTCATTAAGATTGTTATAGTTGTTTTTACATTTTTCAATGCCGGTATCCCGGGATTTCTTATTTATTCAGAAAGGAATGTCCATATTATTCTTTCGTTGGAAGAAGTTTAGGTATAGAAGCGCCCGATTATCCGATCACTGTTAATGACAGACGCAGTATATCTCAAACTACTGAAAAATATTCTTGCACATACTTACCTGATGCCATTTCGAATTTGTTGCTAAATCAAAAGTCAAAAAGCCAATTCGGTTATTTCCTACCCAAATGAAATAACTCATTGATATGGTTTATTAGCCATACAGCACAGCTATCAACTTATTGATTGGCCAGTCTATTCACCACAGTATAAACATTTAAGGCCTAAAACACACACAAGCGACGTAAGGCGAAGGCACGGGACAGGCGCAGCGCAGGCGTGGGACAGATACGGCGCAGACGCGATTTGAATTATATGAGAAGAGGCGTGGAACAGGCAAGAAACGTTCAGATGCGGCATTTTATAGAGAGATAATGATGATAATAAAAATATGCATTTTATATTCTATACTGTACTCCGGCTTGGTATAATCGTAAAGGGCTGGATATTGTTCCACTAACTCGCAGAACTGTACATTAAAATCAATATCATTTTTTGGGTTGGTAAATACTGAGCATACCGTATCACAAGCGACGTGCTCCTTGCGTGACTCACCGAGAACCGACTGCTAGCGACGCGGCGCAGGCAACGAAACGGCGTGTCTGCGCCGCGTCGCTTCAGTATAATTCAAAAACGTCGCCTGCATACATTTTGTATGAAATCGTTTTGAAGCGGCGCACGCCTGCGCCGCGCCTGTTCCACGCCTGCTGCCTTACGTCGCTTGTGTATGTTTTAGGCCTAAGGAAGGGCTAGTGACAATACAAATTAAAAAAAAAAATGAAAGCTAAAAACTTTCGTAACTGCGTTAATCTATATTGATGCGAAGTTACAAAGGGGGCGCTTGCATTGGTTAAAAACATATGAATTAAAAAAAATTCAACAGAATCTTTTCAAAGGACCAATTAGGAATATTTGGATCCAGTCAGTATAAATCATACCTTGGAAGTATCCAGTATCGTGCACATCATCAAGGGTGGGTACAAAGGGTGGTTCCACATAGAGTTGGTTGTCCCAGTCAATGTTCCTGAATATCGGCATGGCTCGCACGGTGGCTGCAGCGGGTCGCGCCGCCGGCTCCATCGTCAGCAGCGCCTCGATGGCGCTCACTGCCTCCGGAGATAGGGCCTCGTCGTCTTCCGGCCATTCGATGTCTGAAACATTCTAGTGATGCTACACAGACCACGTGATGCTACACAGCCCACGTGATGCTAAACACACCACGGCAGACTCAGCCAAGAAAAGCACGTAGCGGCTACCGAGAGTACACGATAGTTATGATCATGATATTAGTTTGTAAAGCGACAACGAAATTTACGACAAGGCACTGGATTTCTTACAGCTTAAATAAAGGATGATAACCATTTATCTTCACCGACCCTTGCTTAGTAAAAATAATAATTCTTCGACTAACTTCTAGTTTAAAAAAAAAACTCACTTCGCGACAATATATTCTTGAAGACTGCTTGCGGAGTTTCGTCGTTGAAAGGTGGAACGCCTGTCATGAACTCGTACAGACATACTCCCAACGCCCACCAGTCTACTGCAGGACCGTGGCCTTGTCTGAAAACATCGCGATTCAAGCCGTCAATAAAATAGTATGGACTCGATTTTTTTTAATGTTACTGGGAGATAATCTAGCAGGCAGCAGTGGTCATGACTACCGTCAAAGGGCACTTGAGCTAAGTTAGACGCTAGACAGCTACAATACGGCAAATGAATCATGGCCGGGCTGAAGACAGGCTCTCCGAACTTTCGTGCATGTCCTCTCACTCGCCCCAAGTAGTTCCTAAAAATAATATTGCGCTGCCTTCTGCGCAAAGTTCGGACCGACCATGATTCAACGGCCGTAGCGTTCCTCTTATCAACTGTATTGGCAGTTTATACCTATGAGTTGCTTTGCGAACATTATAAAGTTAAATTAAAAAAGAGATACTATTCATCATACCTCAAAAGTAACTCAGGCGCCAGATAGTCAGGTGTTCCTAAAATCCTTTGGTCTGAGACTAAGTTGCCTCGCCTCACGCTTTTCGGTGTCCTGTAAGGCGTGTGCGCAGTAGCTAATGGAGTCCTACACAAATCTGTGGGTGACCGACTTCCTTCGCCCTGTAACATGTTGATAACTTTGATTTATTGTTAACAAGGCGTCTTCAGATAAGGCTGTTTTCCATGTGCTAGCCAGACGTAGCATTCTTGCATGCATTTTCGGTTAGATAATGGTTAATAATTGACCATTATCAATCATTGTAGATCTGTATTTTATTTTGTTTAAAAGTTTTTTATGAAAAACCTAGTATTCATTCTGAATCCAGAAGATTTAAAGTTCTTGTAAAATATCAGACAGCGGCTGGTTTGCTGGCTGGGGAATTTCTGCTTCTGGTGGAATGGAAGGGACTTCCATTTACTAACTTCAAACATAAGAAAGTTTGTCAAGTGAAGGCGTTTTGGGCGTCTTATGTACCATTTGTTGTTTAAAAATCACAGAGCTCAGTCTAATAATTTATATTAGACTTAGAATCAGTAATTTTTAACACAATGTAGGCTGAAAGTGTAGTATATTCGTATTACCTTACTAAATCTCCTAGTAGGAAATATTTCTAAACTAGTGGAGACATGTTTGCCGAACATTAAGGTTTTCTCCTTAGTTCCAGATGGGGCTTGGTCATCTTTAGGAAGATTGAAGCGAGTTTCCTTCTTCTTTGTTTCCGGCGATTTATTCGACACTGGAGTGGAGAATATAACTCCAACATTGAAATGATGGCTGTCATTTTGTGAGACCCAACTGGGAATAAAATGAAAATTTGTTTCATTCAGAGTGTGGTTTAGTTATTTACATTTTTAATTAAGATTTGGAATTTTTGGTTACAATCTCATAATATAACTTGTTTTTTTTAAATCACTTGTCACTTTGAGGTACTATAATTTTGAATATTTTCAAGTTTTTGTTTACTTACCGTTTCTTCAACACACCCTTTATAGGGTTCTTGCGTTTATCAGGGGTAGGATGTATGGACATGCGTTTAGGCGTATTCTGACTCAACTCCAAGGCCATGATCTCTTGTGTCAGACCACTGCGATTCTCTTTAGACTCTAGTAGGCTGGTCACACCTGTAGGCGTGTCTCCATCACAATCCAAAATCCTTTTTCTTTTCTTGGCTCTGAAGCTGCAATGACATTGTTGGATTTTTATTATGAAGCGAACATTCAAAGTAATAGTTTGGCGAATATGAATTCAAACAAATTTTAAAGCACTGGCCACACTGGCGAATGCCGCGTGCAACGTGTGACGTGCCAGTCGCACTCGAGCCTGCGCGTGTCGATTGTTTTAATGGCTAAGAATCATGCGACTATTGGCACCAGTTTGCACAGTTGGAGAATCGGCGAAAGCGAATTTCGTCTTGCACTAAATTAATAAAAATGCTCGCGAACGAATATTCCATTCACGAACCACTGTTCGTTGCGTAACAAAAGCTCGCCCTGTAAAGCGAATGCTCGCGGGGCATTACTAGAAACTACAGCAACTCAATTCAAAAATATCAATCATACCTATCTGTTGGTCATACATAACTCATAAATTCATAACTAAAAAAATATAAATAATAAGTATCTTAGACTAGGCAGTATTTTATGAACTAGTGAATTGTAATTACCTAGGTATTCTCTTCAAAGAGTGTCCCCTGCACAGTGGAGAGGTGGACTGATCATGCTGAGAATCTGACAGTACAGTGGACTCCCCCACAGAACTGTTGCTACTCGGATCTGTAGATTTGTTACTTCTGGAGTTGGAACTGTTCTTTGAACTCTCACAGGTGTGGTAGGAGCCTGAGTCTTGAGACTAAAAAATAAGAAATAAAATAAAAATAACACACATGGTTTATTTGTAGAATAAATCAAATCATTTCATTTCTTCCATAAACCTTTCATTATCGCACTTGAAGGAAAGGAAGGCAAGGAAATTTGTTTATACAGGGTGGCAGGGGCATCAAAGCCAAAACTGTAACCATAAATATACCACATGATTCTAGACTCCCTGGTCTGGAAATTTTTGATTAGAACAGCAAATAACTTTTTTTATAACCTTTGAAAAATGTATTTAATTTTTTTTATTTAATTTCAGAGAAGCTTGTGGCTAAGTAATAACAGCCGCACGTGTCGATCGATCAGGTTAAGCTACGCTTGCCACGGTTGTTGCGTGGATGGGTGACCATCTTTACTTACCAAGACCCCTCCGTGCCTCAAAAAGCACGTTAAGCCAATGGTCCCGGCTGTCATTCGTGGATCTTTGACAGTCGTTACTGGTCGACAGAAGCCCGAAAGTCTGACAATCAGTTTTACCAAGGGGTATCGTATTACCCAGTAGCTGGGTTGTGGAGGTCAGATAGCATTCGCTCCATGTAAAATACTGGTACTCAGCTGCATCCCGTTAGACTGGAATCCGACCCTAACATAGTTGGGCTAGGCAGATGGTGATAATGATTGAATTTCAGAATCATGTACTGAATCCATGGTTACAAGTTGCGTGTCGAAATCCCTGCCACCCTGTATAGTAAGTACTTTATATTGTTACATGAGTTTTTTAGACTTTTAGAGAATTAATTAAAAAAATATACTTTGTTTTTTAATCCCAGAGACTAATCTGACATTTAATTCTTTTGTGTTTGCATTTTTTTTAGTATAGAAGTTTGACATTACACCTGTCAGATTAGTCTCTGGGATTAAATAAGGAACTTTAGATTATTAATTATTATTTTACTGTACAACTCCTTTATGCTAGCAGAGTTTGCCTTTATGTGATTATTGCAGTGTTGCATTATACATTTTTGCATGTTACCTTTATCATAAAACCAGAGTGAAAAATGATTAGATTTTGCTCTGATAATCATGTTACTGGACTACTAGCTGAGTAGTGTTAGAAAAAATTCTGTTATCCATGCTATAAAGACGAACTTAATTACTTACATTTTCTAAATTAATACTTTCGGCACTCATAAAGGGATGTATCCCGGACATGTGTGACTGATTCAATAACGGTGAACATTCAAAACCGCTGACTCCATCAAACAGATTTTTTAATTTACCTGCAAAAATTTCACATTGATACCAAGGATTTATAATAGACAAGATGTTCTATTTAAATAATAAAAGCATACTGGTTTCTTTAAGCTCATCAAGAAGGTTCTCACAAGCATCTGTAGACATCACAGAAGTGTGTGTGCTGTCTCCGCCACCTGAACCGAAGGACAAATGAGATGTGAGTGAGAGCAGTTGTCCCGGGGTCCTCATGTTCAGGCTGGGTGTACAGTTCACGAAATCTGATATCTCTAAATCTGAAAGGGAGTATAATTGGATAAAAACATTTTCTGATCCCCAAGATTCAGACAAACGTCTAGTTTGGGAATCTCTGTCCAATTTGATACTGTATATTGTACTTCATTCCCGTGCACAATGGTCCACTAGATGGACTAAGTGCAGAAACCAAACCCTTTAACACATTGGACGCCATGGTGGTCACCGGTGAGCGACAACAATTATTTTAGTTAATTCTTTGAATAGTAATAAGAAATAATTATTTAGAGTGGGGTTTTTGACTATTTTGAACTGTATGAGCCAATAAAATATAATGTGTAAAATTTGCCAAAATCGCAAATCAGCATCAGCCCATATGGAAAGTTCAGTGGTGGTCAATGGTGGTCACCGGTGACCACCACGGCGTTCAATGTGTTAACATAGTACATAGTTAACATAGTACATAGAATCTGATTAATAATATATATTTTTAAATGATATTTTCCATGCAACAATAATGTCTAAATCAAATCTCCTAGTTTTTGTTAAAAGTGTTATTCATCATCAACCACAGCCAGACTTCACCACTGCCGGGCGCATAAGCCTCTCTTTGCTTGTGTTAATACTGAGAGAAAACTAAAATAAATTCATGGTATTCAATTATTACAAAATTACCTCTATTAACTTCAATTTTAGATAAACCAAAGTCAGAAAGTTTCACATGCCCAGATCTAGATATAAGCATGTTATCTGGTTTCAAGTCTCTATGTACAATGTTGTGTCTATGAAGGTAGTCCAAGGCAAGTGTAACTTCAGCTATATAAAATACTGCCATAGATTCTTCTAAAAACCCATAAACACCAAGCAGTGATTTTAAATCACCACCAACCATGTACTCCATGACCTAAAAGGATTCCAAATACAACAATCAGTCAATTAATTCAACAATATCATAACTACATAGCTACTAACGCTAGTGAGTTTTAATTTCTGTTTAGTATTTTGTTCAAAAGTAAACTTGCTTTCTCACCAAGTAAATAGATGAAGTTGATTGCAATGAGTAAAATAAATGAACACAAAAAGGACTTCTTGACAGTGCCAAAGCGTTCCTCTCAGTCACAACTTGTGTGACCATATTTTTGTTGATCATATCCGACTTTTTCATAACTTTGATTGCATACAACTGTTCCTTATTATTTTTTTTATGAGCTAGGAACACCTTTCCGAAAGCTCCTCGACTTATGGGTTTTATGATTGTGAAGTCATTAATATCTGGTGGCTAGAAAAGAAAAAGTACAGATCTAATTAATTACAATGTTTACAAATTTCTTGTAGTAAAGTTACGTGGTTACGTGTATAGTAATCATTCAAAGTACCTTGGTGATAACAGTGTCGTTTATTGAATTAATTTTATCTAAAATAGTGTGGCATGTAGCTACATCTTCTACTTTATAATCATTTGTAGCCATTTTAGGAAAGAAGTACAACACACTGAATTAAATTATAGTACAAAACAACATAATTCACTTGACCACTTAAATAAATTCGAATATAACGAAAACTTCAACTGAGTTCGACAGCAAGCAACGCTGATGACCAAGGAACATAATTATTTACTCATGACAAATATGTGACAAATTGACAACTAAAAAGTGACATCCACTTTTTTTTTTTTTTTGCTTTTCGAACAGGCTAGGGTCAGGAACCATGCTGCCTAGTCATCAGTTCGTATTTTTTTGTAAATTCTGTTAAATTCATCAGTCTATTTTTTGATAACTAAGGATAGGTCCACTTAAAGTCATTACTTTGATGTTTATCCATAAGTAAATTAATCCAAGTCAAGTCATCGGTTTCTTAATTTTCCTAAGTAAAGCAAATCCGTGTTAAGTCATCAGTGTTATATATTTATTTCACTATAATCCATGTATAAAACTTTTTATTTTATAAAATCTTAGGTAAAATCCAAAATAAAAGTCAGTCATTCAAAAGTTATTTTTGTGGGAGACATGTCAGAAAAAAAATGACAAAGACTTGTCCTTGTCATTTATTTTTTTTATACCCCAACTGACGGGAGGTTATTCAAATATCACTAACGTTTCTTAGCAATAAAAAGCTGACTATTTCAGGCATAAAAGTACTACTCATGAAGATTCAAATCCGACAAAATCTTCTACACTTTTCCAATATTTTTTTTTTTTTAAAGTAGAAGATTTTGTCGAGATTTTTTCTCAAAAATTTAGAAAAAAATGCATAACTCGAAAACTATGAAAAGTCACGGAACATACACGGGGTGATTCGGATTGATTGAGGGACCAAAATTTTATTTTTGGACTTCAATGTTCCGGGCACCCTGTATAGTAGATCATCAGAAATCCGACAAGCGGCAAGAGCAGGAGTTCTTGTCGAAGTGCACACGTTCTAGCATAGCATTATCCTAAGCGAATACCGATATGAGAGGACTCGTACTGCAGTGCGATTCTGTAACCATCTCACCGTGAAAACTTAGGTGAGTGGCGTGAGCGTGATGGGGTTTTAATCTAGGAAAAAAAATAAAAACACAACAAAATTGATATTCTAGCTAAGTTTGTTTTGCTATTTTATTTTAAAACCCAACAAAATAGTAATGTTTTGACAACTAAAATACTAGTTTTAAAATTAAGTACCTACCTATATAAAATGATCAATAGAATTAGCATAAAAAATATTATTAAAATCTCGATTATGATTGTTAATTTTTGCTTGGTCAATCCCTAGCATCAGTGGGTTGGCACTGCCAGCTCACTGCACGCAAGTTTTCACGGTGAAATTTTACAGAATTTACCGGCTGGTAATCGTTTCATAGATACGATAGGAACTCGGAACCAACAGCTGTGGTAGCGTTTGGTCGGCCTGGGTACCGCAAATAAAACTTACAGTTGCCTAAGCTCAGAAAAAAAAAAAACAAATTATTATTAAATTTTTATTTTGCATGGTAATTGAACCAAATAAGTATATTTCAAAAAAATGATACAAACTGTTCATTCTATTAATCTTCCAATCTGCAATTTGTGACACATTTGGTAAAAGCTTGCACTAACTTCGCACACACCAATGGTTGATGAGTATTTTTTTCGTAACAATTCATAATCTGTAAACATATTGTACAGTCAGCGTAAAAATATAAAGATGAACAGACGTACAATGATCAGATAGAACAACTGAAATTTTTAAGTTATAGCTGTACAAGGAACTTTTTCCTGTACCTACAAGAATTTTGATGCGGTTCTCACTATCATGGAATCCCAAACTGGTCCAGGTCTCCCATGGACCCCCATCCAGGAGCCCATGGGAGACTCTACGGGGGTCTACGTTAGATCTAATCTTCACAGTTTTGGTCGAGTTTAGGGAATATGGTAGAAATGTAGCTGCAGGGGGTCCACCGGTTTAGGAACCGCTGGTTTAGAAGTTTCCGGAAGGTTTATAAAACAAAGTCGACGAAATGTCTGTACGCGCATAACTTCCGAACGACTACGACTAGCACCAAAGTGGATAATTATGTTTTTGTTGTGTTCGGTATTGCCCGGACAAGGTATGTATGAAAGAAAATTCGAAAAAACGTAACACCCGTGCGAATCTGGGGTGGGCCGTTAGCAATGTAATATAACTGTTAAGTCTAAAGACCTTAGTCTTTTACAAAATAACAGTCGCACTGTAGCAGACAATTTTAAGTTATCAAATTGCTGGTAAAATACTTATTTTACAGCCGCGAAGCAGCTAGCTACCAATTACAGCCCTCTCACAGTTATTTTATCTTTGAGCTGAGACACCAGCAACCTTATTTCCACGAGAATAAACAACACTGTGATTTTGATCGTGATGCAAAATTACAGGTAGGTATATTAACCTGTTATTAAAAAAAAACCATAAATGTGTGAAAGCTTGTTGCTTGTGTGTGTAACGCGATACCTTTGCTCGCCAGTCGATACAAGGTTTCATTTTTTGAATTTTTTCGTGAGTTATTTTAGGTGTTTCAAATGATTTATCTGTATTCTCAATACTTTTGTCATATTCAGATTCAATAATTTTGTTGATAATCTGATGTTCTTTCTTCAGATAATCTATTCTGTGTGACCAGTAATCCATTTCACCATCTTCTTGGTAATCTGTACCCTTTTCTTTATAGCTGATTTCTCCTGCTGACTCCTAAAAAAACGATTATTAAAAACAACAATCCACGACACGCGTGATCCATTGAGATGGGTGTGAAAATCTGAAACTATTAGAACGCCTTTACACAAGTTACAACTTGAGATACTTGTTTTCAACAAGTAAGCATTGCAAAAGACTTTTCGAAAACATGTCGTTTATAAAAAGTGTATGTCATTGTGTTCACATTTTTGACAAACTTTCCAAAATGTAGTCTAGTAGTTTACAAAATTTTGCCTTGTTTGAGATGGTATAAGCTTTGGTGCAAACGATAAACGTTACAGTGGCAGTCATAAATATATTTAGGCAGATTAACTACTCAAAACCTCAAAACTTACCGGTGACTAACGAATAACACTTACCGGTGGCAGATTATCAAAAGCTATCGCATTCTCTACCTCTATAGATTTTTGTAGTGCTATAGGAGGGCTTAATGCAAAATTGTTATCAAAACTGATACGTCTAGTATCTTTACTAATAAGAGTTCCCATTTTAAAATTTAAGTTCCATTAAAACATTTATTACTGCATTTACAACACAATTTATTCTGTAAACTTTGTCTTATTATTTTATTCTCATGATGACAGTGACAATATTTTTCTGATTTTTCTCTGTCAAGTGATTTTTCCAAAAGATCTATTCAGGACATTCAGGACCTAAAAATGACAAACTCCTTTTGTACGTAAAACGAGTAAGAATACCTTGGAATAGGTGAGTTTATTTGAGTTAAGACTTTTTGGTCTAGCCATATTTACAAATCTCGAAATATTTCAGTTTCCCTGCCTTTTTTCTTCGAACGGAAGCAAGCAAGCAAGCAATTGACATTGGCTAAAAACTGTACCTACACACGACGATCTAACAAAATATACATTTCCAGTTTTAGCTGACCTCGCATTGTATAGGCTTTTTGTATGTACACACGACGACATTTCAAGCTATACATTTCTAGTTTTAGTTGATCTCGCATTGTATAATAATCCTCATCGGCTTTTTGTACAGTTAGAAGTAAGCTTATGCAAACTCATAAACGAGCGCAGTGACCAGCAGGGTAATTGCGTAACACACTATCAGTAGCAATGGGTTTCATTTTGACAGTTCAACAACATCCATTGCGTTATTTACGTCGCTAAGCAGACACCCTTTTCGAACATATGGAGCAATGGATTAACAATCTGCTTCAAAATGATTCAAATAGAAAGTAATTGTGTGTTTCGGAATTAGGGGGCTGATTGACGCCCAGGCAGACTCAATATCGACCTTTGTCAGACGTAATTAGTATTAGTATTATTATTTCATATAATTATCTAGAATTTAAGTACATTGAGTCTTTAAAATTAATTTTATAATTACAAAGAGCATTTTGCATGTGGTGTTTGCCTGTACAATTGTATTTGGTACATTGTAATTGGTTGTGCAGTTAGATTTAAGACACAATTATTTGTGTGTTCCTATCTGTATAATATCTGTAGCAACTGTTTGTGAACCTTAATTAAATAAATAAATATGTCATCCTGCGTACAAACCGTATAAAGAGCCACTTATCAGTTCAAACTCACAAGGGTCGGTTAGTCAGAAAGATGAAGCTAGTTGTCCATTCCAAGCATAGTTGGGTGGGTCTTATAAGGTACTTCCCAGTGTTGCCAACTTAGTGGATTTTCCACTAAAACTGGTGGTTTAAGTCCCCTATTTAGTGGCGAAATGTTAGTTTTAGTGGCTAGTGGATTTTCCTAGTGGTTTAGTAAAATTCAATTTTAATTACAAAAAATGAGACCAGTCAGCCACTTAAACGTTTCCATATATTTTCTTTAATTCTTTGTTCTTCGTGTTTTTTGTCAAGGATATTTGCTTTTATTGTGTAGGCAATACTGATCCACTAGAACGATGCTGTTTATTTATACGCAGGGATTCCCCGTACAATATTTTTCAGTCAACTCGTTCTTAAAACTACGAAGTGCAGTTCAATCTGCTCAAAGTGTTCTGTGCTATCGCATCGCATTTTATTCGTTCGTAATTATGCCGAAACCACAATATACGCAAAAATTTCGGGATTCTTGGCTTCAAGACCCGCATTTCAAAGATTGGCTACAAGTTATTGAAAGTACTGCGGGTCAAGTAGCGAAATGTAAGTTTTGTGGTACAACTTTAAGGAGTCACTATGGAGATTTGAAGTCTCACGGAATGTCAAAAAAGCATCTACAAAACAAAAAGGTAAACGACTACTATATAATTATTATTAAGTACTCATTCATTGGTCAAATGCGTAACTAAACAAATTGTGAAACGACTACGCCGACTATAATTTGTGAACGATTCGGATCGGATCGGATGAATTGCTAAACAGATGTAATGCTTTGTCTGTTTTAATTTTCTATCGTTGCCGAGTTACATCTTTGGATAATTAAATTGTTTCAGGTTATAATTACGCAGCCTAAGATTCCGTTTAAGCCAGAGCCCATTGGAAGCAAACAAAAAGAAGAAGCTAGGCTTGCTCTATTCACAGCCATGCACACTAGCATACGTGTAGTTCATTCAGATCATTTAGGAGAGGTAATTAATCACAGTCATGAAAAAAGTATTGAAAAAGTTCAACTGCACCGAACTAAATGCACCTCAGTTATAAAAAATGTGTTAGCATTGCATTTCACTGAGATTCTAAAACAAGATTTCAAAGATCAACCATTTAGCCTACTAATTGATGAATCGACGGATATTTCTGTACATAAATACTTAGGTTTAATAATAATTTATTATAGTAAATTACACCAAACAACAGTATCCACATATCTAGACCTTGCTGAACTGGATGAGTGTAATGCTGAAGGTATAGTTTCTGCCATAAAGAAGACGCTCAAACGATTCAATCTAAGACTTGAAAATTTAATGGGGATTGGTACGGATAACGCTTCTGTAATGGTTGGAGTGAATAACGGAGTCTATGTCAAATTGAAAGAAGAGTTACCACATCTGATTTTGGTGCGTTGCTTGTGTCATTCCTTACAACTGGCTGTTTCAGCTGCCGCAAAAGAATTTTTACCAAAAAATTTGGAGTTTTTAATTAGGGAGACATACGACTGGTTTAGTCGCTCGTCTACCAGACAGTCTCTTTATAAAGAATTATACAAAACCATCAACGATGGACAGAAACCTCTAAAAATTGTTCAAGTATGCCAGACCAGGTGGTTGTCAATAGAGTCCGCTGTATCGAGAATATACACGCAGTGGCTGGAGTTAAAAACACATTTTTCCGTAGCTAAGGTACACGAAAGGTGTCACACAGCTGAATTATTGCACTCTATGTATGCGAATGACATGAATTACGCTTATATTTCATTTCTATATCCAATATTAATTGAAATAAATAGAGTAAATAAAATGTTCGAGTCAAAAGACACAGACCACACTAAGTTGTGTGAAGAGTTGACCCATCTTATAGATATGCTTGTCAGCAAGGTTACGTCACCTACGAATAAAGTTGATATATTTTCTCAAAATATTCGTGATTTCTTGGATCGAAAATGTTATCTCGGTTTCCGATTTGAAAAACAAATACTTGAAATGAGAGAAAAGGGATTACCAAGGGAAGATGAAGAAATTATGCGGCATCGGTGCATAACATTTATAGTAAGTCTGGTCGAAGAAATAAAAAATAGATTGCCAGAAAACTTGATAATGATGAAAAAAATTTCCCGAATAAGTGTAGAACAAGCACTTAATCACAATAAAGAATCATTAGTTGAAATAATGGCTCAGTTTAATAAAAGCGCAGAATATATAGCGAGAGTCGATGATCAGTGGCATCAAATTCATTTATTGAAATGGAATGAAACCAAAAACACAAAAAAATTTTGGAATGAAGTGTTGCATTTCATAGATGCTCAAGGAGAATCGAGGTTTGAGGAATTAGCGACTTTTGCTATTACTCTTCTAATACTGCCTCATTCCAATGCCGATGTTGAGAGACTATTTAGTAGTATGAATATAATAAAAAACAAACAGCGAAATCGAATGAATATAAAAATCTTAACTGCTATATTAAGAATACGTTGTGGTTTGAGGTTGGAAGGATAATGCTGTAATAATTATGAAATACCAGAGCGTTGTAAAACAAATCGGCACTAAAGAATCATATCAATCAGATCTCGACGATGATGGTGCAGACAAGAATGATTCTTCTGAAGACGAATTAATTTAAAATAGGTACATAGCTGTTATCATTTAATAATTTATATGTTGATTCACCTACAAATGTTAATTTACTTACGAATGGTAATAATAAGTGGATTGTTAATTTTTATAACGTGCTATCAAAGGAAACTAATGACACTTACTTATTTTATTTCGTAAAACAATATTTTTTTAGTGGTAAATTTGGCGATTTTAAGTGTGGGATAAATTTTTGTTAGTGGTTTTCTGGTGGTTTTAAAAGTTGACTCTGGTGGTAAGCTTCTACAACTGTTGGCAACACACTTCCTAATTCCATGCTGCGTAGCCTGAAGAAATAAAACTTCTGTCGAAAATTCGAAATGTCAAAATGACTTTTAGAACGTAAACCACGCTACAAATATTACCTGAAAAATAGAATTACCTCTGATAGCAACCTTATCACGATGAGCTTAAATACCACTCTGAATAACTTTGAATGTATAGGTATCAGTAGTAGGTAGTGTAGGTACGCTCAACTCAAGGAACATTTTTGATATATTTACTCCGGCCTAGTGTTATAAAAGTGCTCTGTGTTTTACTCTAGGGGAGAGTACGTTGCTTGCTTGTTTATACTTGTGAACAAATAATTAATTTGCAGAAATTAGTAAACGCATTAGAATTAAATAGTAGAATATAGATTAGTGGGCTGGGTAATATAGATACTATCTTACCAAACTCTTGTATGCATAAACAAAGATGTCGTTATATGACGATCTCGATACAATCAAAGCTCGCACCGCTGAAAAGGTAGCAGGATGGTCTTCAGGTATTAAGTTGTTACAGTCTCAGCTGCAATTAAAAAAAGCAGCGGTTACCCAACCCAAGCGTGAGGCGTTAAGACGATCTACTCAGGTAAGTAATAGCAATTGCTGAATAAAATTATTTTTTCTAAAAGGATTTTGATAATAATATTACGAGTTACAGGTTCTTACTCCTGTAATAGACTTGAAAAGTAAACAAAAAGACGATGACGAATCTAATTCAGACAGTCCTAAGGGTCAAGGGAAAACACTGGCAGCATCACTGAATATTCGTGATTTTGATTGGAATATTGCTAATGAATATGACCCAATGTGGCCGAATGATTACGAAAAAGTTGCTAAAGGTAAGGCAAATCCACATCATGAAAAAAGATTATGGTTGATTTTGAACGTTTTTTATTTAACTATGACATTATTACAACTGTGGCATAAGAGCCATGTTATTTGGTTTACTTATGTCATCACTATCTAACTTTTTCGAAATGTTGGGTTAGGCTTCCTATCCAACCAGATGCAGCTGAATATCAGTATTTTACATGGAGCGACTGTCTATCTGACCTCCACAACCCAGTTACTAGGTAACACTGGTTGCTATTTAGGGTACTTATACTTACTTAGCCTTTTTCAATATCAGCCAGTCGATTCTGTAAAAATCTCACAGTGAAATCACAAGTGAAGTGAGCACTTAATAGTGTTAATCCCTAGCGAATGACAGCTCACTCCATGCTTACTTCACCCAAGCTTTCACGGTGAGATGGTTACAGAATCGCACGGCAGTTCTGGGTCTCTGTGTGCCCTTTGGCAAAGGCCTCCTCTAACTCCTTCCCCCCGACAGTGCGGCTGGCCCATCTCCATTTTAGTCTTCTTATTTTTATTATTATATCTTGTGCTTTTGTTGCCTTCCTAATTACAGTGTACTTACATAGATTTAAATAAAAGGAAATGACAACAACCTTGTATTACATTACTGACTTTAAATTCTGCTCAAAAACATGTTATTTATGGTAGTGGTAACATACTCCAAATGTCTACACAGATTCCATATTTGGCTTTGGCTAGAATTTGAGCCATAATTTATGTTTCTAGTAATGAGATCTATGGGTCTGTTTTCTTTATTATAATCTTTTTTAAAGCTTTATTGCCCTCTGGATGAATATTACTGCATTCTAGATAAAGCAAATACCTATAGATGCGGCGTCATCTAGATATGTTTTTCAACATTTCTCACTTATTCTCTTTTCCTAATTAATTTAGCAATGGCTGTTATTTTTCAGAGATACAAGCAAAGAGATTGCAGCTTGATGGGGGTATAGATAGAGGAGACAGATTAGAAAGAAAACGTAAAAGCAGGTTTGGGGATGATGAGGAAGTTATACCAGAAAAAACTCTTGTGGCTATGGTAATTAATTAAATTTTTTAGACACTGTATCTGTACACAGTACAGGGTATATTGTAAATATGAAGAATTCGCTCTTTCTTCTTTGAAACATATTCTGTTAGGTGATATAGCTTTCTTTGTCAAAATGACCTTCTACAAACCAGTAACTACTTTAATCAGTGTAATATTTCATTAGATTAAATAAATACATAAGAACATTGTGACAACAATAATTATGAACTCAGTAACACAAATGTAAAATCAGTGTGTCATTAAATGAAAAAGGCAATATTGTTCTAGACCATATTTTTTTTTTTTGTTACAAAGCAACCTGAAGAAGAAGAAGCTGAGGAGATATCAAAACGATCAGCTGGTGCTGCCATAGCTCCGCCACCATCTCTCACAGCGGAGACGCCTTCCCCCCCGCCGCGGCCCCCATCCACACATACCCCTCCTCCATCTGGGTTCTCTATTGGGGGATATGGCGCAAGCTCTATAGCTGCCAAAATCATGGCCAAATATGGTTTCAAGGTAATACACTTTTAAAAGGCGATAAAAGCTATCAGTGTGTATTATATGAATTTAAATGTGGCTTTAAAAACTTGTAGTTTAAGGAATGACACTTTAGTATTGTTTTAGTACCAACTTATTTATTTTTTTATTCAAGACATTCAATAAGCTATAAGTTTTCTTTTGTTATTATTATTTCTATAGGAAGGTCAAGGTTTGGGTAAAAAAGAACAAGGAATGTCAGTGGCTCTGCAAGTGCAAAAGATTTCCAAACGTTGTGGTCGCATTATTCATGAGAAAGAAGTTCCTACTGTAATGCCTACTTCTGGATTTGCTATGCCTTCCCTGCCAGGACCAGGTATTTGCGTTGGAAATTAAAATTATTGCACAAATTATCAAAATCATTACTTTTGGCATAAAATTCTGGATTGGATTGGATTAATTTTATCTAGTTGTAGTTGCTGGACGTTATTTTTTTAAATTATCTATCTCTCGGAACTCAGTCATTTATATTGATTTAATATCCTGATCAGATGATGTGCTTCTTTACGAAATCAACCCCTGGAAATTGCAAAGTGTATTATAAAGTCTATGCTAAATCATGATTATAAAATTACTAATACTGATTAATGTTAACTCAATCACTAGTACAGCTGGTATTTAATTAATTTTGGTAGGAATAAGCTTCTAAAACAAAAACCATATTATATACAATCAACCTTAATCTTTTCAATTTTGCAGATTCGCCGCAAGCATCTAATTCTCCACATTCATTCAATCGGGAGCCATCTATTACAGAGATAATGAAGTCGCCCAGCAAAGTGGTGTTATTGAGAGTAAGGACATCCCATATCATGAAGCAATAATATAAATCAATTTGTTTTTAGAAAATCATGCCTAAGTACACCTTGAAGTTACAAGTCATAATGATCATTATTTCATTTTATTATTGTCTGCATGCATTGGGCACATTGCTCGTAGAACAGATGGCCGATGGGGCTGAATGTTCTGTAGTGGCAATTGCATACTGGAAGACGTAGCGTTGGAAGGTGTGGACCGGTGACCTTGTGGAGGCAATAGGAATCCTCTGGATGCAGACAGCACAGAACCGGTCATAGTGGCAGTTTTTATGGGAGGCCTATATCCAGCAGTGGACGTCTTTCTTTTAAGTGAATGAATGAAATGCATTTTAGTCACTTTAAAATGTTTCATCACACAATTCTGTAACTCAAAATAAAATATATTTTCCAGAACATGGTTGGACCAGGGGATGTAGACGAGGAATTAGAACCTGAAGTGAAAGACGAATGTAATACGAAATACGGAGATGTCATAAAAGTATTAATCTTTGAAATGCCCAATGCGCCATCCGATGAAGCTGTCAGAATTTTTGTTGAATTTAAGCGTATTGAAAGTGCCATCAAAGCAGTTGTGGATTTAAATGGCAGATTTTTTGGAGGCAGACAAGTTAAAGCAGGATTCTATGATGTAGAAAGATTTGCTTCTCTACTGTTGACTGAATAGAGCTGTTATTTACGTAAATTACTCTTTTATTTATCATGATAATCAGCCTACAATGTTCCTACTGCTGGGACACAGGCCTCCTCTCTTCGAGAGGGAGTGGGCTATAATCTACCATGTGGGCCCAGTGCGGGTTGGTAGATGTCACATGTTCTTCAAATTTTTGGTTCTAGGACATGCCGGTTTCCTCAATAATATTTTATTCGTCCATGTCTTCGACTCACTTAAAGGAGGTGACTACCGAGATGGCAACTAATAGAGAAGTATGAAATAAATGTTGCGCCGACTCCAAATAAATTGGGCTATAGGCGAGAGAATGATGATGATTCTTTGACCCACTTTTGCAGTCCAGATTGTTTTTCTTCCGTTAATAATGTAATAATCCTAACATAAAACAGAGTATTGACTGTTTTATCTCTGTATTAAATATGGTTATTTAAGGACAACTCTTACTTGAGCTAAAAATTAACTAGGTACCTATGGCAAAATTATCTTCCTGAAAAATGAGCTAATGGTTCCTAAGACAGTTTCCTTTCCCCATATCTCATAAGGATTCGAATTTCATCCTACATAGTCCCAATTAAAAAAAAAACCAGTGTATTAGGGTTCCCTAGCCAAATGGCAAAAACGGAACCCTTATAATTTCGTCATGACATGACCATTTCCCAGTATGTCCGTATGTGAGACTACACGGAGACCATTAGAACTATAGTGATGAAAATTAGATAGGTGTATTTTATTCTATTAAAAAAACCGGTCAAGTGCGAGTCGAACTCGCGCACCGAGGGTACCGTACAAAGTAGGTATGTCTGTAATTTATATGGTCTACATAATAAAGAGTATTCTATTCTATTCTAACTATAAATATACGGTTTTCGGATTTTATCCTTTACTTGTGCTACATGACATTGCTTCTTACCGAATTTCATAATTCTAGTTCAACGGGAAGTACAGACGCCAGCACATCAAGCTATTACAATCTGTCAGATTTCTTTAATAGATTTTCAACTTTATTGCTAAATCATAAGGTTCAAAGTTGATTGGAAAATCTGACAGTTTCGGGTAGCTTGATGTGCTGGCGTCTGTACCATATAAATTTTGATTCCCTTGAGTGTCGAAATATTAGTTTTTTACGGAATAAACGGCCGTACCTATCTTATTTTTACGTTAACTTCGAAGTTTGATTTTTTCGCAGCTTCAAGGGACTGTAGACCGCTACGTCGCGTCGTAAGGTATGTAAGTTTCCGTATCGTAAGGTTTCCGCTGAAAAATCATTAATATTGGGTTCTTTGCATACTTCAATCGCATATGAGCCGTCACTATTTACATGTTCTCCGTAGTAGCTACGAGCTTGTTGTATGTAAGTACTTGATACGGTCCAAGTGAATAGAGGATTAAATAATTGGCACTTAACCTTTTGAACGCCATTGTCACATATATGTGACAAACGAAATCTTACCCTGAACGCCGACGTCACAAATATATGACAAAATACACGTCGCACCATATTATGAAATAAACAATGTAATGACTTAAGTATATGGTTTTAATTTTCAACTCGATACCTCCACGCGTACCTACTCGAGATAAAGGGTCCTGATAGACAGACAGACGGACAACAACGTGATCCTATAAGGGTTCCGTTCTTTTCTTTTGAGGTACGGAACCCTTAAAAACGCATACGTGGCATGGATATTGTTGAATCCTTGTTTCTGGGTGACTGTTATTTAAGACAATAGCTTTTGAGATATGGGTTAATTTCGGTTAGAACCGCAGGAATAACTTTGTTTTTCATGGCTACAGAAATACTCTGAAATACAAACTTATTTTTACGACCGGTAAAATCAATACTGTGCATGCATAATAATCATTGTTCTCTTGCCAATAGGTAAGTAAATAATTATACTGATTACGGAACCCTTGACTGGTTTTTTATTTTATTTTATTTGGACAGTAAAGAGAACTTTGGAAAGCAAATTCTGGATGTCAAACGGCTCCAAATGAAATGTATTACTCGGTTCCTCTATCAGTCCTTGATTTTGTGCTTGTGCACTACCACACAGTACACACCTATCTTGAAAAAATCTGCTTAACTCTAGCAACTTGTTATCAGCCAAAAGGTCAGTAAGCTATAGACCATTATGATCGAAGTACAGAATAAACTTCGTTTCACGTTTTTCTTCCAGGCGCAGTGAAAACTCTGGGCAAGTGGGCGCAATATCCCAATATCCAGCCAATGGTTTTTTTTGTTGGTCGGCTTGACAAGTTACGACTGTCAAACAAATTGTCAAAAATGACAAGTTAATCAAAATCATTAATTCCATGTAATTTGTTTACTACATCTTGCGTTACATCTAATAAAAAACAGAAATTATAAAAAAATAATGCATTGTTTTTAAGATAATTAGACAATAAACATTCTCAATTATAGTATAGGTATTAAAATCAAGTGGAATCAGACATGGTTTAAAGGCGTTGGTGTCAATCTCAACAGCTGCCTATATTGAATCGGGTGATAGTGAGAAGCGCTACATATTGGATGGAAATATATCATTAGCATCAGTAACAATGGCATTCTATACTTGTAACAGATATAGATTAATAGTTTTGCTTCTGTTAATCTTGATCATGTGGCAGTTCTTCCGGCTATTGCCCGACAAAAACGCAACATTAATATCGGAGGTACCTAATCTATCTTTTACTTAAATATCAATATTTTATCTTAAGCTTTACTAACCAATAATATAATCTATTATCTATAGCCTAAATGGGAATATAGGCGGTTTCGGGTTATTGTTTGCAGTAGGTATGCTTATATTGATTTTCCTTATTTGTGTAGTCATATTCAATTTGAGCATAAATATCTTTGCAATGTTGTTGTAGAAAATAATGGTTATTTTACACAATAACACGCCTGTATTCCCACAAAAGGGTAAGCAGAGGTGTCTAATACATCCCTGTTTTGCCAGTTATGTTATAAGTCTCATGTATTAGGGCAAGGAGAGCCTATTGCCCGTCCCTGGGCCCACATCCGGACCCCACGCTGCTACTGAGAGTTTTCAAATGGAAAATTCTGATAACACTTCTTCTGACCCGGGGATTGAACCCAGTATCCCACGCTCAGCAGTCATGTTTGCAACCACTAAGCCAACAAACCAGTCAAGCGATTCAGATGAGGCAGGTGTTTATTTTATTCAGCATAAATGTCTATGTTCATACATAAAATCATGCCTTTTAATGGGGTTAGGCAGAAATTAGAGTGCACATGCTATAATCCTTACATATCAAACTCCTGTTGCTTCCTCGATGCTCATACATAGTTTTTTTCTACATCTCTGAATGTAATGTGCATAACTTTTTGTTTTAGATTCCAAAATTTTAACTTTTTGAAAGTAAAATTAAGGTTATTAGGTGTAGCCCATCCTTTAGAAGTGTTTTGTGAAAGTATTTAGTCCCCTAGACTCATTTCATGAATTCACATTTGATTAAAGTTATTTTTTGTTTTATAGTCTGGCATAGTGGAGTTAGAAGATGACAAGTACAATAAGCATAAACAAGATAAAGTGAAAGTGAGGGTGTACTATGAGGCCCTTTGTCCGGACTCCAAACATTTCTTTGTGAGGCATTTGGCACCTGTGACAGAGAAGCTATCAGAGTTCCTAGATGTAACTTTAGTACCCTATGGAAAAGCTACAGTAAGTATATGTACAAAATGTTGCCAGTATTTTAACTTCCACAAAATACTAAAACAAAAGAATAAATAATATTGAATTTCATAAACATGACTCAGCTTTTGTACCTTTTTGGGTTTCGAACTAAATAAACAATGTTTGATTGAATATGCATAAAATAAAGTATGTCATTGTCATTTCCTTATCTTAGTTGTTACACATGTTTGAAAATTGTAATAATGTAGTAATATTGTATGAAAAAAATATGATGACTAAGTAATTTTGGATGACCTACATAAAATTCTTCTGCTTATTGACATCTATTAACATGAATATAATTGGTGTGTGTTTGTAATGTCAAAATAACAGCTTTTTGCTAAATGCATATGAAAGCATATAAGGTACTAATAATAATTAAAAAAAAGTGGTCTGTATGTCTGTTTGTTCCCGCTAATCTGCAAAACGGTAGGACCAATTTTGATGAGACTTTCACTGGAAGATAGCTGATATTGTAAAGAGTAACTTAGGATACATTTATTTCAGAAAAAAAAATTAGGGTTCTGCATAAAAAAAAACATTAGGGCCCTTGAAATGTAATTTGTTTTCCGACATGCATGATTATGAAGCCACGGGGACGGTTACTATTATAATAAAGTGCTTTATATTTTTATAGACCAAAGAAGAGAAAGGGAAATATATTTTTCAATGTCAGCATGGTGAAGAAGAGTGCTATGCAAACAAGGTCCATGCTTGTGCAATAGAGGCTGTGGCAAACATGACAACCGCTGTCAAGATAACAGAATGCATGATCTCAGATAACATAGATGCTGATGGTGCTCTCACCAGGGTAAATATAAAAGTTATTTAATTTAATTCTTGATTTTTTTATAATATCCCCTAAATACGATATCAGCCGGTCGATTCTGTAAAATCTCACCGTGAAATCATAAGTGAAGTGAGCACTTAATAGTGTTAATCCCTAACGAATCACAGCTCACTCCATGCTCAGTTCACCCAAGCTTTCACGGTGAGATGGTTACATAATCGCACGGCTGTACTAATAATAATGCTGAAGGGTTTGTGTGTTTTTTTATTTGTTTGAACACGTTAATCTCTGGAACTACAGTCGGATTTGAAAAAAAATTTTTGCATTTGATTGCCCAATTCTAGAGGAAGGCCATTAACATCTCAAGGCTTTTAACATCGCAGTAGGACTTTTAGGAGCCGAACAAAATCTAAAAAAAGTAAGTAGGTACGCGCGATATTACCGCGGGCCGGCGATGCGAATTCAATGGGTGCCGATGGGTGGGCTTGGGAAAAAGAATTTTTACGCGGACGAATTCACGAGCAGAAGCTAGTACTATTATAATCATCATCATTATCTTGCCCTTATATCACAATTTATGTAGGGTCGGCACAACATGTATTTCTTTCATACTTCTCTATTAATAATTGTAATCTCGGTAGTCTTAGCCAACCCTCTAGCCACATCTAGAGGTGGGTCATGGACGGTTTTTTGGATAATGTAATTTTACTGTTAATCATCAATGGTAAGGCACGGTTGGCGCAGTGGTTAAGCTATAGACTGCTGCGCTGCGTGTCGCGGGTTCGATTCCCGCACGGAATAAATATTTGTATGACCTACAAGTAGTTGTTCCGGGTCTGGCTGTTTGTGTATGTGAGTTTCAATGTTTGTAAACGCACCCGATACATACAATTAACACAGATACAGGAGAAATTCCTAGTGTGGCAACATTTAAAAAAATTAAATAATTGGTCAACAGGTTAAAAAAAGCTATTAAATTATTAACAAGTTTTGAATGTTCTATTTAGCGTTTAGCGTCAATTTATGTCAATGTTTTCAATCATTGACAAAATGACTATTGAACTAATGCGTCTTGTGCGTTGAAATAAATTAACAGCTTATATTTTCAACCTGTTTTTTCATTAATGATTAATAGTTATCTCGTTGATAAATGAAAAGTCGTTAAAAAAAAACATTTTATGGATTCATTGACCACCTCTAGACCACATCATCATTCACAAAGGGCATCCGTCGTTTCTTTGGTCTTCTCTTACTCTTGTAGCTCAAAACATTCCTCACAACATTTTTCTCATTCCTCTGTATCATGTACAATAATAAACCCTAATGTTTCATTTCAGTGTGCAAAAGAAATGAATATTGATCCTGATCCAATCAGTAATTGTGCTCATGAGGAACATGGATCAGCTCTCCTGAAGAAACATGGCGATGACACTCACATATTGAAACCAACATTCATTCCGACAATAACTGTCAATAGTTCAAGAGATAACCAGGCAGCCATATTGAAAAATTTCCTATTAGAAGTATGCAAATTGATTGATATGCCTCTCCCGCCACCTTGTTTGTGACATAACAAATTTACTCAGCCAAATATGCACAATATACTTCAGCATTTTGAGTAAAATTATCAATTCCAATGTTTTGTCAATTTAAGCTCAAATTCAAATTGCTCATAATATTACTGCCATGCAATTTTCAAGTACAGTAGCATATTCGCCATTGATTATACAGTGTAAGTATGCCTACATTGCATAATTTATTAATTATACATTTCCATCTGTGAAATGTTTTCTGACAAAAATATACTGATATAACGCTATTTCTCAAAAATCTAGAAGAAATTAACATGTAACGGTAAAACGGGGTGAATAGGAAATGCAGGGGTGAATCGGGACGAAACTTTAAAATGGATTTTAACATTTAAATAATATCGTGTTTTTGCCAAAATGTCTCTAATGTGTTTACTATATTCTAATTAACGATTAAGTGTCCTTGTTGACAACAAATAACGTTAAAATCCATTTTAAAGGTTCATCCCGATGTACCCCTGCATTTCCTATTCACCCTATTTTACGATACTCACTTTATTATATAAAAACTAATTATTGTCAGAGTGTGTTTTGGGAACTGCAAAGGCTATTAAAGTATTAAATTAAAAAAAAATATTCAATTCCAAGGTGATATATGTTAAATTTTGTTTGTTATATAATAATTACTTTAAGTAAGTTTTAATGGGTTGTGTTTCCTAAACCTAGTGAATCAACGAACAAACTAATGTTTCTAGCATTTGTTTAAATGTGCATCTTTCTGGTTGTTGTTGAATTTAGTAATAACTGCATTATTTAAAAAAAAAACTTATATTTTTGTACCTCTTTTTTTACCTATATTTTTATTAAATTTTTATCAGTCAATCTATAGAATGATGAATGACGAATGACTTGTACCAGTAATAATATAAAGTCCAGTAACCATATGAATAATTATTTAGTATACGCAACATTTTATAATAAAGACGGATTAAGATTAAAGTCTGAGTATAATAAGTATTTTCCACTCTGCTTTAATATACATAATTATTTTTCTTGCAAAAACTTGGTTCTCGTACAGTAAATAACACTTATTCTTACTATTTTAATTACGAACTAATTGCTTAAGTGTAAATGTGATGAGAAACATATTAGTTCTTAAAAGATTTACTTAATCGCAATTGTGTTTAAACATGATTATATAATATAACATAATCATGTTATGTTTCGTAGCATGAGTCATTTATAATTATAGTAATTACTGAACTAGCGCAAAACTTGTCTAGTTGTATATACCTATGTACTGAATGATTTTACGTTACTGTGGTAGATATATCAGAAACAACAGTGCAGACACATTTAACATAATAATGATTTATTCAATAGTCAAAAATACTACACTTGGAACTAAAAGTCTAATCTTCTTAAATTATATGAAAATAAAGAAAACAAAGCACCTGCCATCTAATCTCTTCACCACCCTTGGTTGACTGGTAGAGAAGGCATAAGGCATTAAGGCCGCCTTTGTACCTTTTGTGCGAAAAGTTTAAATAAATTAATAAACAAACAAAGAGATGTTTGTTAAATACATTATTTAATTTTTTAAAAGACGACGAAAGTATTACTAAATGAGTAACAATGTTGTGTTTTCATCAGTATTGAAAGTGCTACTTATTGAGTTACACACGAGCGGCACGCGTCAACTGCAGCCGCCGACACTCGACACGTCGGTAGCTGCAGTTGCCTCTGCCACTGACGCGTGCTGCTCGTGTGTATGTACAGACGCCAGCACATCAAGCTACTACAATCTGTCAAACTTCTTTAATAGATTTTCAACTTTATGGCTAAAGCATAAGGCTCAAAGCTGATTGGGAAAATTTGACAATTTCGGCTATCTTGATGTGCTGGCGTCTGTACACTTAGTCAATCGTGAGGCTAATGTTAGCCTAAGAAAAGTTCCTTGGGCTAAAATCTAAAACATACTAATAGTACCTATGGCAAACATTATTTTTATGAATTACTAGCTTTTGCCCGCGACTTCGTTCGCGTGGAATAGTGACTTCCGGCAGATTTTTGGTTTTACCCACATAGTTAAAGAATGAATTAAAAATGGAAATGAATTAAAATGAATGAATGAATTAAAAATTTAAAAATTAAAAATTCCCACATGAATTAAAACAATAACATGAACCGAACTCGTGTAACGATCGACACCATTGCGCGATCACCATCTCGACATATAGTACTAATAGAATTATCTATACTCCGTTAGAGCATTTTCTATGTACTAAAAGTTGTATTATATTATATTTTTCATACCTTTTTACTATTTATTTACATTTTGTCCGATGAATTTTCAGTACTGAATTGATGCCGCCTCTTGACCAATAGATGGCGCTGTATGTCCGGAATAAATTTTATTTTTTATTTTATTTTTTGTAATAAAAACTATCCTATGTCCTTTCTCAAGTTCCAAACTATGTCTGTACCAAATTTCACACAAATCGGTTCAGTAGTTTAGGCGTGAAGCAAAGACAGACAGACAGACA
This sequence comes from Eremobia ochroleuca, assembly GCA_949629135.1. Classification (NCBI taxonomy): domain Eukaryota; kingdom Metazoa; phylum Arthropoda; class Insecta; order Lepidoptera; family Noctuidae; genus Eremobia; species Eremobia ochroleuca. Next base: position 12,474,039 of record OX451386.1, on the reverse strand, counting down.
GACAGAGTTACTTTCGCATTTATAATATTAGTTTGGATGAAATTGGAATTGGGATGGAAGTATGTATTTTATGCGGGTGTTGGTAATAAATATGTATTTATGTTGTACTGTGTTAAAGTAGAAAAATCTTCGTAAATGTAATAAAATTGTCATGTTAGAGTTTGCAAATAGAAACAAGTTATCAAAGCCGAATACACATTGTAATCTGAAACGAGCCTATAACAGTATAAAAGAAACCTCACCTAAAGTACACTGTCCAGAATCTCCCTGTGCAACACATGTATCGGACATACACGATAATTAATTACCTTATTTTATTATATTAGTTGCAAATACTTTGGTAACACGGACTATCTGCATGCCAAAATGAACATTATAAAGTATTTTACGCAACTAATAACATTAATCGCCGCCATCTTTGCCAAACGTCATGTCGTGCCGAAAAAGATTAGGGATTAGGCTTTAGAAAAAAATTACAGAGGTACCTTCATTATCTAGGTACGTACAAAAAATAGCTAAGTGTATTACAATATTGTTTTTCAGTTTCTTAAAAATCACTCGGAGCTATGAAAAACTATACCTTATGGTTCGATTATAACCTCGAAATGTGATACTTTTTTTTAAAATATATTTATTCTGCAGCTAGTCCGTTATAAAAATAAGATCTTATAGGAGTTTACTCGACCTCGATCGACAATACAAAACATAATTTTCCGACGCTCTTGGTTCCAGGGCGAACAGTGTATGGGCGCAGAGCAATGTCCTTTAATGATTCATAGAATAAAACCATGACCTGTCGTTTCAGGGAATCGTGTAATGTTTTGATAATAATGTTTATAGCAGTAGTAAATAGTTATGGTAGGTATTGTAGAATTACCTAAACTGTCTCTTTGTAGGATTTTTACCATTCTTTCGAATGTTTTTTGATTATTTAGATGAAACTGCCTCCGAGGCTCAATAAGTACGGTGGTCTGCAATAGTGGCTTAACTCGTCCAAAACGAAACATCTCAGCGAACATCTACAACATAATTTATTTCATATGTTACTGATCGTACGTGCCAAATTTTGTTGTTAACAGTAACTTTCTGGAAGGTATATCGATGAGTTAGTTTGTACAGTTTAGCGCATTAATGTGAATTATTGTACCTACTTACCTTTTATTCTTTTAAATGCAAAGGTCATCATAAGGTAGATGATGACCTTTGCATTTAAAAGACAGTCATAAATAACAGTCCTTATACTACATTATATAAAGTGAAATTTGGACTAAGACTGCAGGTGAATCCGGGTCAACATGAGGTTATCCAATCTTCTTCATGGCGATCGATGGCACAAGAGTTTATTAAATTATACCTTAAGAAACAGTGTGGGCTCACCTTTAGGACGTATCGTAAAACATTCTTATTGTGGAATGCAGGCAAAGAAATTATAAGTAGGCTGTATGTATGTGTTGTAGGTTTTTTGCCTCTCTTGCCGTCAATCTTATAATAATGTTATTTTTTTGTGAATGGGAAAGTAGGTAGGTACCTATGTAATACCAAGGCCAGTGTGATGTTGTAATGTGAATAATGTTGAAAATTAAAGTGCACATTTTCAATTTCGTGTATTTATTTACCTTATTTCTTATATTCAATCGGTTTTGCAGCTCAGGTACCCAATGTAGAACGAATCCGATAGAACTGACAAACTGACGAACTGACGAAATGTCCATTCCTACCACTCAACGGAGGTAGCTCTACTTCGATCTATCGTTACAAAATAGGAACGCCATAGTAATTTCAGAAGAAACCGGTTAATCAAGCCGCAATCATTTTACGCTTTTGTTTGTGTGCATGGAGTTTCTCAAAATAAGCTAGGTTATATTTTCAAGTCGATGTGTATACAAGGTGTAACTTAATTAACGCACAACCTTTTAAGGGGTCATTGTACTCATCATTATGAACAACTTTTACTGTGGGACCAAACCCGAAATCGTGAAAAAAAAATCAGCTGTTCCTTATATTTTGAAGAGTTATGCGAACATAAATGTAGGAAACAGTTGATTTTTTTTTCGCGATTTCGGGTTTGGTCCCGTAGTAAAAGTTGTTCATAATGATGAGTACAATGACCCCTTATGAGGTTGTGCGTTATTTAAGTTGCAGCTTGTAGATTGTTTCATTTAAAATTGCACGCGTCTCCACACTGCTGGTTGCATACCTACGTTTTTAAAATGTTTGTAATGACATGTTTTTTATTTTTACAATCAACAACGGCTCACATCGACTGTCAAAGATCTACGAATGATAGCCAGGGCCAACAGCTTTTAACGGTTCTCGGTATGCAATGGATGGTCATCCATCCACGGACCGACCTCGGCAAGCGTAGCTTAACCTCGGAGATCGACCCGTGCTGCTGTTAAGTATTAATTAGTCACGAGCCCGTCCCTATAACTATCTACCTGAAATCTACTGAAAGTTGAGCAATATCTATTGAAGTAGGTAGGCATCACGTGTCGTAATAGGTAGTTACGGTCAGCGACAAAAGTCGATTAACACTTATACAACGTGTAACGTTAAATGCGCAAAACCTCAGACACGCCAACTGATTTTTAATTCAATTGACCTATTTCAGAAAGAAAATAAGTCATTCAAAAAATTGTAAAGGTTTTATGTGCTGTTTTAATTTTTACTGGCCATTCTGATCGTTTCTTGCGTCTGCGACAACGCTTTATCGGGGGAGGAGTACTCACCGGGCCGCTGCGCCGCGCTGTCATTGGCTTGCTTGACCTATTAATAAATAGACACGGCAACGTTTTTAAAGATTTTTTGAAAAATGTGGCCTAAGTATATTAAAAAGTGGTTCAATTAATTCTGCTCGTTATTCTGATCAAACTATTTTCAGGTTTTGCGCATTTAACGTTACACGTTGTATATTACATATATATATACGTAATTATTCGATAAACATTGTAACATTTGCAGCATTTATGCATTTCATACACCTACTAAGAATTAATGTTCTTTACTTCTGTTCCGATTTTAATTGAAAATTTCGCTCAATAATTGAGATTGAACAACTGAAGCGACTCTTGTCGCTGCCTGTTCCGAAGTATCTGTGTTACCTAATCGCCATGCGGCGTGCTCCGCGCGGTCGCCGAGCCCCGTGAGCTAGCCAATGGTCATCAATCATTCGCATCAAGCTCCCACTTTTCCATATCGTGTACGAAGCCAATAAATTAGCACCTTTCCACCTTTTCCGTGAGTCACCGTTGAAGGCAAACAAGCGACTTCAGTCAATTCAATTTAAAACCCGCTCTGACAACACCAATTTGCTTGCGTCTAAATGGCTACCTTTGCTCCGAAAACCATTTCAAACACAACAATAAATCTTCAGTGAAATCACGGTCTAATTTCGTAAAAGCCCCGTCTCGCTTTGCTAATTAATATGAATGGCATTTGCATCCGGCTTTTTCTCGCGTACACCATTTCCAACTATTGTTTTGCAAAGATTCTCACAATTTATTCCTGTTTTTACCCGACTGCGTAGAGTGAAGGAGTGTTATTGAGATTAATAAAACACAGCTTGTTATATTGCTCTACTCAAATTAAAGCTCTTTTACTCTTTTGGTAATTAAATGGCACGTTTGTAATATTTTAATATCTACCTAGGTACCTATATATTATGGAGCTTACTTACTTTTCGGACTGAAAAAGACCAAAAGGTTAGTAGGTACCTACCTAGGTATTTATCTTCATATTACCTAGATAGTTATGAAAACCAGAAATAGTAAGGTTTTAAAGAAAAACACCTACAGGTATTAGGTATACCTAGGTACAGGTATAGGTACCTACTTACGTCTCACTTTTTTGTTTAAAAGTTGCCTGAAGCGCCACTTATTAATTAAATAAATTTTCAAAATATTGAGTAACTTGCGGCACCAATTTTAAATGAAACAATCTAAATCGGAAATTCTGAACAATATGATGCGTTGTTTATAATATAGGCCTGCCGTGCGATTCTGTAACCATCTCACCGTGAAAGCTTGGGTGAAGTAAGCGTGGAGTGAGCTGTCATTCGCTAGGGATAAACACTATTAAGTGCTCACTTCTACACTTAGTGGTTACTGACGAATGCGTGCACTGACTGCACAGGTCCACTCAATCTGTGTGGTTCTTTCCTCAAAAGACCACTTCAGACACAAATCTACATAGTCCTCAAAGATCAAAGATTATGTCCGGATTTTTATATACACATTGACATTGATGAATTTTATATAAACAATGACATGGATATTTACTTTGTAAAGTATCTTATTTTTTATTATTATTATTATTGTGAGTGTGAAGACTATGTGGGTCATTTCTTTTTTCTGTTTTCCTTCTTAGTTAGTTTTAATCATGATCTGGCAGTTTGAGTAATTTATGCGGCCTACCCAAATGTCCTTTCATTGGTATTGTTCGTCGAATCGTAAGGCTCCTCAAGTTCTGAGTTGAGCTGCACGATTTTTGACAAATGCGTGCACTGACTGGACAGGTCCGCTCAATCTGTGTGGTTCTTTACTCAAAAGACCATTTCAGACACCAATCTACATGGTCTTCACATGATCTGACCAAGATTATGTCTGGACTTTAAAAGAGACTGTGACCTCTGAGTTTGTTTCGGCCTTTCTTCTCAGAGTAGTCAGATAGGAAACGCCGACCTCATCTAGTTTAAAAAAATATGATTGACATGTAAAAGTGTTTGTACAAACCTACTTACAGAAAATAAATCATTTATCATTTATCATTTATCAATAAAAACCCAATAACTCTTTGCCCGACCAGGAAATCCAACCCAGAACAGCAGTCGCGCTTGAGACCCTGAGACCATCGGGCTGGTTAGTAACATGTATCTACACAAATAGCACCTGGTACACTTGTATGAAAGGCATTTGCGCGAAAGACACTTGAGCGAACCCACTGTGCTAAAAGACATTTCAGCGAATGGACTTTAGCGTGAAAGACACTTGCGCCATCTTGTATTTTCATTTTGAACCCATTATCGTTGTCAGCAACTTCGAAAACCATGAAAATGACACTCATGACGAAAATAAATATAAAAAATACTACAATAACGATGGACGACTAATTGGACTACAATATTTACGAAAAAGTCTATTCGCGGAAATGTCTTTTCGCGCAAGTGGGTTCGCAAGTGTCTTGCTACTGTCCTATTGTCCAGAAAAGATCCAACACCCATTCAGTATCGTAATAAATGCAAATTCACAGAGGAGGAGTTACGAGCAACGAAATTATAACAGCCTCCGTCATGCAATTGGATCGGAAGGGATACACGGAACGGCTATCAGACTGTTCACCTGTCTATTACAGCTCGGTGATGCTGACAGGAACGCAATAAAGCCGCTTACGCACGGTCAACTGAGGGTTCCCGTCGCCCGGCCGGCCTCTCCGCGTCCACCCCACGTCGTCGCTCGTTAAGCCAATGCACAAATCTAATGGATTTTTTATGTTGCCTGAAAACGTACCGATATGCATAAAATGGAAAATGCACCTTGCCAAAAAGATTTTACCCACGCGCTATAAATCAGTTTTATTTTTATCGAACTGACCGTTTTAGATAGAAGATTTTAACACATCTATTGAACTTTCGGATAAATTGGTCTGATGGTAAAAACTACTCTGGTTCCTGTTATGGAGCTTTATATTTTTACAGAAAAATATAGGTATTAGGTTTTCTTTTGAAGCTATTTTGAGACATCCATTATTACCTATTTCATGGCTGAGATAGCCCTGTCTGGACATTTTATGTCTCTGTGTAAGTGACTCAGGATAATTGAAAATTGTTGTTGCTCGCATAATTAATGCCCTGGTTTTTAATTACACTCGACCCGTAATATCAGGCGTCTTCACTTCGCACCTAATCGGCACATTCACGGCGAAGACTCTATTATTACTGAACACGAAGGTTACTGTGCATTTCGTAACTACGAGTATGTATGAAACGATGAAAACGAGGCAAATGCATATTTAAAGAATATATTAGCTGCTCATTTCGAAGAGTCACTTTTCTTTCCTGAATTCAATTAATTACCCCTCAGGGTCTGCCTAATCCTAAGCTATCGATACACTTATAAAATTCGATAGGTACCGACATTCAATGATGTATTGTTAAACGGATTTGAAAGAAAAGTTTCGTCCACGTCCATTCATTTTACAATTTATTTTCAACCAGATTGTTCAGAATGGTAGTAGTTTACATACAGATATTCTGTCTTAGATAAAAAAAACGCAACGGTAAATTATGCAACTATAAATTTACGTTGTCGTGATATGTATGTGTTTATAACCTATTTATGTATTTGTCTAGTGTTTTTTTTTTTTTTTTATTGTTATCATCGTCGTGTCAACCAAAGCCCTGCCATCTCTTCACCACCCTTGGTTGACTGGTAGAGAATGCCTAAGGCATTAAGTCCGCCTTTGTACCTTTTGTGCGAAAAGTTTAAATAAATAAATAAATAATATTTCCGCATGAAAATCCATACTAACCTAACTCGATTCAGCAGTGCGATTCTGTAACCATCTCACCGTGAAAACTTAGGTGAAGTGAGCGTGGAGTGAGCTGTCAGTGTCATCCCACCTGATACTATGCACCTAAGTATACATTTACAATTTATAATCGAGAAATTTGAATACCTAATATTTTTTATGCTAATTCTATTGATTATTTTATATAATTTCAAAGCTAGTATTTTAGCCGTCAAAACCTTACTATTATGTGGGTGCCTGGTTGTCGGGCCATGGAATTTAATTACACGTAGTTTGTGTGGCGTGCTCACTTCACGCGATTCACGAAATGTCCTGAATCGGGTCTCTAGTCTAGGAAAAAAAAGAAACATCATTGAGATTCGGACTAAGTTTCTGTTTCTGTTGTTTTGGTTTCTTGTTTTTGTTTTGCTATTTTATTTTAAAACCCCATAAAATAGTAATGTTTTGACAACTAAAATACTAGCTTTGAAATTATATAAAATAATCAATAGAATTAGCATAAAAAATATTAGGTATTAAAATCTCGATTCAATCTCGAGTAAAGCTAGCTTTGAAATTTTATAAAATGATCAATGGAGTAAGCATAAAAAAATATTTTAAAAATGTCGATTATGATTGTTCAATCCCTAGCATCAGTGGGATGATACTGACAGCTGAATCCACGCAAGTTTTCACGGTGAGATTTTTTCAGAATCGACCGGCTGTTTTCCATGTTTAGGGGCCGTCGTAATTAGATAAATATGCAGGTAGGTACGGAGCATGTGTGTAGGCGAGACGGACCTAGATACATCTATCTGTACGCGAACGAGCCGTGTACTTGGTGTACTCTCATTAAAACTTTCCTCAGGCTGGGCTTGCACGTGTTTTTAATTTTTATCGAGAGCACTCGTCGTTAGCGGGTGCGGGGGCTTGCGGCTTTCAGCTTTGATTGCGGTAATGACGTCTCTCCGACTTCCTCGCCACTTGTGTCTCCTCACTATCTTCAAATGATTATTGCTTTACAAATTAATGATGTCCATGTTTTAGTTAAGGTAAACTTACCAATACTCGTCGGGTTTTGAAATTTACTGACTGGAGAACTGTTGCGTGAAAAGTATTTCATTTAAAATGAAATTTTTTGAACTTTCTAATTAAAAAAGCCTATTATAGGTAATATTTCCGCGATTTTAACAGACAAAGTATTGCTATAGTTTTATTTATTATTTAAATTCTGTATTAACATTTGATTTGAATTTTTTTTTGTTCATTATTGATGTTATGTATAATATTCAAGTAAATTAAGCTGACTTGTGTGAAATAATACGTAGATTTTTATTCCTAATTACTTATGTAACATCTTGCATGTTACATAAAATTATAGCACATGGGTGTGTATACTTATGTTTTGGACAAATAAATGATCTATACACATTAAAACAAAATGTGATTGTCTTTCATATGAGTGGCAAGTCTAAGAAATAAAGGGTAGGTAGAAGACCAAATCGCAAGAAATAATTAAAGGTTGTGAGCTGTTAGCAGAGTAGGTAGGTAAATTCTAATATATTTTTGCCTAATTTTAGATATCAGAATCACAGAATCAGTTTTTATCAGAATACATTTTTGACTTGAAACCGTCGTTTCACTCTGTGGTAAATTCAATATTTCTGACCGATAATAACATGTAACATTTCAACCGTTAATAACTACGAGAATTTGAATGCTGGGGTAATGGTTGAGCATTCAAAAGATATATCATAATTGTTTCAATTTTGAAGCAGGATATAATTTGCCTCTGACGTCATATCACAAGTGCAGGTGTGCATGCGCCCGACCCTCCTTTTTCACTATGTGTCGAAATTTCAACGTTAAACTACTGCTGTGATTCTGGTGTCATTGTCCAGAATTCACGAAGCACTACTGGGACCTAAAGAGATACAACAGAGATATTAGCCACGTTAAAAACACATTTGAACTTGACAAAAGCAAAATAATTACAAATTGTATATTATCTGACGAAAATAATCTTAATCAAAGTAAGCTTGCATCATAAGGAATGCAATGAGCCTCAAAAGCCCAGTGCCGAGCAAATACAATAGCTAAGACGGTATCAGAAAACGAAAGATCTACAACAAGTAGCAAAAAAGTTAAAGATCGAAATCGAATCGATCGGAATCGAGATCGAGTTAAAGACCGTAAATCTGCTTACAAGTGAAAAATATTGCATACGGTGTATGACCCTACTAAATCCAGTCTCGAGCAAATACAGTGACTACCTACGGCAGTATCGGTTTTAAACTCTGACTCCTAAACTAGGTGATCTTGTGACTTAGGAGTCAGTGTTCTGCTGCCACTGTGATACCAAAAACCTTTTATATTGTAAACCTTTCTTGTCTTGTGGTTGCTGTTGTTGTTGTAACATTAAAAAAATACATGTCTCAGTAAGGCAGTTTAGGTTAGAACTGAGAATACTTTTTACGAGCCGAGCGAGAGGAGCGCGCTTAATCGCACGGTGAGCGCTCTTAGTCAGAAAATGGCCTCCCTTCTCTTACTAGTCTTAACAGCTTCTTAAACCAGCAAGCGAAGCCAGTCCATCTTCGACAGGAATGAACCGAACGCACTTACGCATGATAAGAGCGAGTAAAGCGAGCTCTATCATAAGTGAAGCGCGAACACAGTTTCGTGCCGACCTCGCGAAGCGAACCCAAGGACGCGACGACTGAGCAGAGCGCGCTTACTCAAGCAAAGAGTGAGCGAAGCGAAAACACTTTAAGAGAAACCCAGTTTTATCGTCAAACGATAAAACTGGGTTTCTCTTAAAGTACCAAACTAAAACTGTAACGAACAAAACCTATATGTTTGTACAAGAGAGTTAACAACTATGTAACGGTCCCGATAATAGTTATTACTAGCGACCCGCCCCGGCTTCGCACGGGTGCAATGCTGATCACTACATAGTATAAATCAAAGTCGCTTCCCGCTGTCTGTCTGTCTCTATGTATATTTAGATCTAGAAAACTGCGCTACGGATTTTGATGCGGTTTTTTTTTATAGATAAGAGTGATTCAAGAGGAAGGTTTAATGTATAATACATGCATAATATAGTAGAGAAACACTGATAATTTTAGAGCCATTATTTCTCGTAAAAAGTATAGGATAAAAAATCGTTATTGTGGGTTATCCCTAAGAGATAGACATATACCCTTGTGGATTTTTTTGTAGACCTTTTTAAGGTGTACAATACTGTAGTACATTATTTTGATCTATCTCGTAGGATTCAGCCAGCGTTTGCAATGTAAACGCAAAAATGTTTTTATTTACGACATCACATTAGAAACCTCTAAAATCATCAGTGTTTCTCTACTATATTATGCATGTATTATACATATAAACCTTCCTCTTGAATCACTCTATCTATTAAAAAAAAACCATCAAAATCCGTTGGGTACTTTCAAGCGCCACCGGCCGACTCACCGGCCTGTAACGCCCGCATTTTAAATCTGTAATATCTTCGAAAATATTCATTTAAATTACATGCTGCAAAGGGCCATAATGATCTATATGAAATGCACAATGTTTTTAAGGTACTTAATTGAATAAGGATTAATGCTGTATTGCCTAAAATTGCTTCTTCAATAAGCCATTATTTCTCGTAAAAAGTTAAGGATAAAAAATGGTTATTGTGGGTTATCCCTAAGAGATAGACATATACCATCACGGACTTTTTTGTAGAGCTTTTTAAGGTGTACAATATTGTAGTACATTATTTTGATCTATCTCGAATGGTTCAGCCAGCGTTTACAATGCAAGCGCAAAAAAATGTGTTTATTTACGACATCACATTAGAAACCTCTAAAATTATCAGTGTTTCTCTACTATATTATGCATGTATTATACATATAAACCTTTCTTTTGAATCACTCTATCTATTAAAAAAAACCGCATCAAAATCCGTTGCGGAGTTTTAAAGATCTAAGCATATATAGGGACAGACAGACAGGGAAGCGACTTTGTTTTATACTATGTAGTGATTCGCATTTTGTGGAATTAAACACAATAGTACATTATGATATAAGTGCGGTAAGTTGAAAATTACAGCTAAGGCGATATTGCTAGCCCGAGCCATAGGTGAGGGCTATAAGAAAGCAGAGGCTGTAATTATCAAACCGCACGTATGTCATACGACGTTTTATAACACATTTGTGAGGAAATAAATAAAACTCGGACTTTCTTAAACGAATAAATCTTTAATTACTTGTTAAAACAGTTATTAAAATTCGCCGCAGTTATTAATAATTTTTACTTTTTCACAAATTAGCGATGCGCGCGCATCAGCGTCTTTTGTTTATGGCAAAGGCACAAAAAACAGCCAGTATTACTAATAAAGTAAATTAATACTTTTGTGTTTTTGTTACAGATAAATGGTTGTAATTAATTGTCAAAACTAATTAAATTAAAGAATTAAATGTTTATTTATTATATTTTATCTCCCAAAGTTAATTTTATTCATAAAATGTTGACCAATTTTCTGACATAATTCATAACTCTTTGCTAAGATTTAAAAAAGTACCGTTCGTCTTAGACGGAGCATCTTGATAAACCGTGCGCTTTACATTACAATTACGCACAAGTACGTAATGAGATACATTACGATATTGAAATTGGTGCAGTAAGAGACCTTTTACGAGCAAATGTGTTATAAAAATATTTTACAATATGACGAGTTTAGAGGCAACTATTGAGCGTGCACCAGTAATCGTCAAAATACTACTTAAAATTATGACTTTTGGGTAGGAACTTTCAGGTAACAATAGATGTCACGTTCGAATAAAAATACTTTTATGATAAAGTGTTCCAAACTTCAAGTTATATCATTAGCAAATTAACTTAACTAATTCATCAAGCAATCAGACTTACCATAGACACCACTGCAGGTTCGTAAATCAAAACACAAAACTACGGGCTGAGTATGACATTTAGCAGCTAAAATTACAAAAAAAGTAAAAGATTGTGAGACACACTTTGCAAATAAGATATCTCAGCCGCCATTACAGTTAAAACTCAGTGCTGTAATTTTAATTGTGTAATTTTATATGTTAAGTACCAAAAATATGTTGCTATATAAATCGGCCGGTTAAATGTTTAGTAGAAAAATATATGTATTGATGTTTTTAGACAATTAGATGACTTCTGAGTCACTGTCGACTTCACTCACGTTTACCTTATGTAATTTTTTTAAACAAAAGTGAAGCTTTCAAAGTTGTTTTCTGTTGCTGAAAGCGTTTTCAATTGTGTTCTTTGAATTAACTACGGTGAACTATGTACTAGTTGTCGTTTGACATTATTTAAAAAGGTATTTTCTGAGTTTATAACTTGGGAATATTACGAAAAACATTTCTAACTAGGTAGGTATGTTAAAATAATAATTCTGTGAAAGGCTCTTTCACATAATACATGGGTACCAACTACTTCGGTAGGTACAGACGCCAGCACATCCAGCTACTACAATCTGTCAATTTTCTTCAATAGATTTTCAGTTTTATCGCTAAAGCATAAGGTTCAAAGTTTATTGGGAAAATTTGACAGTTTCGGGAAGCTTGATGTGCTAGCGTCTGTCCCTACCTAGATACTCTAATTGTACACAGTCACTATATTTTAGCCTGTGAAATATACAGCCGTTTTATTTAGTACCTTACCAGTTAACAAAATATATAATAGTTCCTCTCAGTCTCCGTGTTAGGTATGTACTATATAAATCACACTTATTCAACTATTATTTCCTGACAGAGTTGCCAGTGCCAACATTTATTGTCAGTGGGTGCAGGGGTCGGAAGACAATCCAATTGCTCTTTCTCGGTTGGCCTGTCCCGTCTATAGTGGTCAAACAATACGAATTTATTGGTTTTGTAGGGCCCATTGTGTTATGATTCACTGTTGAACTCCTAGTTGTTAACACCTTTAAATGTCTGAACTGTGGCAGCTGGACTTATTATATCCGGTTAAGTTACATAGAAAGAATTTTGCATTATTGGAGAGACTAAATTATCTGAGGCTTGAAGCTTTGTTTTGAATAAACCATGTAGTTACTTTTTATTAGCTCTTACTGCCATGAAAATAACATGCAAAATAGAATGATAAACACACTCGTAATGTTTATCATTCTATTATATATTATGTAGAATATCTAACAGAATTATAATAAACGTATTTTTGTGTGTTATTTTCACGGCTCTCTTGATTTTTTTTAAATATGGAATTTTCTTGTGGCGTGGAAGATTTTCCTACGAAGCTTTGGCACTTGAAGAAAAGTTATGACACACGTCCGGTCTCGGAATTAAAAGCTAAGCAATTTATGCTCGTCACAATGCGAATGGTGAAATGGAGGTGACGGTGAAATACCAGGACAACTCTTCAACAATTATCGTCCCTGCATCGGGAAAAGCAATATTTTGTAAAAGTCTATGAGCAATTTGACATTAGGCTATTGAAACTTAGATAAATTATAAACAGTCCCACTAAAAAGCGAGACATAAAAACTTTTAACAAAAATAAAAACCGACATAAAAAAAAAAAAACACTACAAAGTGAAAAATAACTTTAACTTCGGAAGTCGGAGTCTTTGGATCTGTATTTTAGTTTTTTGCCACCGACTTACGAAATAAAAGTTATTTTTTACTTTGTATTGTTTTTGGAAGTCGGTTTTTTTGTATTAATAAGTTGTTTACGTTATTTGCTTTAGGTTTCGTCCCAGAATTTCAAGCCGAATTTCGGTCCAGGTACTAGCTTCTGGCTGAGCTACCGTAGACAGCGAGCCGGTTTGATAGGCCATTTTATCACCTAGCGTCTTGGAAGTTCCTGACTAAGATACCGGGACAACAGACAGTCTCATCGTCACTGTGATGGTCTTAGACTGGATATGGCAGATATTTAATAGATTTTTTTTCTTTAGTAGTCATATTTGTTAGTAGTTACAGTTAGTTAGTTGTTAGTTGTCTCGCCATGTCCGTCCGTCCGTCCGTCTGCAGCTTAGCTCAGATACTCTTAGTACTAGAAAGCTATAATTTAGCATGGATATACATATTAACCCTTATGTGAGTGACGAGGTAGCCGGGTATATTTAGGATTTTCAAATGTAATATGCTAAAGGAACCCGGGTACCTCGTCACTCACATAAGGGTTAATCACGCCGACAAATGAGTAAAACAAAATCTTGAAAAAAAAAAAACGACGGGTTGCACTCCGGGAGTGCCGGCAGAAGTGAAAACTTGAATATTAACGTTGTGCATTTTTGATATTTTGGAATGGTTAGGCATTTTGCACGAATTGCTTTAATTATCAGTATAAAAGAACTATCATTTATCTGGTAGAACACAATATTTATTTATTACGCTATCGTACACAAACATGACAATTTATATTACATTAAAAAGTTTAAAAACACACGAACATTCGCGCAAGCGCCCTGCGCCCCCTAAACGAAACAGCAGGCGCAGGCATACATTTTCGCCGCGCCGTAGAAAGAGAGGGGGATACTTCCTCTCCTACGCCGCGCCGGCTGTCTACTCTCCATCCGTCTTACGAATTTTCGATCAGGTCACGTGTCCTGACGCGAGTTTAACATTTTTTACCCATTACAAAAAAAGTGTACAACACCGCTAGAGAAGTTTTCACTTCAAAAAAAAAATTTTTTTGGTTTTGGTCCTCTACCTACACGTAAAGTAGGGATGTTTTTTTTCTCGTCTATACGTGTTTCTGTGGCGAAGAAGTGTTTCTTTTCTCTTTTTTTTCGCAACAGTACCTATGTGTATATTGTATTCTAATAGTTTTCCAGCATGATTAGAGACGTTGTTGACACGTCCATAAGATGTCCTCTTATCTCGGCCGGGCGTTCAAAGTTGGTGGTTGTGTACGCTCGTCTACAGCTACGAATGCGAAAGTTTACTTGTTACCCCGCGTCGGCAATAGTCGGACGAGTTTACATACAATAGAAATATTGTAAAAACTTTCCTACCAAAACTAGTCAACAGTTTTGCCAGGACGTCGTACATCTGAATTTCACTAGCAAACGTTTTTAGTTATCGTGTTTACTACGTGAACTTTGAAATTTTACACAGAAGAGTTTAAATTGTTTGATCTTATTTAACTGATATGGTAGTAGCATTATCTTAGTAACATTGGAACACTTCAGTCACGGCTAAGTCCCTAGAGGAGGCCAAATTAATCAGATTTAATAGCGTTAATAGGACCCAGTAGACGAACGATGGTCGAAAGCTCTGCGGCGCATTGTAATAGCTATCATACCCAAATTATTACCCGATATACCGATGACAATACTGTCGTCGTAAAGACAAACAATACCGCTTCATTGTGACAACACAATTCGCATTTCAACATCGAATGTCCGTTGTATTGAGTTGTTGGACTGCGCATGCAGCTAACGAATGCATAGCTGCATAATGCAACCGACAGGGAAACAACAAATCCTCTTAGGCACGGTCACTGGCGACGCCTATCGGCCCAGTCGCCGACGCAAACTAGTCTAATGGATTTTTCATGTCGATTGAACACGGTATAGGTATAAATGCGTGGAAGATAATCGAATATTGGAAAAAAACACTATGTTGCTCTTCGAAGTACGGATCAGCTTCCCGTTATAGGAATTATAAATAAATATAGATATATTTATTTTGTAAAACATGAGTGAACTGTACAACATGTTCATTGAGTGAACAATACAGCTAACTATGGTGTACCTAAATATGTCACCGTGAAAACAAAGGTGAAGTGAGCCGTCAATAGTGTCAATCCCTAGCATCAGCAAGACTGACAGGTCACTCTAAGCTCACTTCACCTTAGTTATCACGGTGAGATTTTTACAGAATAGACCAGCTGGTCTTATAAATGGGAAAGTAGCTACATGTCTTGTCATTTAGGTATGGTGTACAATTTTATCTGGCTAAATAAAAGGTGTACTTTGTTAATATTGTTACAGTGAGTTGCATCAACTAACCATAAAGATAACCAATGCCTTGACAGCCGTCAAATCTCCGGTCAAGCGAAATTCGGGTTGCATCATTTTAAAAACAATAATATTAATAAGGTTGTGTCTTAAGTTCAATGTTCAATAAGCTCGCTCACACCTCTAACTACAAAGTTAAGCGTGATTTTCCAAGCTGTCTTCGGACCATTAATAATCATTAAGTGTGATATCGCCGGGGCGCATTGTGGCCGCTACGTCAGCGAACATAGCAAATTATGACATTCATTTTATAATTATTATTGTGTAGGACACAATAGAGGAGGGCGCACAAAAACACGTAAGATCCCTTTCATTGTTCACGGAGGAAACAATGATTGTTCCAACGTTAGAAAATGACTCAGGAAATACTGGCCCTCCTGCCTTCCTTGTAACTAAATTATTGATGGTAAATTGTTTTTTGTTACCTTATTTAATGATGGGTGCTGATAGGTAAATTATATGTTTTATATGTAAAAATAAAAGTTAATTTGTTTACTGAAATTCCAAAATTATATGGAATCTTGAAAATGTCATTAAGAAAATCAGTCCCCATATATTCAATTATTAGACCCTGGACGAAAAGTCAAAACCGGCCAAATGCGAGTCGGACACACGAAGGGTTCCGTACCGCTTAATAATAGGGTTCCGTTGGCACCCTCTGGGTACAACACCCTAAAAAATACCCCTCCGAACTAGGTAGGTATTTGGAAGCTATGCAAGAATAAAGAAAGAAAGATAAGAAGAGTGTTTCTTGTTCCCAATTTCCTAACATTGTGTTTGAACTTGAGGCTGCATCTGCATCAGAGTACCTAACTAGTATGTTTACGGAATAAAGAGTAAGTTGAGTGCCTACTCCATCATAATCAGTGTATAATGTTCTCACTGCTGGGACACAGGCCTCTCTTAGAGGGCTGTAATCTACCACGCGGGGTCAGTGCGGGTTCTTCGATTTTTTTATTCTAGGACATGTCAGTTTCTCCATGATGTTTTCCTTTACCGTTCTTCATCTTCTTAGCGTGTCGATGGCAATCTAAACGGACTCATCCCACAAATTGGCGACCTGTTTGGCGCCATCATAACTGTCCATCAGTTCCTATATCGTGTAGCTGACAGGCCACGCAGGTCACCGTTTTTGACTTAAGAAACGACGAATGGAAATAGTAAGACTCATGTCCTCCTAGAAATGTCTCCGTATTCCCATTTAGAGCGTTTTTTTAACGGCCTGGTGAAAATCAAAATCGACTATATCTTACAGAAAATAGCCACAACAAAACATAATGAAACTTTATCTGAAAATAAATAACTATCAAAGCAGGCAGTAAGTATCAAATTATGCATCGTAGACATTTTTATAGTAAAAAGAAATTTATTTAAGTATACTTTTCAATTCTATTTATAATGGCTAACCAAAATTCTTCGAACTTTTGGTATTCCCATTATGGTATTTCCATTAAAATTTTACGCAGTTCGGATGCCTGCTGGTTTGAACACGTGCAATCACAACCACCAATTTACAACATTTATTTTTCTGAAAATTAAAAGTTTAGTTTCCTATAAATCAAATACTTATGCGTTATAGCGGTATAAAGTTCCAATTATCTATCTTAAAATTTTTTAGTTGGAATCTTTGAAATAACCCAATGACTTCATCCCAATAATCATCAAATTTCAAACATATCCATTGTTTGTCTTGAGCATGATTCTCAAACACCTTTCCCGAAAATTAATCAAACAGGAGCAAAAATAATAATCATAATATTGAGTCGAGCATGAAATAAACAAGCGTTTTCTTGGTCGCGAATAGCCGCGGTATAAAAACGCAACAGGAATTGTGATACAAGTATAATAGTATCAGTATTACCGTCAATGGGAAAACTCAACGGGAATAATGAGACCCACCCACAGTTTTGAGAGCAGTGGTGATGGAATTATTTACACAAAATAAAGCGCCCGCCTGGGTTCGAACCCACGACCTACAACTCGCAAGTCAGGGCCATTAATACATGGCCATTAATGCTCTTCCACGCCTTGCCACGTGCCTAGTCCTTGTAAGGAAAATATTTCTTAATATTTAAAAGGTTTAGCCAATATTCGTACCAGTTTTGTATAGTATCCACAAGTAACTCTACCTAGGTACTTCTTTTCTACGCTTCCCTTTCCGGGAAGCTGTTATGTGAATAACTTTTCCACAAATAATCTGCACAAATCTCTCAGAAAACCACTACACGTTTACCTTTCTGATATTTCCCACCGTGTCAGACAGAATACTTGACAAGTTATCTAAAGGCTGAGTTGCACCGTGTATTTAGCTAGTTGCTTATTCATTCATGGTTCGAAAAGTTTCCGCCTCATGATTACCGCTTGTGCTGCAAGCAGCGT
The DNA here is from genome assembly GCA_949629135.1 of Eremobia ochroleuca. NCBI lineage: Eukaryota > Metazoa > Arthropoda > Insecta > Lepidoptera > Noctuidae > Eremobia > Eremobia ochroleuca. The sequence continues at coordinate 12,456,140 of OX451386.1, read as the reverse complement.
AACACCTTTAACTCGTTAATTGCTGGCTTTGGATAACTGCGCGTTAACTATGTGCCTTAACTGTGTGATTTAGTTGGGGTGGAGTTGGCGGTACCTAATATAAGAGAAGTTGGCGAGCGAGACGTCCACTGGCGCACAGGCAGCGGCGCCATGTTCACAGGGACTTTGCCCTTGGTACTGTGTTTGGTTGCTGTTGTTTATGGCGGTAAAGAAAAACCGGTAAGTTTGTAATTATTGTAATACTTATCTGTTCAGAGAGAAAATGTATCAGTGGGTTAGTTGAATGGGCTTATTTGTCACATTGAGATGAAATAAGTGACAAATCACAATTTTTAAATCGCGGCGGCATTTTGCCGCGCTGCTATGTAAACCAATACGTTGCATTCCCGCGATAAAATAAGCGCGTGATAAATAGTCGTAATGCGCGCTCGCCCGTGAAGTAGGTATCAATATTTAGCTTCAACGCCAGATAGTCTAAAAATACACCAAGAATCACATTGATTATAGTTATCAGTTAACTTATTTAAAAGTAGTGCATTTGTCACATGTAAATATAAGGTTATGTAGTGTTTGCGGGGCGCGGTGTGTCGGTCTGATGGATGGGTGATGGCTCGGCGCGCGACACTATTGCTCAACGTCGCCACGCGAATACGTAATGCATCGTGTGCGCCGCCACCGCGCCGCGTCGCTAGCCGCCCGGCGAGCATCTCCAATGATACACGACGTTTTTACACTCCTGAAAAGACGTTTAAAAGAAAACTGAAATCGTCCCCAGTAATAAACGACTATGCTGTAACATGACTATTGCGAGAGTGTCGAATGAGGCATCTCCGATGAAACATGACGTTTTTGGGAGTCGCTAACCGTCGGTTGCAAAAGGACTTAGATCATGAGTCCACATTTTTCAGTGAAAACTAAGTGGTTTTATGATTAGTTAAAAATATGAAGACATTGTCTCAGGACCTAACATTTAAACTATTCACTTCTTTCACACAACTCGTTATAGTAAAAGAAACTCTATCACCTTCAAAATAAGCTCTATTCAAATTAAGAAAACACAGAAAGGTCACAATGGAAACAGTCCCTCAACATTTAAATTAATATTTAACATTATGATACAAGTTGATGCGCATTGGGTTACTCCCGGGGGAACCACGACTTAATATTTTCTTTGAAAATGTTATCTCATTTTTAATATTGAAACGACTTATTTCCCCTCTTGTTCACAAAGGTAGTCGTGTAGATCAAGAGACCGGGTGTCTCTGTGGTTCGCCCACTACACAGAAAATGATTTAATAAGGAAATCTCGGGAACTTTGTGGTTCTAATGTGTGGCAAGTTTGTGGAGGTACCTATTTAAGTAGTTTGAGGCATCGCTTGGGGGATGCAAGATGGTCGGATTTGCTCTTTTGTTGCAGACAGTAACTTTACCTAGGCAATTAGAAAGAGCAATTGAATTGAAATCAAGTGAGTATATTGAGAGTAGTAGTGGCCCGCGACTTATCTACGAGTTCGTGGGTTCGAGGTTTCGAACCCAAGCAGGCATTTTACTTTGTGGAAGTTATTTCATCACTACTGTTCTCAAAACGAGGAAAACAGCATGAGGAAACCGGCATGTCATGTCCTAGAACTAAAAAATTCGAAGACTTGTGACATCGGCCCGCGTGGTGGATAGTGGCCCTCTCACAGATAGTGAACCTGTACCGGGAACCTTGTAGGCTGATCATGAATATATTGCGTGAATTGAAATTCGCCACTTTGTATTATAAATGTGTCAAATTCACCTTCCAATGTATATTGAAAACATCTAACTTAACTATATTTCCATTATTTTCATTTCAGGTTTTCAGTGACGAAATCAAAGAAATAATACAAACAGTTCACGACGAGTGTGTCGGTAAAACAGGGGTGGCAGAGGGTGAGCGTTCAAAAGAAAAATTTCTTCCTCCTTTGTTCTATGTTAGCATGCGAATGACGCCGAGCAATCGGCGCGGCTAAGCTACTAAGCCACAGCCCTAGGAAGCGATCACAGAAGACATCACTATTTATCGAATTAACAAAATAATATTCTAATACTTAAAACATTTCAATAAGGATCATACACTGTTTAGTAGAAACTTTTTTTCCTGACAATATGTCAAGTTGATCTCCCCACTAGCATTGTTTTCAAATACAATGTCTCATGTTTGCGTACATTAAAGAGTCTTTATTCTTATTCGCCCCCAGAGGATATAACGAATTGCGAAAACGGCATATTTAAGGAGGACCCGAAATTGAAGTGCTATATGTTTTGCCTGCTGGAGGAAGCGAGCCTCGTGAGTTATCCGTCTTTTGTTTATTTCTCTCTTCACCATGTCGTGTACGGAATTAGATACAAACAGACATTTCATTTATTTTTAATTCAATTTGTTTGCTTTGTCTTTTAACGTTTACGCAATGCTACCTTGACTTTTGACTTTCGTAACAACTAGGAATGTTTGTTAATGTGTTTTATACTTTAATTGCCTTCCTTAATTACTTACTAATATCTACTGTTGCTTTGATTGCTGTATTGTGTATTTGTCAAATTCCAGGTAGACGACGATGGCACTGTGGACTACGATATGCTGGTCAGTCTGATACCAGACGAATACTACGAGAGGACAACCAAAATGATATTTTCGTGCAAACATCTCGGTAAGTGGTGCCTAAATATTTTTAGGTATAATTTTAACTTTTTAACTACGTGAGTTACTTTCCAATTTATTTATAAAGTGCAAGATTGAATGTAGTTAATCCACCAGTACGACCATTAATTAAATTTGTAACAGAATGAAATTTTCATACAAACTAGATCTTGTTCTAGTATTTCTCGAACTCATCCTTACTTCCGAGTCATTAAAAAAACATTTTGTTAGCATGTTTGGTGTGACTTGTTATGGGCCTGAATCGTATAATGAATAATAATATAATAGGTATAATATTATATATCATATAATCATATAACACTCATGAGAGGATATTATAATACATTAATACCCTGACTACTATACGCAAGGTCGTGGGTTCGATTCCCACCCTGGACAAATGTTTGTGTGATGAGCACGATCATATTTTGTTCTTTGTCTGGGTGTAATTTATCTATAATATGTATGTACTTAGAAATATATATATGTATGTTTATCAGTTATCGCTTCATATGTTCGAAACATTTGTCTGTTCAACGACGTTAATAACGCAATGAATGTTGTTGAACTGTCAAAATGAAAACAATTGCTACTGATAGTGTTACGCAATTACGCCGCTGGTTGAAGTTCGTCGAAATTTGGTCAAGGTTGACTGTTTTAACATTTTATTTTATTATGTTATAATTGGGTTACAGTATGATAATTGGGTTTTTAGATACCCCGGACAAAGACAAATGCCAGAGAGCATTTGAAGTACACAAATGCTCTTATGAAAAGGATCCAGACGTAAGTATACCTACTTATTTTGAATTAGTTACGTATTTTCCAGGCATCAGACAAGGTTATATTAAATAATGAAAGACAAAGACCTAGATTTGTATGAATCTGGACTAATTATATTTTTCTAGAGCATGTGGTTATATTGAATTGTAATGAATGCTAAAAAAATTTAAAATGAGTTGTAAGAAAGGTCTTATATATGCACGTCTAATTCTAACCACAAATAATCTAGTATTCTTCATGTGGATATAGAATGTACTTAATGCACTCGAGAGCAATGAATTAGGGTCACATAAAGATACCTGAAAGTCTCGGGAACTAAGAATTGTGGCTTAATGAAATAAATCGCGTTTCATAGACAATTAAATGTTCCTTAAACGAAAGTAATAAAACTTTTTAGTTACTGGAAAGTTATGCTATAAAAATTACAAAATAAAAAATGGGACTTTTGTAAATGGAACTACGAATTTTCTGCATCAGCCGGTCGATTCTGTAAAAATCTCACCGTGAAATCATAAGTGAAGTGAGCACTTAATAGTGTTAATCCCTAGCGAATGACAGCTCACTCCACGCTCACTTCACCCAAGCTTTCACGGTGAGAGGGTTACAGGATCGCACGGCTGTTTTTGCTTTTGTTTCTATTCTGTCATATAAAAAATTATGTAAACAGCGTTTTTGATGTTGAATATTCATTACTGAAGCTGTTATAATTTCGCTAAGCTAGTATATTCTTCAGGTGTGAACCTGAAGAATGCACCAGAATTCTCAAAATGTCGGAAATCGACCGGAATCAGGAGGAGTAAGCATGCATCGAAGAGAAAGTGACTCATGGCGGTGGATCCGCACTTGTGTGGGCCGGAATTTCTGCAGAGATTCGCACAGTTTTGGTGGTTATAGAAAACGGCACTATTAACTAGCGACAGATACGTAGAAGAAATCCTAAACGAATACGTTGGTCCAGTTATGGTCAATTTGGAAGAGGATGCTATCTTTATGCATGACAATGCCTGGCCTCATACTGGTGAAACTCTGAATGACTACCTTCAAGAGGTGCCAGCATGCAGCCCAACCTCAACTCAATCGAGCATGCTTGGGACTAGCTCGGGTGATGTGTGAGACACCGAAACCATTCCCCGATCACGCTTCAAGAGCTCAAAGTTGCGCTCGTAGAGGAATGGGAGAATATTCCCCAACATCGTATAAGAAACTTGGTGTATGCCGAACCGTATAACCGCAGTGATGACAGCAGGTGAGGGTAATAGTGTAATAAATACAAAGTAGTAAAACTTAAGAAAATTTAAAAGTGGTAGAAAAAAATTGCTTTTCTCTTTATGTTATATAATATATGAGATTGGTTATTTTTTTGTTTGTGTAATTTAATGAATATGATACAAAGTGACACATACATTTTATTACTTTCATTTAAGAAAAGCATCACCTTTGTACCTATTTTTCTGTTCTGTTTTTTTTTGTCTGTTTATATAGTGTATACATAAATGATAAAAAAAAATTACATTCATTCTTAGTTTCCGAGACTTTCAGGTATCTTTATGTGGCCCTAATTCATTGCTCTCGAGTGTATCACGAATAGTTACCTAAATGATAAATGATATTATTTCTGTAAATAGGTTTGTACAAACACTTTTACACGTCAATTATATTTTGAAAACTAGCTAACTATCTGACTACCCTGAGAAGAAAGGCCGAAACAAACTCAGAGGTCACAGTCTCTTTTAAAGCACAGACATAATTTTGGTCAGATCATGGGAAGATCATGTAGATCGGTGTCTGAAATAGTCTTTTGAGGAAAGAACCACACAGATAAATCCATGTTATTAATCCTAAGATATGTCTACCACAGCTATAGTTTATGAAGGTGAATTAGTTTCCACTATAATAAGGTCTTATAACGCGAATTCATTTTCAGTTATACTTCTTATTCTGAGGCGTGTGCGAGCAACTGGCGAGCGGAGATGATTGTGTTTCCACTAATAAAATAAACTAACTTTATTGTCATGTTGCTTTATTTATTTCATATCTCTCTCTTAGCTGTTCCTATAATTTATTATGATGTCTTACTTCTTGTTTTAGACGTAATACTGGCATATGATTTAATCTATCTTAGCATTGGTCGTGTATTATAAATTATAGTAATATGTACATACCTACATCTTGATTTCACATCCAATCTGCAGGTCAAACCTTCTGAAAAAGAAGTTTGTAAATCGCAGTAACAGCTGTCATGGAAATGATGGCAGCGGGGTTTGACTTTTCGGTGTCAAAAAACGCTATTGTGGCGGCTACCGCCCTTCTGGGAAACCGTAGCTTAAGTAAGTTGACATATTGGGACGGTCGACAGTTTTGTTTATCCCTCCACCGTCCAGACGTATGAAAATACTTGTTTCTTAAACACACATAGCGGAATTAAAAAGATACTTAACGAAGCCGAGACTCTTTTTTTGTACTGGACCATACCTTGGCATCTTCTGGTTACGGAGATACTGAAGGTCAAAATTCCAACTTTTACTAACGTTCAAGTTTTCAATAGCATAACACAACTTTAAATACCCCCACAACCCCTGTACCGTTGCATGCACAAAGTTTTGCGTGCGTTACACTGCGCACTACCGCAAACAAAAAAAAATTCACACCAAAAATAAAAGTCGTTTCCCAGCAATTATTTTTGTGCTACGTTACTTAGTTGAGATGCGTTTTTTTATAGCCTGTATAACTGTGATTTTGAAATAATTAATCAAGTGTGGCCATTCAGGTATTCTTCTTCTTCTTATCGAATCGATGGCGTGAGTTGAGTCCCGTAGGTGGTCACGTTAATGCAGGCACTCAAATATATGTTTGTTTGAAGTATTTTTGTCTTAACGGTAAAATTGTACTTATATCTACTCTCCAACGGGAAGAAAATATTTAGGTACGCACTTGTAAATAAAGACGTAATTTGCCGCTAGCCGCGGGCCCTCAGCCCGTCTATTTTTTTTATGAAATCTCGTTCAAATTTATTCAGATCTTGAAAGAAGTATAATGCTAAGGAATTAATTTGCATCACGAGAAATAATTTGTTCGCGGAAAATAAATGAGTTGGAATCTTATAAAACGTGTAATTGTGATCTTTAGTTACCCTCCCATGATTAAATTTAGAAGAACTCGCGTAAAAAGCAGTTTTCGCTACCGCCCCCACTTAACTTTTTGTTATTAATATTGCGTTTTTGTGAATACAAAGGCAGATGTAATAAAGTTCAAAATACAAATGGATGGTAATGTTGAGAATTTCATTTGGTTATTGTAACTTTTCACTTTTATGAAATTATACCGTAAGTACTTGAGTATTGTGATTTATTACCTACCTGTATTTTGTATTTAATACAAATATATAGATATGATGATAGACTGCCTTTATCCTTCTTTAGATCCCACGGCTGCCTAACTATCTATATAACGATCGGTTCAGGTTACAGATAAACAGACCGAATTACTTTGGAATTTATAATATTAGCAAGGATAACAACAAGCATTTAAAGCGGATCTATCGATATGAATCAAATCAATAACACGATAAAAACTTGAAATTGTTCATCTCACAAAACAAATATAATAGCATTCTTTCGCGATGTTTTTAATTCCACTTAGTACTATTATTGTGACAGCGGAGTTGGAAGTAGAAAGTAAACTTGCGAACCCCAATTACAATAGAAGAGCAGGTTATTTAACAGCAAAACGACATTCAAAAGACGGAAAAACCGAGGGTCGGAACATCTGCACATAAAGAGGCAATTTGGAGATTGCCGGGGGCGCACAACCGCCACGGTGAATTGTGCTCAAATGTATTCAAAATTAAAAAATGGAAAAAATATTGCAAGGAAATTCATTGCGGTAAAATAAACAGGAGTGGCTTGTTACTGTGGACAGCGCGCGCCGCGCCAACTTAACGCCGCACAAAGACGAACTCTTCACTTCAACCTTACTTTACAAGTACTGCAGGTGCTGTCTGAGCCACGAGCGCTTTAAACAGTTTACAAGCTTATGAATTTCGAACTCCTTCTTAAAATTGTGTGAAACAAAATAGTGCTAATTTGAAATGAGAAAATTGATTGCGCCAACTACCTGCAAGGTGGGCGCAGGCGGCTAGTCGGCGAACGCAGCGGATATCGCAATTTGGCGCTGAGCCGCAGTAATGACGGCCTAGCTGGACGTTGCGGTCGCGTACGTGCACTGGCTACACTAAATAGCTACAATCTACTGAAATTCTGTTCAACTTATTTAAAGAAGTCATTCAGCAAATGAAAATTGTTTATTTGGTACAAGCCAATAGTAATTTATAAAATGCATATTTGCATGAACATGTTAATATAATCAAACATACGAATAATAAGACTAGGGTTTACATAATTTTTCAAGAAAGAGCATTATGAAAATAAAATATTGTTTGTAGAATGTTTCAATTTATTAGTTAACCTAATGAAAACTTACTTTACTAACTAGTTTTCAAATTGAATCGAAATACAAGTATTAATTTTATGAGTTAGTAAGAAGTTACTGATGTGCTACAACGTGCTACGCGCGCGCTACGAGTTTACTACGCCGGACGAATGCACACGTAGACGTTGTGTGGCGTAGCACGGATAGAGGTAGCCGTAGCCGATAGACTCCTACTAATACGAGCGGTGCCGAACGCCGCTGGACTTACCCCCAAATTATTCCGCTCCCTATTCAGAATATTAATAGCCCCGACCATAATGGCATAGTGATTTGATAATCACAAACAGTGGAGACGTCTAAACAAACAATAGATTCGAATACATAATGTTTGGTTTATTCCCTATAGATGACCGTTTCAAAGTGTTATTTGATATTTCATTGCACATATCCGTTTGGATTTTGGGACCAATCATGTTTTGATGTATGAAAAGTTATCCGTGTCTGTTCGTGTGATTAAAGTCATTTATTATTATTAGCATGGTGAGAATTTTTTGAGGCATCTGTGGTTTTAGGTAAATGAGCATCAGTAAATAGCAAACACAATCTACATTGAAGACAGCTCTGTTTGTACTCATTATAATCTGTATATTAATTGTCCCTCTGTCCCTTAAAATCAGAACCCAATATACTAAACAGAACGAAATCAAATTATTACATGTTGTTATCAAAAAACTATGGCTACACACTGAATTAATTGATGTGAGTCGGGGCCGTTAGTGAAACAAGCCAATTATCCAAATAAATTGAGTTAGCCGGTCGCGCCCCCGGCATAGTTCGCTCAAAGGAAGCGCGTTGTGCTCCTTCGCAAAGGTGTTTGTTTCGGAGGCGCGCCGCAAAATGAATATTGATGACTTCATGGTGGCCGGAGATGATTTGCTGAAAAATTAGCTTCTTTTCATCGTTTTATTGCCCTGCATCGTTCGGAAGCGCGCTGATGAAGACTAATATAACCTTTAATTTTGCTTAGTAACGATCACGTAGATTTATTTGGGGTCATTAAAATGGTGGATTGTGATGGCTTCGTTTATTCTTCATTTACATTCAGTGGTTAATATGACGGCGTAATTTTGACAGATTACAGTAATTAGAAAATCAACATAGAATGCACGAATCATAATCTCAAATAATCCTACAAAATTACGGACCTCTTTATATTTAAGCGTTGATTAGCGAGCACATAAATATGTAGTTGTGTTTACCGTAGCGGTCACATCATAGACGCGTGTCATCTTGCTCGCTATGACCAGAAGATACAATTTATATGCAAATTCAGCGCAAGATACAAGCCACTGATGTCAGTGGGTGCCACCACTGTCGCCCCACGCCCGCCGCCTTCTGTGATAGCCTTTAAAATTACTTTTGCACACAGAATATTCATGTTGTATTGGAAATACACATGATATTAAAATATAATATAATGTTGCGCGGTCGGGGAAAGACTTTATTATGTTCAGATCACGAAGGTTTCATTTTAAACGTGATGCTCCTAATTTTTTTTTATGCTAGTGTGAGTCACGTTTTAAATCGTGATAAACAGAAAGGTGCTTCGTGATTCTAACATTATATTCAATGATAATATTGAGCTGAATTTTTATAATGCCCTTTTATTGCTTGATATTTAATCGCTACCTACGCAATACTTGTGTTTCGGACTTTTGAAAATGAGAAAATGATTACACGCAGATAACATTTTAGCGGTGTCTGTTATAAACGGATTCTCCATTTGTTTTCTTCAACGGCTAAAGGAAAATATAATAAAAGAAACAGTAAATTATATTTGCCTTGCGGGCGAGCCTGTTGTATGAACTAAATTAAAAACATTCTCGCAGGTATATTGCTTCTTTAAACATGCTTTGCAAAGATAGTATATTTTTCTTTTGTTTTAGGTTCTGTTTTTCTTAATCGTTATACAATGAAGGTCAAGTGGGTGTTGACAGGCCTATGTCTCTAGTTACAGTGATTGCATCTTCATTCCGAAGCTACCCTGCTCGAATAATGTTGGACGAAATTAATGAATTAGTAAATGAAATCAGATATGGCATAAAAACGATTCGCAAGTCCTAAGATTAGTTTGGGTTTAAAAGTTCCTAGGGGCTCGTTTGAACTTGCCAGTAATATCCTTTTAACGAGACATTTATATCTTACATACTCGTATCTCCCAAACGCCAATTCACGTAACTAAACACGTTCAAAATCTAGTCGCAACCTCATGTCAGCGACAATCAATGACAAAAAACCTGTAGGATATTATATTAGAGGTATTTTTGACAGATTGAGACTGAGATCAGACTGGGAACGTTCTTTAAATCACTAGAATTACCCCTCTGGTCACAAAGTTCAGTTAAAAAAGTCATTGCATTTTCGCCTCTTTCTCAAGTGGCTGCAACGACTAAACCCGTTTGTGTCTAGCAGTAAATTACTTTGTTCCCGATCTTATCAATGACTTTCAGATCCAATTTATTGCGCTCAGTTAGGAATTTTTGCCCTGAAATTCGGAGCTTACTAGCTGGTAAGCTGGTAACTGAATTATAGAGCATCACAAAAACTATCCAGGAGATCATGTTACAAAGTAACCAAATGCCTCCTCCTACCCAAACTGTGTCCAAGTTTCTTTATTCCGGCGTGCAGGCGCGTCGGCGACCGCTGGCTAAGCCAATTAGTGTCCACTTGGGTAAACACCGGCTCGTTAGAGGACTTGTGTGTTTTATTCAATTCAATTTGCCAGTTCCACCGCCACTTATTGATAGGACATAGTTTTCTTTGTTCGCTGTTAATTTGCTCTGGCTTCGTGCTCCCAACAATGGTCAAATATTAACCCATTGTGATTTTGCTTTGATCTCGGATTTTTGTGGCGGTTTTTTGGCTTGTATGTGTGTGTTTCGAAATGGATTTGAACGAATTGCTGTTTAGATTGATAACTCTTTTTTGTGACAAACTTAGGTATAGTTAAACTTGTAATTCCTTTACCTTTAAGGTTGAATGTCACTTGCATGTCATAAAGGTATGAGTATTTTTAACGTTAAACCAAGGTGACAGTTAGAAAGTTTCACCTTAGTGTAGTTTGAATTAGCGGGGAGTTTTGAATCAATTACGAGGTTGACTATACATTTAATGTATCTGAGTATTTTTGTGTAAGAACTGTTTTTCCCCACAACTTATCCTCTATCTACTTATACGTCTGCAGAGTCAATGGTTGGCCAGAATGCAGCCCCTTAATTTAAAAATAATTTTTGTAATATGTTTTTATTCATATTAAAATAGAACATCCATTATATTACAACTCCATTCATTTCCATCTGATTATTTCCGTGTCTGCTCAATATCATCGCTATATCGGATGTGTGCCAACCAGTTCGGCGATCGGCACATCGAAGGATGTCGCGGCTCTCGGTAATCTAGTCCGTGACTTGCAAGTGGAATGCGTGGTTTTATTACCTCCCGGCGGGGTGAGGGAGGGGGGGGGGGGGGGGGAGGTGCTCCCCTCGTCGTTAGTTGTGCCGCATTGTGCCGGTTATTGCCGCCCGCGATGAACCTCGCAGACAACCCAACGAAACCTCGAACAACCCGAAACTGTATCTCGATAACAGTTCAATTATATTATTTTATTTAATATCTTAGTCTAAACTGTTGCTCCAGGTATTTTGTTTGTATAAAATATTGCATGTCTTGTCGACGGTATCTTATATTTAATGCAGATGATAAGGAAGACATATAGAAGGAAAGAATGTCCTGTTCCGCATGCATTTCTAGACAGCAGCCGTGCGATTCTGTAACCATCTCACCGTGAAAGCTTTGGTGAAGTGAGCGTGGAGTGAGCTGTCATTCGCTAGGGATTAACATTATTAAGTGCTCACTTCACTTATGATATCACGGTGAGATTTTTACAGAATCGAGCGGCTGTTGTCTTAAAATCTCAGGAGCTTTTAAAAAATTAAAATTTTAGGATGTTAATGCAGATAAATAAATCCTCAATCACACTTCAGCGTAGAACCTCTTTACGTTATCTAGCTACCACAGATAGCACTTAACATTTTTTCATAATTCCTGCTGTGGCTTAGCACACTGTGGGTTACGTTCATTGAGTAGAAAATTATATGCAAAATCACGACGGAAGTCACGGCTTGACGGAAAGGTTCAGCGGCGAATAATTAATATTGAAGCTTTGTAAAGTTCTTTTCATAGTAACGAAGCATATTTTCCTCAAAACAGATTATCCCAATTTAACGTAGCAACATTGTAGTAGGGGATTAATTTGGACCACGGCTATGCGCAATCCAAAGCCATTTTAAAAACATGGCGCGTCCATAATGATGGCTTGATGAGAGCCGCGTCAGTGTGCTGCACTCCCAGCCTCCCACTCCCGGATCCAAGCCCTTCCTGTACATAGCCTTGTACATTTTTACGTGATCGCTGAAAAGACTCGTCCTAAAACTTTTGGGTCTTTGAAAAGGTCATGTCGATTTTCTACGCCTCGAAAGATCTGGAAATATTATGTCGATGTTTTTATCATTGTAAGGTTCACTTACTGTCTCAGCAGCTTCATATAATTAAGGCAGTTTTATAAACAGATTTTTTTGGAAATGTTTTTCTAATAAAAATCTTCAAGACAGACAATGCACAGCCTAAATCGATGGGTCTGGATGTATTAAATTTTGCACAAAAGTTCCATTTCTAACCAAGATGAGGAAGGATTTTTTTTAATTCATCCCCTAAAGGAGTTAAATAGCGGTTAAGAGCTTGTATTAAATTCCTAATTTTTGAAGTTCACAACGTAGAATTGACTTCTGATTATAAGTAAAAGTTAGTTATATAATCATTTTTTAGAAATCCATTTCCTAACCATGCTAAGAAAAACTAACTAAGAAAAACACCGCAAAGAAGTTTCCCAGCAAATAAATGAGCTTTTATACCTAGACTATTATCAAAACAAGTCTAACGTTCAAGTAGCTCCTAACTGCTAGCAGCAATTTTCAACTTAATCATATTAATAGCTTTTATACGAGGGCCTGTTTGCTTAGGGAGCGACACGAGAGTATATTCTGAAGTTGTAGGTACTTGTAGTAAACTACATGTTAACATGTTTGTGAGTGGAAATTAGAGAGCAAACTGCGGGACACTTACTAGTTCAGTGATAGACACACTACGGCCGGTCCTAACAAGTGAACAATCCTAGAACTAAATAGTCTACAGCGAATAACAATGTATTGCATGAACAATTTGTTGACCGTTTTCTATTATTTTTTTACGTTTTTTTTATGTACCTGATACTTGTAAAGTTTTCGGACCGTACACTGTCTTCTCGTGCATATTACCTAATACTGTAATATGAAAACAATACAAAAGCCTATTTAAAAGAGTAACCTGCGTGCTCTTCTCCATAGGAAGCGACCAATTGGAACCGTGCACCTAGCTGTGTTCGTGTACGTTTATGTGGAATAAAATAATTTGAATTTGAACGAAACACTTTTACGACAAAAGTACTTTCAATTCACTTCTGAACTGCATAACGAGATGTAAAAATTGCACAATTTTAGATGACGCAGTTGTACAATTTTCGTGAATTTGATTTTGGTTTTCTTTTGCGAATAAGAAGGAACGAAAACTTAAAATTAGGTACGGCTTTCCGTTAAAAACTTCTACAAATTTTATAAGTTTTAACTTTAAAAAAATAGTATAAGTACATTCAAAAGTAAATTAAAAAGAAACGCGTGTTACAGAATACACATACAATAAAAAAACGTCAATATCACAACACACGCGCAAAACATCTGACTGATAAAAACATATTATTTTAGTTTTCCCACAAAAAATGTACACATACAACGTGGTACAAGTTGAGCGGAGTTTTTCAAAACTTTCCTTCTTTACTTATTTTGAGGACGGTCGGAGCGAGCGTCGAACTCCCTAACTCGTGTTATTGAATTTAATGTACCCTCCCCGTACCTAGCTCTATTCAGTGTCGATAAAATCACTTGGACCTGTTAGACATTACAGTGTGTGTTGATGCCGTACTGTACTGTATATGTACCGGTGTGTGTCTGCCAACTAAGTGCCTTGAATTAGTGTTGCTCGAACGAATGAAAGGAAAGTCTGTTTGCTTTATTCCAAAGAATTCCTTTTGATGTCTCGTGTTTACAAAATACACGTAAATGATAAAATGACATACGAAGTAGACGAGTCGGCGTGTAATTTTTTCCTTCGGTTCACCGCAAAAGGTTTCTTTAAGCTAACATTTGCATTTGGCGTCGCCTTCGGTTTGAGTGTTCGGAACGGAGACGCACTTTAATCACAGAGAACAGGTGAGAAGAGCCCACGAGCGAACGATGAAATATTGGAATTTCTTATCAAATCCTGTTTTTTCCCGCAAATAGTACAAAAATATTTGTTTCGTTCCGGCAATTACGCGGAGGATTCGTTTGAGAACTTTTATCAAACGGATTCGAGATTAATCTTCCTTTATCCTGCTGGCTTATAGAATTAGCAATTTATATATCACAAATAATTACTTGTACAAATTGAATTCGTGTTTTTTAAATTTTCATTGGGCTTATTTTAGGTAGGTACTTACCTTATTTTATTTTTACTAGTGTGCCCGTGTGGAAGTCGAAATCCAACATTGGGAAGCTAATTATAAATTAACTTCTGAACTGCATCAAGGTGGGATTAGTTAGACATAGTATTTCATTAAAGTATTGAATTTAGGTGGGATTAGTTAGACATAGTATTTCATAGGTCAATTAAGTAACAGGTATAATAACAGTATATACAAAATTATTTTTAGTATATGCGAAACCCGAAACACGTGTCTAGTATTTTTATGTAAAGAATCTACATGTACAAAAGATTTTTCATGATATTTCAAAACTGTATCATGAAAAATCACAAATGTATAAGCTTATTATGTTACCTGGATGTCCGTACCTGGTCCGTACAAAAAGTTGGTTACTACTTAACGCGCGCCGCCGGTCGACCGGCCGTGACCTGTGTTATGCGCATATGCTTGCGTATATGTACTTAGTGTCGCTCGGTGTCCAACTTGTTCCCTTTTTAAAATATTTTTGGGACAAAGTATAACATGGTGTAAAAAATATTGGAATCGATTCAGTTACTTATTCTGAACCAACTATATTCAGGTTTGCAATATATTAAAAATAATGTTGTATACAACGTGTAACGTTAAATGCGCAAAACTTGAAAATAGTTTGATCAGAATAACGAGCAGAATTAAATGAACCACTTTTTAATATAGGTCACATTTTTCAAAAAATCTTCATTAAAAACGTTGCCGTATCTATTTATTAATAGGTCAGGCAAGCCTATGTCAGCGCGGCGCAGCGGCCCGGTGACGGCTCCTCCCTCGGTAAAGCGTCGTCGCAGACGCAAGAAACGATCAGAATGGCCAGTAAAACTAAAACAGCACATAAAACCTTTACAATTTTTTTGATGACTTATTTTCTCTCTGAAATATGTCAATTGAATTAAAAATCAGTTGGGGTGTCTGAGGTTTTGCGCATTTAACGTTACACGTTGTATAGTAACGAAATAAGTGTACCTATATGAGGTAATATTCTGTTCAGAATCTAATTGAGCTGGTGTTAGTTAGATTGAATGATTGTCATTCAGATGAATGTTCTGTAGCTTCAGTTTCTGACACCTGAGATACAGGACATTTCCAGTCTGTGTGTCAGGATTCACAAAACTGAGCATGTACTTTTCCGAATTACTATAGGAATCTTGTCGTTTACGGAATGCATTGATAACCCTTTTTCTTTGCTTATGTATTTGACGGATCTCACACTACAACGTAGCACGCGCCGGGGTGCGTTGTAGTCGTACGCGCCCCCGCGCATCATTTTTTATATATCCCGCACCCCGTCGCGTGGCGCGTTGTAGTGTGAGATCCGCTTTAGTCTTATGAAATGAATTAATAATTAGAAATAGATCAAATAAATCATGTTATAGAACGATGCAGTATGAAATACTGTTTCATTTCACCCAACATGCTGCTGCGTCCAGCAATCCCGACGACGCTGCTGTACGTGTCCAGGCTGCACCACTCCACGAAGGTTGAGGAGATCGTGGAGTACCTGCGTGTGAAGACCAACTGGACTTTGAGGGTCGAGAAGTTGGAGCCGCGTCACAACACGAACTTCAAGTCGTTCGTGGTGCGTGTTCCGACACATCATCTCGAGAAGTTCCTCAAAGAAGAGTTCTGGCCGAAGGGTGTTGTGTATCGCCGGTTTCGTGGCCGGCTACATGACACCAGTCAGCGAAACACGACGCCGACACTTCGTGTGCAGTAGTTATTAGTTTGTTATGTTATATGTATTTATAGTATTTTTAAGTTATATTATTATAGTATTGTATTTGTGATACTTTTGTATGTATTAGTTTATAAGTATGTTTGTAGTAGTATGTATTGTTTTTTCTATGGGCCTTAGTTGCCTGAAATAAAGGAATAAATAAATAAAATAAAAATAAAATTTCCTTCAATTTTCCGCTTTTCTGAATGATTTTACTTACCTCGGTAAATGGTCATACTCGTCGATATAATCTAAAGATCCGTGTATACCACCCGACAGGGCATCGAACACTCTGTGAATGCTTGCACGTATTCAATTTTCTCGACAATATTTCACTCTGCTGTTCGTTACTTTGCGAGGTCTCCACAAGAATGCCTCAAAACATATTTACTTAAGGAAACTCAATTACGTAAACCTAAATGTCAAATGTGACGAAAATAAAAATAAACTTAGAAATTTTGAAAATGTCAGCAATGTTTGTTTCGTATCAATATCCGGATTAGGTCGAATCAAATTTGGTTTGTAGGATCAGGATTTATGCAACGCTCTCAATTTCCTGCGACGACAGCGGAACATCCGGCATGCAGCGCGCCCCTCGCCCCCGACCGCCCCTGTCGGCGCCCACCATCGCCGCAGCCGCCACCGGGCCGAGCGTAAAATGGAGCGCGGGCATTTGCATAGCGGCACTCGAGCCGAGCGGACCGGCAAATTGTTGTCGCATCAATGACTCGATCAATACGCCATATCTATCTTCGACTACTCCTGGTGTTTTGTCGTATTGATCAAAATTCTATCGGAATTATCTGAAAGGATCATGGAACGTCCGACATTTACCGGGCAATGAACAGCATACAAGCAAACCAACATAGCTGAATATTCTTAGTTCTAAAAATAGGTTTTATTTTTAGAACAAAGAAAAATCCTTTGTTCTAAAAACTGATTTCATCATTGGTTTTGCTTGTCAGTTCAACGTCTTCCTTCCCTCCCATCCCTTTTTTCCAACTACATTCCGTTAGGGTCTGCTTCTAGTCTAATCAGATGTAGTTGAATACAATTTAACATGGAGCGAGCGAGCCCATCAGAATCTGACCTCACCACCACCTACTTATACCAGTTAGGCACCTATACAATATGTATCCCTTGGTAAAACTAAAAGACAGACTTTCGGGCTTCTGACTATTGCTAACTACTGTCAAATTTCCCTTGTGTAAATTTCTCTCAGGTATCTTTTGTTTTTACATATTTTCATTAGAAAAAGAAGCTATTTATTGGAAGTAGAAGACTACACGCATAGTAGGCAAATATTCCAGCAAGAAAATATAATGGTATGTTCTTAATGGGACTAAGACACACTTGCACTACAAATCACGAAATGCGTTTAGTTCTAAACGTATTTAAAATATCATTCTGTTTCTGCCAATTAACAATTGTGTGAAGATGATTAAGATAGAATGATCTTTTAAAAAAGTTAAAGTCTAAAATAGTTAGCCCACAGGAAAAAAATTAACCAGTGCGCAAATTGTAATCATGAGTTCTACATATTATGTTTCTTGATCCCCTAGTGTAGATAATTTTAATAGATTATCAAAAAAAATCGTCTGATTGATTGTAAAGTGTTATTTAATAAAAACCTTAGTGGTCAAAATGTATGGAACAACTAATATTTATTTTTATAACCTTTAATACTTTACTTGTGTACTTACAATTGGTATCTATTTATTTCTGATCCCAAAATGAGATATTATCCTTGTACATTACCTACAATTACTACCCTACTGAATGACATACACGTGCGGTAAGTCGGTATATATGTTTCAATAAACTAGTGAAAATTGTTAATACATATCACGCGAGGCGGCTCAACCAAATGAAAAATGATATTATATGGCAGTAATTGAATACATGATCGGAATATAATAGGCATAATACGTCAGTACCGGTGCCCTCCTGATGTGGAACTCGTTATTATGTGTGTACCTAACTTTTAATTAACTGCTATCATTATTTCAGCCACCTAATTAAAATTTGTTTTATAATTTAATCTAAAAAGGATTTACGTCAGGTGTAGTTTGTTGTGTAACTAATCGTGTTTAATTATATATTATTATTAGTATAAGTTATTAGTTTAAAATCAAATATATTTGACGGTGCAGCAAGTGGCGCCGTCTATGTTTGTTACGAAGTTACTAGGGATCACAGAAAAGGTCGGATAAGAGTATAGTTGCCCAACTATCGATAGTTTCACTATCGATAGATGACCTCGGAAACTGGTAACAATATCGATAGTGATATCGATAGTATCGATACCATCGATATCACAAATTAACTAATAGTATTGATTGGTAGCAATAGTATCGATACTATTACATTATAATACTACAATAGTATCGATAGTATCGATTTTTTTAAAGTAATAGTATCGATACTATCGATACAATTTTTGTATATTAATACTATTGCCCTGTATCATACTATCGATAGACTATCGATACTATTGATATGACGTCAACTATCGATAGACTATCGATAGTTAAGCGATAGTCGACTATCGATAGGCAACACTAGATAAGAGTGTACGGGCTGGTTACAGTCACTCTAGCAGAGCATCGCATCGATGGTGGCGTGGCAGCTGTCTTCTGATGCCGCTGTCGCACCACGTCCACGAAGAACTGCTATATTCCGGCACAAACCTGATGATACTGAACCTGTTGAACCACTAATACGATAACTACTTCTGGTAAAGGCTATCCCTGCGCCGTCATATTTATAGTACATTTTGATACAAGTGGTCAAAGTTTGTCCTTGCACTCGAGACAGGATTGCAGCCCGAGCGACAAATGCTCACGCGTATCAGACGACGTTTTGAATCATTTGCGAGGAAAAGAAAATTTATGCACATAATACACAATTTTATTGTGAAAATTGACTATCTGATTTTTTTTTTCGAGCGCCGTTCTTCGATCAAACTTTGAAGGAGAGGCACTGACTCGAAGCTACCAAACAGTTTAATATTAAAAACATAGAACTTGATAATTTTATTTATAGAACACAAATGTATGATCATTTGTTCATTCAATTAAATAATTTTATGAATTAAAATGTTTTTTTTTTAATCATAATTGATTAATTTACACAGTTTATAGATATACATTAACACCTATAAGCGTTGCAATAATAGTCACACTCGTGCAAGTGTGCTGAAAATACGTGTTTATCAGTGGCAGCTCAAAATTTAGATTTGGGCCCGGTTAATGGTAATAGACTTGCCATCAATTACATGGGACCTATGATATAACTGACGAAATGTGGGAGAACTAGACATACCCTTACTAATAAACGTTGTAGAGCGTCTGTATAGTTACACAACGCTTTGTCTTCTTGTTTCGAAAGTCAAATTACTGATATTCTTCTGATATAACGCGTTTATTAGTAAGGGGGTTAGTATTTTAGTACGCCTACCCTCGATACCTTTTAATACAGGCGTAATGTTATGTCATGTTTAATATTTTTCAGGCTGTTTACGACGCTGAAATCTAACTTTTTTTTGTACCTGTACTATGTACCTATTTTGAAACACATGAAGTAAGTATGTTTTATACGTTTAACTATAAAACTTTTAGCCCATTTCTCCTCTATAATATTCTATACCTTTAGTTAAAGGAAGTACCAGTCAAAAGAGATTGCGAATAGCCTAAAAAGTATCCGTAATAGCACAGAATTTTCCTTATTTCTGTCTAGTACAAGTATGATGGCACTACAACTTTGAAATCGAGATTCAGTAGTGAAACTCGCCTTTATTGCCATACAATTTTTTTGTTGTGCATGACTGAACGATCGAGCGCTGCGGAGACGTGCGTGGTTCGTTACTCGTCACGAATCGCAACTGGAATACACATTCAGTGCGTTCTAGTCCCTGATTCACAAAAAGCAACCGGTTTTATTTCAAAAATATTCCATATTGTTCTATCCCTGAATGACGTTCTTTGGGATTTTTTCTGTACGGGGTTCATAGGCACAAATAATCAGACCCAGAAGAGTTTTCATCGACCGATCATAGTGATCGATCGATGTCGTAACATACGTATATAGCGCAGAAAATCAACGTGAATTGTCACTTTAGATATAAACGGAAATTGAAGAAGACTAAGCTAATTTTATTTTAGTCTAGAAATAAATTATTCAGTGATTATTCCGCTCCTATTTGATATTATGTAGATGTATGTTACCATTGTACGACTAGGCACATAACTCGGAATATTTTCGCGAAACGCGGCTTAACGTGAGACTCGGGGTCCATTTCGGTTCGTTTAAGTTTGGCATTTGTAAGTCAACTGTTTGTGGAGCCTCCGTGTATGTCGCACGATGACAGAATTTGCAATGAAAATGTACTGTGTCAACGTGCATTGGCATTGTGAAGTGACATCTGGCTTGAAACGGTACGTTCCGACGAACATGTGTATGGTATGTCGGGGTTATGTAGCGGATGTCGTGTTACTGTTGTGATTATGTTATAGATGTCACATTGTGGGAATATAGTTGGGTTAGAGTATGTTCAGGTTTGACGTGGAATAACGAAAGTAATAAGCCTTACATTTTACTAGCTTTTGTCCGTGGATCGCCTATGTGGATGTCGGAAAATATCCCACGGGAACATACTAACGAGATTAAAAGTGAAGTGTGTTAATCCAGGGTATAAACTATCTGTGTGCCAAATTTCATCCAAATGCGTTGAGCGGTTTTTGCGCCAATCCGGAACATACATCTAGGCAAACAGAGAAAGGGACCAAAATTATTATTTTTTTTTTTTCAAATATATTGAATGTATGTATTTTATTATATGTATGTAATATACTTGTAGATATAGATTTTATAATTCTCACTAGACTTTTCAGTGTTTAAAATTAAAATTGCCTGCCCGACTAGTAAACAATCCAAAAACATCATTAAGCTGCGTTCATTTTATCAGAACAAAGTATAATAAGAGAAATATACGGTGCTAATGGCACACACAGTTTACAAAAACGTACACCAGCTGCTAGGCTTTCATTTACGCCTATCTTCAATTTCAAATACAAACCGGGATGTTTGTTGTCATAAACGCACCAAGGTAAAATTGCTACCTAAATATTTTAAATCGTAAAATCTGTTAGTCCTGGCGGAGTGACGGCGTGTTTGAGCTGTGGTCCTAAACAAATAGCGGGGTTTAATGAGGCCAGAGTACCGCGGGGGAAGGGCGACGGGACGGCAAGGCACACCAACTACCCTACCACTTGTTATTGTATCGTACTTTCGGGAACAAAACCTCAGTGTTGGCGTTTTTTGTCGCGATCCTATTCTTGGTGCTATTGAGAATTTTGTAGTTTCAAGCTGTTTTTTGTACCTACAAGTAGCATATCTTGTTTGACATATTTTGATCTTATTTCTCGGAATACCTTATTTTCTGTAGGTTGGTACCTTCTTCGCTGTAGTGGATGAGTTGTGAAGCTTTTTTTTAAGTGTCCTCGATTTCTGCGAGGTTCGTGGAAATAGCTACTGCAATTTCCACGGACGGTATCATACGAATCGGTAGTCTAGTTCAATATGAACATGGCAGGACAGAACTACATACCGTCATATGTATATATCATCTTCTTCATAAAAATAACGTTAAGTAACGAAAAATTCAACAATAATAAAGCTGCTAATTTAAGTTACCTCTCTCGTCGCCTTTGTCTGGATTTTAACCTTTACGAAAAGATGAACGTTCTTATTTATCTTTTCGTTAAGGTTAAACATTTCCAATTTTTTATAATAAAAGCAATCAAATGCGAAGAAAGAAGAGAATAGAGTATCCACGCTGTGGAATAATTACCTATTTAAAACGAACCGCGTAGTTTCTTGCCGGCTCTTCTCCATAGGAAACGACCAATTGGAACCGAGCATCTAGCTTCTGACGTTTCATAAGTGCCCATGTAGGTTTATGTGAAATAAAATATTTTAATAATAAAAAAAAAGTATGGTTTTAATGTAATGAAAATTTTAATCATGATAAGTCAACATAGGCCGTCAGCAGGCCAATGACGGATCTCACGTGGCACGTCACTGCACCCGCTCTTCACTTCACTCGCCCCGCGCAGCTGCCTCAAGAATCGATATTGCTTTTTTCTTGCGAAAAAATTAAGAGAATCACCTAAGACCAAATTTTCAAACGAATCTTGTATACGTGTACGGCTAGACATTCTAGAATTATTGTAGTGTTATAATAACGATGATAACAGTGCCAGTGTCTAACATAATCTACGTGTTGTTTGTGTATGGATCCTCGAGCAATTGCTAAAACCCACGGCGAGCGCGTTTGGCACGCACATGACGGGTTCCTTAGCTTGAACATACATACAGTACCCCGGTGTAAATATGACACATCAAACTTAAGCTACAGTTTCCTAGAAGAGCGGTGGCCACCATATAGAGTCTGCAATTTACTGGCGAATAACGTCATGGTTTTTATGAAACTGAGTGGTATGTTTTCCTAGAGAGCGTATTTTGACACCGTAAAATCAAACCCCGGTGCCATCACTTTCATGACAGCTGTCACAGCGCCGTTATGTGGCGGCCATGGCTGTTCTAGGTTTTAGGAAGAGCCTATTACTAGTGACAGAGACGGCGTTCTGAATTCAAAGCTGGGCACAATACCTATAATCCGTTAATCGTTAAATGACCACCTTGACATTTTGAGTAACGGATTGATTTCTAAGTTAACTTAAAAAATTGTTAACGGACTTTTCTTTCATCATTCTTAATTATGTACAGACGCCAGCACATCAAGCTACCCGAAACTGTCAAAATTTCCCAATCAACTTTGAACCTAAGGGTGCGTTTCCACAGAAGCGGAGCTGCGCGGAGTTCAGCGGAGCAGATCCGTGTAAATAGGTAGGTGTTTCCACTAAAGCTGCGCAGAGATGTGCGGTGCAGGGCTGAGCTGTGTAGCTGGGTGAAGTGGAGCCGAGCGGAGCTGAGACAAGTGGAGCGGAGCTGAGACGACCGGAGCGGACCAGAGGTGAGACTAGCGGAGCGGAGCTGTGAAGTGGAGATGAGCTGGACGAGGCTGTGAATACATTTGGTTTTCAGTCAGTAGGGTGTCTGTCGGACAGTGAGGATGCAATGTGCAATCCCGCTCTACCGCGCGCATCCCCGCTCTACACCGCACAGCCCCGTTCTACACTGCACAGCCCCGCTCTACACCGCACAGCCCCGCTCTACACCGCACAGCCCCGCTCTACACCGCACAGGCCTGTTTCACCCGACACAGCTCCACTAAGCTCGACACCGCTGTGCCCCGCTTATCTCCGCGCACCATACATTTTAATGTAAATCTTCTCAACTCCGCTAACACTATTTCCACTGAATCGGAGCGGAGATGAGATGTGTATTTTGAGCAAAGTGATTGGTCAATTTTTAGAAGTCTCTGCTCAGCTCCGCGCAGCTCAGCTTCTGTGGAAACGCAGACTTAGGGTGCGTTTCCACAGAAGTGGAGCTGCGCGGTGTTCAGCGGAGCAGAGCCGTGTAAATAGGTAGGTGTTTCCACTAAAGCTGCGCAGAGATGAGCGGTGCAGGGCTGAGCTGTGTAGCTGGGTGAAGTGGAGCCGAGTGGAGCTGAGACAAGTGGAGCGGAGCTGAGGCGGCCGGAAAGGACCTGAGCTGAGACTAGCGGAGCGGAGCTGCCAAGTGGAGATGAGTTGAACGGGGCTGTGAATACATTTGGTTTTCAGTCAGTACGGTGTCTGTCGGACAGTGAGGACGCAATGTGCAACCACGCTCTACCGCGCGCATTCCCGCTCTACACCGCACAGCCCCGCTCTACACCGCACAGATCCGCTCTACACCGCACAGCCCCGCTCTACACCGCACAGCCCCGCTCTACACCGCACAGGCCCGTTTCACCCGACACAGCTCCACTAAGCTCGACACCGCTGTGCCCCGCTTATCTCCGCGCACCATACATTTTAATGTAAATCTTCTCAACTCCGCTAATACTGTTTCCAGTGAATCGGAGCAGAGATGAGATGTGTATTTTGAGCAAAGTGATTGGTCAATTTAATAAGTCTCTTCTCAGCTCCGCGCAGCTCAGCTTCTGTGGAAACGCAGCCTTAGGGTGCGTTTCCACAGAAGTGGATCTGCGCGGAGTTCAGCGGAGCAGAGCCGTGTCAATAGGTAGGTGTTTCCACTAAAGCTGCGCAGAGATGAGCGGTGCAGGGCTGAGCTGTGTAGCTGGGTGAAGTGGAGCCGAGTGGAGCTGAGACAAGTGGAGCGGAGCTGAGACGACTGGAGCGGACCTGAGCTGAGACTAGCAGAGCGCAGCTGTGAAGTGGAGATGAGCTGAACGGGGCTGTGAATACATTTGGTTTTCAGTCAGTACGGTGTCTGTCGGACAGTGAGGACGCAATGTGCAACCACGCTCTACCGCGCGCATTCCCGCTCTACACCGCACAGCCCCGCTCTACACCGCACAGACCCGCTCTACACCGCACAGCCCCGCTCTACACCACACAGCCCCGCTCTACACCGCACAGCCCCGCTTTACCCGACACAGCTCCACTAAGCTCGACACCGCTGTGCCCCGCTTATCTCCGTGCACCATACTTACATTTTAATGTAAATCTTCTCAACTCCGCTATACTGTTTCCAGTGAATCGGAGCAGAGATGAGATGTGTATTTTGAGCAAAGTGATTGGTCATTTTTTATAAGTCTCTGCTCAGCTCCACGCAGCTCAGCTTCTGTGGAAACGCAGCCTAATATTTTAGCGATAAAACTGAAAATCTATTCAAGAAATTTGACGGGTTGTAGTAGCTTGATGTGCTGGCGTCTGTACCCAATGGTGCCGATTCTGTTGTTCACAAAGTAAACTAAATTAAGTTCAGTGCATCTTTTTCTTTCTATTTCATTAAGAAAAGGGCAGAAGTTAAATATTAGTTTAGTCTTGTCAAATTAAGATAAGTACTCCATAGACAAGTTTAGACGTGATTAAAAAATTGGCTATTGAAAATACGTCAATTTACGTCAGGCGCTGACTAAAAAATCAGCCCTTAATGAAATATAATGATTATTTATCAGATTTAAATTATTGACATACATTGTTAATCTAAATCGTACGCAAAATACGCGCATTGACGTGGAGTTACGGACACCAGCCCGTATCCTACCATCCGTACCTAATCTATACACAAAAAATATGCCCTAAAAGGCATGAATCGTCTTTGCAGAGATAAAAAAAGTCTCACATATCTGACTTACATATATAGTTATCTGTGACGCACTGTGCCATATGCGTGCGGGAATTAAAAGTAAAAAAGCACGCGTGTTCAATGCATTGTGAACCTAAATGCGGTGCAATAAGAGCCACTTTTCATGTGTTAGAAAAAATAAAGAAATAATTAATGTCAGTCTTAGGTAATTTCGAAGCTGTCCTTGTTTCACCTTACAATATCGTGTTCCCTCCGGTTCTTAAGGGGCATGCTCTCTGAGGTAGCCCGGGAGATTCTAATTTACTTTTTGCAATTAAAAAGGTCAGTGCTAGGTTGTATGCTGATTAAAATATGATTCGCGACCGTAACAAATGTGGCTTTACAGAATTATAATCTTAAGAATCAGAAATGCAACTCCTTAAGTTAGAATTGGCTTCAAATATCATGATTCCATGAAATAGTCATTCAATAGAGTAATATGAACTTAGAGAGATGTATTGATATTTTTTACGGTTTTACGGTTTCAATTCATTTACTCGTATTTCTAAAGATTACAAATCATTTGTACAGAAATAAAATACTAAAAATTACTTTACATTTTTGCTGTCCAGAGAGAGAGAGAGAGATTTTTTTTACAGGCTCCAAATTTTTACAGGGTGTTCGACTCATGAATATGAACAACTTTTGCTATGGAACCGACTCTGAGATCACGAAAAAAAAACTGCTGTCTCATACATTTTGGTCAAGTAGGTATTGAAGTTTTGTATTAAACAGCTGATTTTGTTTTCGTGTTTTCAGAGTTAGTTCCATAGTGAAAGTTGTTCATATTCATGAGTAGAACACCCTATAAAAAATTGGAGCCTATAAAAAAAAAGCATCCAGTATTAGTTAAATTAGTTATTTTACTTTATGACCCCCTAAGATGTGGCATTTAAGTAGTTTTTTAAATAGTATAATATTTTTTAAGTAGTTTTTAATAGTTTTTGTGTATTTTCTTTAATCTTTTGGTAGTGAGTTATAAAGTTTTGCTCTCTCATATATGATAGTTCAAGTACTAGGTATATGTAAGTCTTGTGCGCGCCTCAGAATACGTTTTTGTACCTGTATGTTTTTTGTGAATGTGATTTGTGTGTGTAAGTCTTTGAAAAGAATTTTACGAACTAAAATACATGGTGTTACATGTATATATATATTAAAAATGATAAATATCTTGGTTTCTTTGTAAATTTTGTATGTGGGTGTTGTTTATGATTATAATTCTTAAAATAAACATTTGTTACGGTCTTGAATCCTATTTAGGTCAACATGCAACCTGACACTGACCTGCAAATTACAAAAACGTAAGAAAAGGACATTGCTCTGCGCCCATACACTGTTCGCCCTGGAACCAAGAGCGTCGGAAAATTATGTTTTGTATTGTCGATCATTAGTAAACTCCTATAAGATCTTATTTTTATAGGGGACTAGCTGCAGAATAGATATATTAAAAAAAAGTATCAGATTTTGAGGTTATAATCGAACCATAAGGTATAGTTTTTCATAGCTCCGAGTGATTTTTAAGAAACTGAATAACAATATCATAGTACATTTAGCAAGTTTTAGTACCTACCTAGATAATTAGGTACCTCTGCAATTTTTTGTAAAGCCTAATCCCTAATCTTTTTCCGCACGGCATGACTTTTGGCAAAGATGGCGGCTATTAATGTTATTAGTCGCGTAAAATACTTTATAATGTTCATTTTGGCATGCAGCTAGTCCGTGTTACAAAAGTATTTGCAACTAATATACTAAAATAGACAATTAATTATCGTGTATGTCCAATACTTGTGTTGCACAGGGCGATTCTGGACTATATGCTTTGAATTTCGCGGGCTATCCTGACGCTTTCGCCTTAAACTCGGCCAACAATGGTGCCTTTCCGAACCGTTTCTTTGTTTTGCAATAAAAGCTTATTTAATTAACTTTTCCTATCAAGTAAAGTTGTTGACTTTTAAACATTTTTTTTCTCGGACGATAAATACAAACAGATCTTGTAAATTACATTGGGACTGGTGTTTTAAACTTTTATAAAGTATCTAAAGTGTTATCCGTATATCAGATATTATGACAATAATTACTCCTTCATTTCATTTTAACCTTTTAAGGTTTTTTGTAGCGTAAGCTCGGTAAAGCTTCAATTTGTAAGTACAGTCGCCAGCACATCAAGCTACTACAATCTGTCAAATTTCTTTAATAGATTTTCAACTTTATTACTAAAACATAAGTTCAAAGTTGATTGGGAAAATTTGACAGTTTCGGGTAGCTTGATATGCTGGCGTCTGTACTTTTATATTTTTACTAGCTTCTGCCCGTAACCTCCTCTGCGTGAAATTTGTTGCCCTACCCCCACCCACGCTGTCGCATCGTATTGCCTGCCCGCGGTAGTACTTGTTTTCGGTTAGCGTTCTGTCTGACTTCTTTTCTTTTTCCTCGTCTCCTTAGGGTCCTATAGTGGTGTTATATAACCTATATAGCCTTTCTCAAGAATTGGGTATCAAATGAAAAAAATATTTTTCAAATCCGACTAGAAGTTCCGGAAATTACCCCCTACATACAAAAAAAAAACAAATTTAACCTCTTTATAATATTATTAGATATAGATTTATGTTCCCACCAAAAACTTAATATAGAAACATTCATGAAGATAGATAGAAGAGCACAAAGGTAATGCTGGTGCTGTTTTTTTGTTGCAGTAACGAGCAAGAATCTAATAAACAATATTTCCTCTAATTGAACCTCCTGTTTGCCCGTAGCGTCAAGACGACACAGAAGATATGCAATGAAATAGAATGCAGAGTAGATAATGAAGGAGAGCGTGAAGACGGTGCAGTGGTATGTGGTCGGCCGCAGGAGAGAAGTACTTAAAGAAACAGCTGAGGCACGGCGCCGACTCCGCGCGATCCACCGAACATCAACACGCACTTATATGGAGAGGGTAATACCACCACAATGAAACTGATTTGTTTTTAAAGTGTACATTATTGAAATTGTAAATAAATCGTGCATATAAGTTTGTTTGATTGATTGCGCTAATCTCTGAAACTACCAGTTGGAATTGACAAATTATTTTTGCATGTGATAGCCCAGCGGTGTAGTTGCGTAACACGCTATCATTAGCAATGGGTTTCATTTTGACAGCTCAACAGCATTCATTGCGTTACTTACGTTGTTGAGCAGACACATTTTTCCAACATATGGAGCAATGGATAAGCAATATGCTTCAAAATGATTCAAATTGAGACGAATAGTGTGTTGGGTGCAGTTCTTGAGGAAGGCTTATTTAACATCACGCTAGGACCATTAGGAGCCGAGCAACAAGAATAGGTCAATTGAATTAAAAATCAGTTGGGGTATCTGAGGTTTTGCGCATTTAACGTTACACGTTGTATAAGGAATAGAGAATTATTATTATATATGTGTACATGACACTTAAATAATTTATAGTAAGTATAAAATGTAATATATTAACTGTATTATCTGAAGATGAATAAGATCACAGATGAATAAGATCAGACAGGCCTGTTGGTCTAGTGGTCAGTGGCCCTGACTGCTATGCCCAAGGTCGTGGGTTCGATTCCCACCTAGGACAAATGTTTGTGTGATGAGCATGATCATTTGTTCTTTGTCTGGGTGTAATTTATCTATAATATGTATGTATTTAGAAGTATATATATGTATGTTTATCAGTTGTCTAGTACTCATAGCACAAGCTCTGCTTAGTTTGGGACTAGATGGCGTTGTGTGAAAGTTGTGGATTATTATTATTATTATTCAATATTTTACGATGTTAATGGAATGTATGCAATGCAGCTATGTTTTATACGCCAATGTCAGTTTTCGTAGCCGGTGCTACGCAGCGTCTGCGACGGCGTACTTATATTTCGTATTTAGTTTTGTTTGTTATTATTTTTTTATAAAATTATTTATTTGTCAGGTTGTAATGGTATTGTATTACCCAGTAACTGTGTTGTGGAGGTCAGATAGGCAGTCGCTACATGTAAAATACTGGTATTCAGCTGTATTCGGTTAGACTGGAAGCCGACCCCAACATAGTTGGGAAAAGGCTAGGCAGATGATGATTTGTCAGGTTGTAATGGTTTACTCTCTTTTTACATCTACCAACCCGCACTGGACCCGCGTGGTGGATTCTCTCACAGAGAGGACACCTGTGACCCAGTAGAGTGGCAACATGATGGGCTGAAATAACTGTATGGGCTGAAATTATTCACAGACCACCTTGAAAATGCACAAAAGTTTACCATTTGACTCCTCCAAATTAACAAAAAGACGAAAGGACAATATTGCACAAATTCCCCAATCGCGAACGCGGTTTGCTAGAATACAATTACATAAACGTTCGGCCCATTTATATAATAGGATAAATAGGGAAATAAACATATATACAAAACAATACTATGACTGCAAAAAATCTTTAATTAATTGGATAAAACTTTTAAATTATGATGAAACAGAAGCACTGTTAACACTTGCATCATGATGCTTGGTTCTGTCCACTTGAACTGTTGCATGCTATGGAGTGCAACAGTTTAAGTGTTGTAGGATAGTGGAAGTGCGGTGGCACGTCCTCACGTCCTCACCTCACATCACATGTCGGCACACTTATTATACACACACACAAACCTAAACACACTCAAAACTTACACACAGACACATATACTCACACACACTCATATACTCACACACTCATTCAAATATTGTATTATTATCTTATACTATTATGTTTTATTTTATTTATTTTTTTTTCTTCTTTTATATTTGGTATGGAAGAGCGGAGTCTCCCAATACTACACGCACGCTCTACTGTCTGCATTACTTGCTTAAAGGGAGGCTCCAATCACTAATTATTCAGTTCTTGTAAAATGTTGAAGAAATAAATTATTTTTGATTTTTTGATTGATTTTTGATTATGCTATGCTCTTTTATGTCTGTATTGCCTGCCCGTTGGTGTCGTGGTCGCAAGCGTGACTGTTGAGCGTGGGTTCCTTATTTCGATTCCAAAGTTGGACCAAGTGTTATTGTTTTTTTACATTAGGAATATCTCAGTAGAAGTAGGATTTGGAGGGTGTTGGTGTGATACCCCCGTGCCTCGAAAACCACGTTAAGCCGCTGGTCCTGCGCCTGATCTCTCTCCGGTCGTGTCGGACTGTGAGATTAGAAAACTGTTATGAATTAATAGTAGATTTTTTAAAAGTAAAATTTCCTAAAGTGAAATGAACCTCATTGCATTTTAAGAAATATTATCTTAGCTTTAGCGTGTAAAACTCACCGTTCTAAATGATGTTTAAGTTTCATAGTTATTTTTTCAATTTGTTCAACATTTAACAATTAGCTACAATATTACGAACCAGTTTATTATTACTTTATCGATGTATCATCATCTCTATAGAATCACTGCAACAGCAGGCTTTCATTAAAATCTTTCCTTTCCGTATTATATGAACGTAGACTCTGAATACTAATGCACGTAGGATTGCACAACTTTATATTAATTTACTCGAAGAGTTTGGGATGCTCTCTCTGATTTATTTGTATTCATTACCGGAGATAGGCATGCTCTCGGTTATTATAAAGATTGCGGTCAGTTGCAAGGGGACTTATTTATCATACAGATAGAAAAATGTTTCTGTTTTCTGGTTACGAGATTGGAAACATACCCGATAGTGGTTTCGGTTTTTATTTGGAGTGTTGTTTAATCAATCTTACAGTTTGATGTGTGGATGTAGCGAGCAGTAATGGAAGAGTTTTAAAATGCAAATAGGACAGTAACCCTAAAAATTGTGTATATGTCTTTTAGGATACATAATCAGCAAATAATATTCCCACTGCTGGAATACATTCCTCCTCTCTTGAGAGCAGTAATCCACCACGCGGGCCCAGTGTGGGTTGTTAAATGTCACATGTCTTCGAAATTTTAGTTCTAGGACATGCCGGTTTCCTCACGATGTTTTCCTTCACCGTTTTGAGAACAGTGGTGATGAAATGATTTGCACTAAGTAAAGCGCCTGACTGGGTCCGTACGACCTACAACTCGTAAGTCGCGGCAGTTACCACTGGGCCATCATTGTAAACATCACAGTCTGTCAACAGTCTTTAATGATACGTTATTTTAATCATTTACATTATAAAAGTCTCGTGCGTTCAGTTTCATACCGGGACTCCTCCGTGCCTCGGACAGCACGTTAAGCCGTTGGTCCAGGCTGTCATTCGTGGATCTTTGACAGTCGTTACGGGTAGTCAGAAGCTCGAGAGTCAAACAACCAGTCTTACCAAGGGGTACCGTATTACCCAGTAACTGGGTTTTGGAGGTCAGATAGGCAGTCGCTCCGTGTAAAATACTGGTATTCAGCTGCATCCGGTTAGACTGGAAGCCGACCCGAACATGGTTGGGAAAAGGCTAGGCAGATGATGTTCAGTTTCAGTTAAAAACTTTTGAAGGTATCCTAAAACTAAATGGCATTGTGTTCGACAAGACTTCTCAGCCCTGAGTGCTAAGCGAGATGTGCAGCGAACCAAAGTCTAACTCTGTTCGTGTTTTCTAGAATTTCATTTTAGTTCACACGTTCATTGATTTCAAGTGCTAGAGGGTGGTTATAAAACCTCTTCAAGCGTTAAATCGACGCTCGTTAATAAAAGCAGTAATTGAACATTTTAATTAGTTGCAACAGTTTGATAAAATTTGCTCATTTTTGAGTTGGTGCGCGGTGGTAGGACAGTCGGTGAGAAGCGGTGCGGATCCAATTAAAAGCAACTGAGTCTACTTCTCATTGAAAGGTCGTACGAAGCACGTAACGTTGGCGGAATACACTGATGACTTCATTGCTTAGGGCTGCCCCACATTACTTTAGCTACTTGCCAGCTTTCCAAGATATATGGAAGATAATTTAGACATATTTATTAGGTCAACTTTTATGCAAGTACATATGGTGAGTAACTATAAAAACCAAATGAAAACTGAGCATCATATAAGCATTACTCTAAAAGCAAAACAAGCAATTTTGCAAATAATGAAACATTGCCACCAAATATGCATTTCAATTTTAAGAATCATGTCTTATTTATTGATACTTTTTAATCTTCATGAAGATATCTCGTTTCCTAAATAAGAAAAACAAACGGTCAACTCACGACAGCCCTTAAGATTAAAAATATTGTGAAAGCACTTAGCCGTCTCCGCTCGCGCGCAGCCCTAGCTGCGTCTACCGCACATACATTCATTTTTAATTCGATACAGCCGAAGTTTGGCACAAAGCGTGCGCCCGCGACGTGCAGTGAATAGTCGCGTCAATCTCTTATTATACATATTTAGATACTTAATGAGAGAATTGTTATCTCTGCTTTATATTAACTTTATTATAAAGTTTTTTTTTTATTCAATTCTTAACGAATAATTTTATATACATACAAACTTCTAATACTAAAAATTATTAAAATAAAAATATAATATCCTAATCAAACTAAAACTATTAAAAAACTAAAATATTGCGTCGAAATAATCCTCCACATCGCTGTCGACTGGTAATGTACCCGAGAGACTGGTGGCATTAACACATTGTACGGCAATGCTTAGCCTCTGGCCAAGGTAAAAGCCATCCCTTGGGGCACGGGAAGTGTCAACCAGCCGTTTAGAGTTTTCGGACCCCACGCGCCGATGATTTCAAATGGCTCGAAAATGTAATTTCCGATAAGGCCGACAGCAGCTGCGCCAGCACAGCACGCCGAGCCAGGAAGATGGGATGGCGCAAGAGTAGCGAAGCACGTTGCGTCCCACACTAAAGACCTGCCCACCCTCCATGGAAATAAAGACATGCTGTCCGGTCTCTTGCCATCGTCGCACACCAAGCCGTTGGGTTCTAATATAGCTGGAATGCCGACGGATGATGTCATTAATGTTCGCGTGCCACGCTAAGTGAGCCGCACTTCGGCTGCAAGACAGGCCGTGGTGTCCGAGGCTTTTGACATCTTCTCCACAGTGACAGCGATGAGGAGACAGCAAGGAGCTCCTAGTCGTAGGGAAGCAGTGACGTTAGTCGAGAGTCAATGAAAATTATAAAGTTGATTATTTATTTGGATTATGTCGGAAAAGAAACGAATGCAATGCATATTTCATCTAGTATTTCAGTTATTTTTCTTCGGAAAAAAAAAATAGATGCCTATGACACGGAATACCGTGTCGAAACCTGGCTGGGCCGAGTCACAATACTGTTAGATAACAATAGTTATCTAACAGTATTGTGACTCGGCCCAGGTTCTTGAAATAGTTACCTACAACCGCGCGGTAGGGCTGCCCGTCTACAGTATTTTAATTTTATCAACCTACTTGAGTTTCTGTCAAGTTTTGTGATTGTAAATATTGTATTTTTTAGTAAAAAAAAAATGTTGTGAATGAAATAGGAAGTGTTCAATAAAAATTTATGTTGTGTTTTTTGATTAGTAGGTAGATTTAGTAAAAAAAAAGAACACTTATAAATTTGAGGCTGAAAAATATTTTCGCCTCGACTGAGACGTACGAAAACTTTGACTGCTTTTAATAGTACAAAAAATCCGCATTCGGATAAAAAGTTTAATTAAAAATACAACTGAGAAACATTGACAAGGAGGAGAAAAGCTGCAGCTACTTTAAAATTGATATGCTTTGTTTTAAATGACGCTCGGAATATTTCCTCCATTTTTTCTACATATTCCACGAAATCATCACTGGGTATTATTATAAATTGCTCTTTGCCATATTAAGTAAGTTGTACTTATTTAAATGAATATTTGTCACAAATCGCACGCTTACTGCTTCCAAAACCATCACATCATCCGTTTGTCACTGCGGCGCATTTGTGATTGTTTGTCTACCGAGTGTATACCGAACTCGATGCGCGTAAGAATGACACGCATTCCGACCGTTTGTAGGTATGAAGATAGAATACTGTAGTAACATTACCGTGCCTATCAGAAGCGGAGTTGATGAAAATACAAATAACATTTTACATCATGATAATACAATGTCATAACAAGTATATTTGTTAAATGCGCCAAGGGTATTGATTAAATTTCATTCTATAACTTACATAAAATCCGAAGGAGGCCAAAAAGCGCGTAAATTTTCTTTCGGCCGTATTTCCCGAGAGTGTAGGTTTCCAATCGGCGCTGGCAGGTCAGTCGAGAGTCAATGAAAAGCGGTAAAGTGGTGCTGCGGCGCTGATTAAAGCCTGGAGCAATCGCCCCGGAAAGTATTTATAGGTACACCTGTTCGTTAGCGCCGCAAGTCCCGGCCAACTCCTTGATTAGGCGCCGACGGGCGTTACTTCTCTTCTACAACAAATAAAAGATTTTTCCCCTGCACGCCAATCGAAGAATCGACTGTAAGACAAAAGGATGCGAAGATAAAAGTTCGATTTTCAGTGATAATTGAATGGGGGTGAATCAGTTCTATGCTCTAAGATTTTAGTTTTCTGAGATGTTTGACTAGGAGCTATTTCTAAGTAAGTAGGTCGTCGATATAATTCAAGTCTACAAGAAAGAAACCCAATAGTCGGCATATAGTTGCATGAATGGGACGGATTTATGGCACACTTTACTTTAGTTACCTGTGTCGAGTTCTAGGTAAGGAGTAGATTTTGCATGTGAATGGGTCGGTATTCGGTGCACGCGTGGTGCGTGCGCGCCGCGCCGCCCCCTCCCATCGCAACCCCGGTCACGAAAGCCCTTAATAACATCACGTTTGATGCGCCTCTATTATTATATTTTCATCTTCAGTCGGTCCCATGACAGGGAGCTGCGGCGCGCACCTAATATAAAAACCTCCTAATTTAAATTTTTATACAATTTTTATATTTATCTGATTTGTATGAGATTTTTTCATTGGTAAGTGACCTTTTAGACGTGATTTTGAAAACTTTATTTTAAAAGAAGTACGTACTTCTCTCTATTACTCTCTCATATCTTTGTAATTAATTATG
Organism: Eremobia ochroleuca; assembly: GCA_949629135.1. Taxonomy (NCBI): domain Eukaryota; kingdom Metazoa; phylum Arthropoda; class Insecta; order Lepidoptera; family Noctuidae; genus Eremobia; species Eremobia ochroleuca. Next base: position 12,420,672 of record OX451386.1, on the reverse strand, counting down.
TATTAGGTTGCAAGTCAACCCGTTGAAGTGGACTTCACATAATATAACGTCCCACCAACTTTCACTTCCTCCTTCACTTGTCTAAGTTTCGCGGAACTGTTTCTATTGGATTCTGTGAACGTGTTGAAAAAGTGTATTTTGTTTTGTAAGTCGTACGTCATGCCCTCTCATCACCCTTAAAGTTTGTAACTCATGGTGACAGTATTTTTTATCTTTCGCGTAAACGGGACAAGCGTGTACCTACAAGTAAGGCCCTGTGCATACTGTAGGCGGATCACGTTCCACGAAAGAAGACGCTTACCTGAAAGTTTTCCTACCCCTTAGCACATTAACCAAACGACGAGGCTCGGCTTTAACTGGCCTTGTACTACTACAACCTGATGTTAATTCTTTATTGCTTTTATTCGTAGTTATTATTATGGTCTTAAACGGAGACTTGAAATAGTCATCAGGTTTAATGAGTTGCGTGTCGCGACGATATCTATCAGAGGTTACTATCCTTTTTTAGATTTTCGTTGAGTGGCACACAGTTCTAACTAGTAATAGGTATACTTAACAAATTATGGGTTTTTCATTAATGATGATTCTAATTTATCTAAGACACTGATATTCTTTTATTTATAATTACTAACACTCCTTATGACCAATTAAAATTATTCCCGAATAGTAAGCAGATTAAAATGACAGGAAACGGACAATAAACCCAAATTGTAAGACGGATATTCCTCGTCCCAACAAGAATCTCAAATATAAAAAGAAACATGTTGACAAATGATTACATTCTATATATTTACGTAGCGGAATGATAATGTACTCGCACAAAATGCTAACAGACAAATAACTTATCTCAACATTTTCCAGTGGCGGAGCTCAACATTACGTCTATTGTGTTCGAGTAAAGGAATCTCGTATTTGCATCCGACCGCACGAAACGAAAGGGAGCCCGAGAACGTACCGCACGAGACGAAAAAGTAATTTTTCATAAGGATCGAGTCTGGTTTTCAATAACACGGTAACTGAGTGCCGACACAGGTAGGGATTCTGTGCGTACTTGCAATAATATTAATGGATTACGTATTAGCTTTTATAACGTCAAATATTACTCTAATCTATTTTGCGTATTTTTTTGTTAGTTCTACTGGTTTTTGATAAATAATGATAAATGATAAATTATTTATTTTCTGTAAGTAGGTTTGTACAAACACTTTTACATGTCAATCGTATTTTTTTAAACTAGATGAGGTCGGCGTTTCCTATCTGACAACTCTGAGAAGAAAGGCCGAAAAAAAATCAGAGGTCACAGTCTTTTTTAAAGTCCACACATAATCTTGGTCAGATAATGTGAAGACCATGTAGATTTGGTTTTGCCTTTTCAGAACCATATGATTTTTTCATAACCTTATCACGCCATGGCATCATCATAATCAGTCTATCAGTTCCCACTGCTGGGACACAGGCCTCTAATCCACCACGCGGGCCCAGTGCGGATTGGTAGATGTCACATGTCTTCGAATTTTTGGTCCTAGAACATGCCGGTTTCCTCACGATGATTTCCTTCACCGTTTTGAGAGCAGTGGTGATAATAAATAATAATTTACACAAAATAAAGTGCCTCTCTGGGTTCTAACTTACGAACTATAATTTACACAAAATAAAGCGCCTCTCTGGGTTCTAACTTACGAACTATAATTTACACAAAATAAAGCGCCTCTCTGGGTTCTAACTTACGAACTATAATTTACACAAAATAAAGCGCCTCTCTGGGTTCTAACTTACGAACTATAATTCGTCAGTCGCGGCCTTTACCACTGGGCCACCAAGCACTGCACGGCGGGATCAAAATATTGCACAATAAATCTTTTGCTTATATTGTGATCATCAGCCTTTATAACGAAATAAATAATGACAGTACACCCTACGTACGATTAATCTCACAAAGGATTGAAATTATTTCACTGAAAATGAAAGCGAAACGAATGAGAACCATAATACGAGTAATTACCCTTCAGCGCACACCGACGGCGACGCCTACGTAAAAGGTATTCGGGTAATAAAACGTGATTTTTCAAAAGAATGCGAAGTTCATACTCATGGTGATGGAAAAGTTATACATAGGTATATTTTATTGGAACATGTCATAACTTATCAAACCAACTTAACGGTAATCAAATAAAAGGTCAGTTAGAAGATGGTCCATGCAGGATTATAAAACAGGTACCTACTATGCAACAAAAATCAGAAAACCGCTTCAAATAGGTAAGTACCTTTTACGTGGAAATAGTTCGCATATTTAATTAATCAAAGCGCCCCCAATTATTATTTCAATTGAATTTTGGATCACTGCAGATTCCGACTACTTGTGCACTCAATGCACCTAGCTGACAGATGGAGGTAAATTATACGCGACTTATTTGCGAAGTGAGAGCGACCCTTGGCGCGGTCGAGGCGAGGCGGGCGGAACGAGGCGCACTGACGAGTTCGTTACGCACGCCCCACTGACTCCGCGAGTGACACCCGAGCCTCTCCACCGCCGAATATCATTCGAAAAAATGTATTAAGTAAAAACATACCTTTTCAACTTCTCAACGAGTTCGCGAGGACACAAAATTGCAATGTCACCGCTCCACCTTCGAGAAAATTATTATACCTTGATACTTATTTGTTTGTATAACAAACTTTTCGTGTACTTAAAACGGAGGCTCGGATATACTCTTGTTTAAATGCTGTATAAAAACAAAATGACTGTATTTATTATCTACGGGATTTGTGTTCTTGCGTTTGTCTACCTTTATGAGTTAAAAGAAACGGTAGATGGTTGATCATAAAAGATATAGATGTTTGTGGTACAACATTTATGACAGCTGTTAGACAGGATGGCGGTTTTATCTCACCGTCCCCTCGATGTTACGTAACAAGTTTATCGGCAGCAGGGGCCATCGGCGTGTCCGCTTCAGCATTGATACGATCGACATTGATATTTAACTTTCCGTCACGTCACGTCAGCTAATTCTCATTTCCAACAAAAACGGCCGGAAATTGGATATAAGGATCTGCGCGTTCGGATCCGGCTACGTGACGTTTGTCGAACACGTCACTACACTATGTGGTAATTTCCGCTCTATGCTCGCGGAAAATTACTTTAGCCGCATGAAATTTCCGATAGCATAAAATAAAACCATTAAAAATATTAGATAGCAAACTCTGGATAAAACCTTCAAAACCTTTTTAAATGTGGCGATGGAGTGTTGCGATAAAATTATTTTCTGCTTATAGGTGGCTAACCTAATCTGGATTTACTTGATTATCAATACGAAACACATCTTTGCAGAATAATTGAATATGCCAGTATGTGTAGCATCGGAGCACTTAGAGCTAAAGAAAAGAAAAGTTTCGCTTTAAGATTGTTATTAAAACCACATTAACTTTTTCGGTTAAATGAATTTTATCATTACCGTACGTGTTTGGAATAAATCACTTAAAGAGCTTTTGGTCAAAATCTTAATTAAATCTGCTGAAAAAGTACAGACTCGTTGACAGAATTTAATATATTAATGAGTGTCATTATCCACACAGTGAAAAGTGAGTGTTGTTGGACGGACGTGGCCGTCACAGCGGGCGACGCGGACGCGGCGTGACAGCGGTGTCACAGTCGTGACGCGGCGTCAGCGGCGTGACGTCACGCCTCGCGCCTCGCACTCGCCTGTCGATGAACACGTCACATATGTAACGTGACATGTGGAAATAGTATTGCTTTATTTAATTTTGCCATCAGCCACTGTTGTTTGTTCACCTTTTACATACATTGCTGTTAATTGGTAGATCAAATCTAATAACAGTGTTTTGGCTCCGGACTTAAAGGGTACTTACGACTAGGCTTCAATATGATTGAATAAAATAATAGGTACATTCCTTTGCTATCTATCAAGCCCAACTCTTAACCTATTTCGCTAAAGGAATGGTAAGCCTGTTTTGGTTGCTTGTGTGCTACGGCGTAGCTTTCCTGCTACGAGCTCGGCCGCTACGCCCATTGGCTACGACTTTCATTAATTATTTGACCAAAACATTTAAAATATAATTACACTAAAAAGCGCCTCTCCGCCATCTTCTTTGATTACAAGACCAGCTTTACGACCTGTAAGCCCTTTTGCTTATACTAAATTCCATTCCTAAATGTATCTTGTGTTCGTATTTGCAGAGGCATCGCACTACAGTGGACAGGCGACGTGAAATTCTGAATAAGCAAAGCAATACGGACCGGAACGCACAGCGGGTGCCGATGTTTGTCTACCTATTAATATTAGTGAAACAGAACAGGTTTCCCAGATTACCATAATTTGCTTCGATGCATTTGAATAATGAGGACGTGTTCCCTCGGTTTCTCCGCTCAGCCTTTGTATATCTATCAAAGTTATTCAATTGTGAAACGTATTATCACTTGATGTAATATCAGATAATGGCATTAGTATCGATTTGTGAGAGTATGTTCGCTTACTCATTGGCTTGTTGGAAAAGAGCAAGGACCATAGAAGCAAAATACTTTGTACCTTCAGTGCGATTCTGTAACCATCTCACCGTGAAAACTTAGGTGAAGTGAGCGTGGAGTGAGCTGTCAGTGTGATCCCACGTGATACTAGGGATTGACCAAACATACATTTACAATCATAATCGAGTTTGTAATAATATTTTTTATGCTCATTATATTGATCATTTTATGTAATTTCAAAGGTAGTATTTTAGTTGTGAAAACATTACTACATATTTTGTGGGGTTTTAAAATAAAATAGCTAAACAGAAACTTAGTCAGAATATCAATGTTGTTTCTTTTTTTCTTTTTTTTTCCTAGACTAGTCCTTATACATGTAAGGACAAAAAAACAACGTTCATATTCTGACAAAGTTTTTGCAATACTAGTTTTGAAATTATATAAAATGATCAACAGAATTAGAATAAAAAAATCTTAAAATCTGGATTGTGATTGTAAATGTTTGCTTGGTCAATACCTGCTCGTAGCATCAGTGGGATAACACTGACAGCTCCCTCCACGCAAGGTTTCACGGTGAGATTTTTACAGAATCGACGTTAATTCGTCAGTGATTGTTATGAAACAATAACAATTGTTTCATAACAATCACTGACGAATTAACTTGCAATAATATCCGGAATATCGGGATGGCCCAGTAGTTAAGGCCTCCTCTCTCATGCACGAGGTTGTGGGCTCAAATCTGGGCAAGTACCTACGTGACTTTTTCTATTAATATGTACAGACGCCAGCACATCAAGCTACTACAATCTGTCAAATTTCTTTAATGGATTTTCAACTTTATCGCTAAAGCATAAGGTTCAAAGTTGATTGGGAAAATGTGACAGTTTCGGGTAGCTTGATGTGCTGGCGTCTGTACTTTATGAGTTTATCTTAGACGTTACTAAAATCAATGAAGGCAAATATCGAGAGGAGACCTGGACTTTTCGTCAATATACGTCTAATATCGCCAACCCGTCTTGAGCAAGCGTGGTGATCAATGCTCGTGCCTTCTCTGTATGAGAAGAGCCCGTTTGCCCTGCAGTGAGTCAATAATAGGCTGGTATTAACACGTTCGCTGACATTACGTCGAAGGACGGGTCACTTATTTTTAAGAGTATTGGCAGTACGTCGTGCAACGATAATTTTTCATATAAGTTTTATAAAGAGCAGTATCCACTGTAATACTGTGAGTAATTTCATATTTCTTACTGTCGTAACACGAGTATTTTGTGGGTAGTGTCATATTGATATCTCAGTCGCTCACACCAGGGGCGTAGCTACCGCCGTATCAGCCGTGTCAATGATACGGGGCCCCCGGGCTACAGGGGCCCCTAACGCGTGTAAGCAAAAATTAGTAAAATGTTAGTCACTTAATCTCGTGCTTCCCGGGAAAAAAACATAAAAAAAAACTGTCATACGTGCCTATAGAGTTTTCACTTCAGAAATGACAAAATTCTAAATGACAATTTCTAGGAGGAAGCGATAACGTATAATCAATAAATATTTATTTTAATTTAATGCAAGCATTTTTGTTTCTTTTGTGAGAAATCTTTACCCTTCATTTGGGCCCCCCAACTAATTTTGATACAGGGCCCCTCCAAGGCACGCTACACCACTGGCTCACACACACACGTAAACCGCTCGTGCACGAGTACTACGTCGACCGGCGTGAGTGACACTACGCCGTGAAACGTTTTTCATTTACAATTAGGATGGAAAATTCTACTGTCATAATGTGGTGTCAGGGTGAGTGCTCACTGTCAGCGAACGAGTTAATTACTTTAAAAAAATACTGTAATCTTTCATATTACAGAACATACTTGCAAAGTGTCTTTGAAACACAAGTAAATTGTGCACACCTCCACCTATACACATAATTATGGTATTAACCGATAACCAAAGACTAAGGACGACACATAGTCTCACAGATGAATAGAATCCCTAGCAAAATTAACTGAAGATTGTTTGGCGTACCTGTGGTAGACACTCACTTCAAGCCATAAAGGCACACGGACGTAGGAGATACGGACGGCCTTAGTTCACGGAAACAATATCTATCTAACGCAGCACTTTCAATCTTGTTAAGCCAAAATAGTTTGCGACTGTATGGTCTTCATCGCAGAAAAGACAATTCTAAGTCTCAATCTCATATATCATAATCATCCCTTAATATTTGTTAAGGTATGATACGAAAATAAGAATTTGAAATTACTGAACACACAGTTTTTTCGTTTCAGTTATTGCGAGCTGACAGTTGCAAAATGACGACAAAACGAAGACAGCAGATTTGAAAATATTCAATATTTTTTTACATCAAAATTTTGACATAACAAGGGCAAGCTTTGCCACAAAATAATCCCTAAAATAGAACACCTCGAGGTACATATTCCCGAAATTATTATAATAGGCACTTACATGTATTCATAAAATTGCGACTAGGTATGTTATATTATAATAATTTCAATTTGAGCAGGTCTCGTGACTGGTGGCGTGTACTAAGGACGTCGTGCGCTGGAAGGAAGGGGTTATTGTGATATTGCGGCGTCTCATATTGCCGACGAGATTTATGTGCGGGCATCGAGCGCGTGCCGGCTCGGCTGCGTCGCGCCGCCGTCCCGCGCCGTCCCACAGCCACGATCACGACACGACGCCTCTACCCTTCCGTATACGTTTAATACATGGAAATTCGAATTTCCTTATGCCGTATTAATAAGCGGCTGTGAACATTTTAAGGAGAGTTTAGGCCGTGTGGAGGCTTACGTTGGTTTGATCTGTTTGTTATAATGACTGGTTTCAATATAACAACTTTCTTTGATGTTGGTTTACTCGCATACAGGCTTACGTTATTGTGACTTTGACTGTCATCTGCTTCTTGTAATTCGATTCAACTAAAACAGTTGTAAACTCATTTGTAGAACCGTAACCTAACAACTCTAACAAATGGACACTAAACATTGTATTATTGCAGTGTTCAGTTGGCAGCCAACGCGACTGTATAATTCAAACCAAAAACTCAATTTGAATTCTATGTAAACAAGCTTGTGGTTTTCCAAACATATTCACATAAAATCATAATAAGCAAACTTTATCAATAGCCTCAGGAAATATTATTGAAAACTACAGACTTTTGAAGTCGTTATTGCGTTCGATGTACAAAAATTACTGGCCAATAATTAAAAGGGTTTACGACAGTTACTGTCGAGACTCGATAGCTTTTGTAAGTTTTAAAGGAAAAACAAATACCTAGTTAAAAAGGGAACCAGCATTATGTTACAAGCAAACTGCTACGAGTAGTTTATGCAAGTCGGAATCAGAGCATGTATTTTTGGACCACGCTTCCGAGTAGATAACTAAGAAGGAGTTCGCTCGTCCTTCTACAACTTTATCCAAGTTATACTTGGTTGATAAGCAAAATATAAACGGGAGTTGAGTAATATCGATCTACGGAATAAAAGTTTAATTGCGAAAGTTGTTTATAGTGCGCAGACGGCTAGGCGACTCCTACGACGGTCTCCGAGAGCGCGCGCTCTGTGCTCCGACAGACAATTACTAACAGTTCCTTAACTTGCTTATTCAATTTCAATTCAATAACTATCGATTCCTACGTGTACGAAGTTTACAAACTTGCTCCATTAAAATGTTTGTGAAAACAGAGTGTAATACTGATTTCAAAATGATGGATTAAATTGAAGTAGACTCCAAGAACGGATCATGTAAAATACGTCTTCTTCGACAAAACTTTTAACTTTCCAAGGATCTATATACTAAAGCTTTTTTTTGGATTTTTTTAGTAATTTCGTCATACTAAAAAAAAAAAAATGAAAAACAGATGAAAAACCTGAATGGTTTGTGATGTTATTTCTATCTAAAATTGGCATTATGGTGTATCCGTGTATACAATGTGCTAGTACTTTCAGCACTAAAATCAATCTTTAGATTACTTTCAGTAAGAGTAAGTCCCGACAATGCTTTCGTAGTAGTTTAGCCTGAGGCTGCACTTGCTCCGTGGTTTACAAAAATGAAACACGGCTCAACATAATGTGTACCTATCATATTTTATTTGTACTAGGTATTCTGTACCTAAACATCAAACAAGTTCATGGGCATTTTGTCCTCTGCCATTTATTCATGTTCATTTTTCTCATACTACATACATTTATTGGTGAATGTATAAATGAATTTAATTTTAGAGACGCTTTATTTTGATGGTATTTGTGTTTGGAAAAAATATTTTTATGGTTTCAATCGCCTAGGCTTTGTCTTTCACGAAGTATGACTATTTGCAGATTTAAGTAATATTAAAACGATACGATTTTTATTCGGTAGTTTGGTTAAATAAAAATTAATAAACGTAGCTATAGAAACTTCTACAAATGTATATTTTATAAATTATAGAAATAGTTATTTTAGAAAAAAGAGAAAAACAAATGACACTTATAAGAAAGCCACGAAAGTAATTGGTAGTCGAGATTACCAGCGGGCCCGAGGTTCAGGGCAATGAAACCTGTGCAGATTTATGTGTGGTGGTGCGTTACCGGTTAGCGGTTACAGGAGGGCTCCTCCGGCATCCCGTGGCCGGGTTTATCTTGTTTACGGGAGCGGTCGGCCAGCCGTGTCGTCGCGTCGCCCGCAACCAATATCGCGCCGACATGTTGTGCACGTTGAAAACTTGCTACTTTGTTATCCTTGTTTATTCGACACTATCTGTATGGCTGCTTCATAGAATGAAAGAATTGCGGAACGGTGAATTGCTTTGTGAAATGCTTTTAGGGATTTATAAATTTCTTTACCTATACTACAATGTCTTTAGAGGTTTAGAGATATTAACTTGGTCGTTGTTATTGCATAACGATTATTTAGGTACTGTGTCAAAGTTAATTAAAAAATCTACACTAATATCATAAAGAGGAAAGATTTGATTGTTTGTTTGTATTGAATAGGCTCCGAAACTACTGGACCGATTTGAAAAATTGTTTTACCATTAGAAGCCGACATTATCCCTGATGAACATAGGCTACTTTTTACCGCGAGAAAATGCTTCATTCCTACGGGAAAATGGGTACTAGGATTTAAACGGCGGGAATTCCGAATTCTACGCAAACGAAGTTGCGCGCGCATGCTAGTGCTCAATGAAATCCAAGCAGACAGCAGGCTCAGTAATTATTGCAAAAATAAACCATAAACAATCGGTGCCTAACTAAATAAGCGAACGGCCCTTGTAACACTTACTGCGTTAGCGGTCGCATTACGCTAATGTTTATTTCCAACATGAAGCTTATCTAGTCTTCTCAAACGACACTAAAATTGTTGGTTGCAAGGTAGTTAACCCTTGCGCGGGCCAGCGAGGCGGCGGCGGCGAGCACCGAGGGGCGCGGGTCGTGGTCGCCGTAAGCCCCGCAATAGATAAAACAGTGATAGAACATGCACCGCGCCGGCGGTATGAATAATTCATTAGTTTCACTTGCCACTTTTGTTGGTATCGGTGGATTTTCAGCGCTTCACACCGTCAAAAATATGCGTTGAGGGTCTGGTTATTGTTAGACTCTCCTCTTTACAGTCTCGTTCATTTTAAATGTGTCGTGTCGCGCAGAGATGTTTTATGAATTATTTACGGAAAATAAATTATACGTTACACGTAAAATCATGTTTTGTTAGTCTGGGGTACAGATTTCAGCTGGGGCGTTTCGATGGCTATTAAGTTAGGTACCTCTAAGTGTTTAAGTCAGATTCTATTAGTACCCACTTACCTATTAAATTACCTATCATTTACGGATCGCTATCCATTTGCATAAAATTTTAAGACATATTATATATTATAATTATATTTACGCATAGAAGCTGACGCATGATTTTTTTAAACATAACTACATTGACTAATTTATTTATTATTATTTTTTTTTTTTTGTTTCCGGGGTGGAAAATCCTAACCTAGCCTAACCTATTATATCAACATAAACGTTATGCCAAAACAATTATGGCAAAGTATTATTATTCCAAAATAGTTATGCCATAGTATATTAGAAAAAAAAACATTATGCGAAATATAAGGTACCCATCATATCTATAGGTACCTATCTCACTGTACTGGGATTCAGCTGCATACGGTTAGAGTGGAAGCCTACCCCAGCATATGTAGTTGGAAAATACTAGCCGGATGATGACGAAGCTGATAGTGATCTCACTGTCAAGTTTATATGTAAATGTTTTTTAGCTACCACTGCATAACTGTAGATATTTACGCCACATTTAGGTATATTTTAAGATTTATTAAACTGTGTTTTATGAAAAGAAAGTCAACATTCTCTAGGTGAAAGCTGTTAGCGAAAGCGGAGGCGAGGCGACGCGACCGTCTACTCTAACCACCCCTGTGAATCCTGTTATAATTTACGATCATCCCGAAAAATCCCGGGATTATTTTTATTCGATAACGATAAAGGTGCCGCAGAGGGTTACCTTTATTATCACTCAGTGTGGGACGACTCTTTTACAACTTTACACATGTTAGTAACGCTGAAATGGCTGACTCTCGTGTCACACTTTTGTGCTCTGCTTTCAAGGCTGTTTTATAAACATTATATACGTGTATGTTGTGCAAGAAATATTAGAGTAGGGAAAGTGAGTACATGTGCTTCTTCGAGTGTATTATAGAGGAGTGTTTTATTTTATTGTGCATGAGTGAGTCGCGGGGTTTTATCCACATATAAAAAATCAAAATAGGGTATCTCTTGGTTTATGCTGTATCATCAACATTCACATATTTCGCCAATCCCTTGCAACGGTTCTAGTTCCCCTTTTACGCTATACTATAAAAAAGTCTTCTTATCGGTTAAGGATAAAATGATAAGTAGTAACCAATGAGTTCGATTCCTGTTGTGTATAGTGTACCTAATTGGTTTAGTTATTTGGAAATTACTATTTATCTCCTAAGGTTGGAATTATACTCGATAAAAGGCCAATTTCGTTTGATGTTGAGCATATCGGTGAACGATAACATAAATTCAGTAAGAACGCGGTGCTTTGTGCTTATACGCTGACTTTTTTTTTTTAAAGTAGGTCACATTTTATATTTGGTACGTAGATACATGTATCTGCCTGCTAGTCCAGCCACGTTGGCGATCGAGACGGGCGAGGGGCGCAGGATTAGACGCGGCCGAAAGTGATCCGTTATAATTTGGAGGGTGGACAGTGACGGCTGGTACGCACAGATTAGCCCCTTCGATAAACAATAGCATTAGTATGCGAGGACGCACTGACCGCCGATCAGCCCAGCCGTGCTCGGATTAATTTGCCTCCTGAAAATTATGGAGGCTCTATGTGGACCGAAACGATCACCGACCCGGAGAATATTGCTTTGTTTTCACTTGTGCGCCTGCTGAATTTGTCTTCAATCAGGGTGAGCGCACAGTGTGCCACTTTCAATGGTTCGGTCGTATCGTTGTTTGTGCAGGTTATTAAGAGACTCTGGTCTTCTGAAATTCTTGCACAATATAGCTTAATTTATATGATACGTACTGGATTTAAGTCCGTACCGAGAACTCTATGTAAAGTTCACTGCCAGCCGTTTTTAAATGTAACTAGCTGACCCAGCGAACTTCGTACCGCCTCAGAATCAATAAGAACGAATTTATGAGAATATGAATTATCTTCATTTTATTTTCGTGATTTTTTGTCCATGTTTTAATAATTATTCTGCTATTCGGGGCGGAGACAAATCCTACAAATCAAAGATGATAAAAATTGGTCCAGCCGTTCATACAAATGGTGTAAAACGTGTATATTTATTATAGATTTTCTAAAATCTTCGACCCAACCCGGAAGCTAAAAGTTTAAAAAGTTTTATCAAAAACAGATCTTTTTATAATTCCGTTACTTCGACCTCCAGCATTTGTGACTTTGATTGATGACTATAAAAATAGCAAAGAAAACAAAGCCGAGGAACGAATAGAAACAAATCTAATAATAATACAATTAGCAGTTTTGTACTTCGTATCAACAAGAAACAAAACTCTCAGGATTCGGCAACACAATTAACAAAGTAAACAACACAACTACTCCATTCGTAAAACCTCCAAGTAGAAGCCAATGAAAAGCGAACCTCTTAATTTGGGGTGCTTTTAGTGAATGGCAATAAGCGTTAATTTTATTTGTACGCCCTGCGATATCCGGTTTCGACGGAAGCACACGCCTACTGCGCCGCCACTAAGTAATGAGGCTACTGTTACAAACACTGCACTCCAGATGAAAAGCTATAAATTATCACACGATGCACACTGCATTCTGAGCTCTAACTGAACGACGTAAAGTGTTTTATCTATTGTTCCGATGACTGCCCTATCCAAGTATTAGCTGACTATTTTATAATTGAAAATCGACAAGATTCATTTTGTGATCGCTTCGTCTGAAGAAGAAGCAATAAGTTAATTTACAGGCGACCATCGATTTATATCTGACATTTAATTAATTAATAGTTTTACTGTACCTTTAAGGCTCTTAATAAACTCTAATTTATATAAAAGTACATTACTTTGCTTCTCTTTGAAAACTTTTAATAAGAGTTATTTAAAATAACTGCGTAACGACCTAAACAGGAAGTGGCTACGAAAGCTCGTAGCGTCGTAACTTCTGATTTCATTTTCCATTACGTTGCGATTTTTAAATCGTTGTTTAGGTCATTCTATTAAAATCACTGCTTTGTATTTCAAGTAAAATAAATTTTGAGAACGTGTACCTATGTGTTAGTTAGAGTATACCTCGTATCTAGCATACTTTCCTTGTACTGAAGGATTATAACGCCAATTTCAAATTGTAGTAATAAATCCTCTGTGATGTTTTATGATAATTTCATATCCTCTGGGTTGTTATTGTAGGATGAGCTGGCTGCCGCACCGAGATGTTCAGAAACCGAGCTCCATCTCGACTCTGTAAAATGTTTCTACTTTCGTTGTTTTGTCCTGCCACTCTTTTCAAAATATAAGTGATGGTAGGAGATTTGAAGTTTCAAGACAGTCAATTTATACTGAGGCGTCTCGCTTGTTTGTGAAACACGCCATTGTGTTTATATTTACGATGTATCAGTATTCCTAAAGTGTACGAAGATATCGGAGCGTACACAATTTACGAACTCAACAAACTTAAAGCCTTATAAATCAAAAGCTAATTTGCTCCAGGATTTGGAAGTCGAAAGCGATGCGTACGGTAATGTGTTCTTTATATCAAAAACACATTTAAAAGAAGTTAGATTGGCTTACACAAGTTGGCGTTCGGCCATACGTAGTTGGAGCCTTTTCGGCGCCTCGAAGCCGGCCCTAATCTTCAAAGATTCACCGCAGATTGTTTGCAAGCATTTTGGTCCATCAAAATATGACGGGGGAAACTTTGTCTACGCGCCTACATTATTTTGACACCCGTGCTAGCGAAACATCTAATTAGATAGATTTAAAATATGGGAGGTTAAATCGAAGAATTTAATATTGAAATTGGATGAAAAAAGTTTTGCTAAAACAATAAAAGGTAACGAGCAGACCGTCTGTTTCGACATTATTTAAGTTTTTATAACTATGTGTGCACCGAGGGTAAGTGTATTGGGCTGTATGGAATATTAAAAGATTGATGTTTAAAACAAGCTTTATTTAGTTTGTTACCTACTCACTCTTAGTCGTTACGTGTATTACGTAGTAAGGTTGCACTCGTCGTCGCAGTGACCGCTATTCACACTCATTACACTCTGTTATTAATAACACACTCAGTGGCTTTGCTTAATGAATATATTTACAACATTTCTATCTATGTGGCGTTATCTTATATTTAGCAATTTGGCAACATGATAACGGTTACATTTACATATAGGTATGTTACTACAATATATAAACTAGGTGTAATTGACAGAAGAAAATTTGCATTTGTAAAGGATCAATACAGACAAACTGAACAATAAATCAATGTATAATCTTTAAATGAACAAATCCAAATGCGTACTAGAAATATTAAAATATCTGGGATATTAAAATGTAAAATACAGGAGTAGCACAAAATACATTCATATGAAATATAACTCACGCATCACAAAGTTTCCATTACCTCGGAAATATAGTAGGAAGGCAGGCAGGAGTCACATTAGGAATACAGACAGGATCTACACGACGGCACGGTGATACAGGAAACAATACAATATGCTCAATTTGGAAATTTTGTCAATTCAGTTAATATTTTTATCACAGCGAACATGAGGTTTACAAAAGCACAATAAAATAATAAAATTTAAATATCCTCTAGACACAATTTTATAATTCATTCAGTCTTACTCTATCTAATTCTTATATCCTTATACTAAAATCAATAACTATGATAATAGTGCACTTTGTATTATATATTAATAATAATATGTGTGCAGTGAATTTGTCTATTACATATGTTCACGGTCGAGCAGATTTTAGAACTATGTCAACGGTGAAAATAAATGTTTTTAGACATCTATATGAAATTCTGCTGAACCGTGAGTAAGTTCGAGGAACTGTTGTACATACAACACCTTTAGTTTATATAATTAACAACAACGCTTATAGTAATTACGAATATCATTTCGGTTATGAAACCTAAACGTCTAGTATATTGTAGGTTCATAACGACGGCGACGGGACTACGTTTTAATATTCGTTTTTATTCTAAGTTACCTGTTTTCGAGGACAATAAATTCATAAGTGTTACTTAAATATGAGTTATTTTTAATGTAACGGGTAGCTGTTAATTCATTGGTCAAAGCTCTAAGCTCAGTTATTTTGTTATTTCGTTTAGAAAATTCGTTATCAGCTGCTGTTTGAAATGCAAATTGTTTGTGTTGTAATCAGTTTCGGTATTCATCATATTAAGTGTCCTTTTTACAAGCTTTATACTCGTATAATTTCACGTTGAGGGTCATCTACAGAATGTACATTCTAGAGACCGGATTATCTGCAGATTAATTATTTTTATTTGTAGATTTATTACCAAAAATAATACAAAGTGATGTGTTATTTTACAATAAACCAGTTAAATCACAATATAAGCTTAATGAAATGAACAGCCTGGACAAGGAGTAAAGTGGATCTGAATTGCTCTCTGTATCGTATTAATTGATTCTGATGATAAAACTACATATTTCCACCCTGCATCTCCGTGCTAAAGGCTGTTGTAATATGTAGGGAAAAAGTCAGTCAGTAATAACACATATTTCGTAGTTTGATACTTTTTGGCCAAAAATAAACAAAAGAAGAAGTCGGTACTTTGGCCCCTTCTCAAAATGTTTTCATTGTTTTTTTTTTTTTCAGAGATCTAAAGTTGATTTTTTATTTTTAAATATAAATAATTTGTTGCATAATAATCCAATCTCTATTGTTCAAAAGCAAGTTACGGCTACAAGCTCGTGGTTTGTCACATTTAAAATCTTCTTCAGCAATCATTATAGAACATTGTTACAATAAAATTGGGATGTGAGTCGCCTACATACCGGCGAATATTAACTGATAATAGCCAGAATATATCCATGACGTGAAAGGGATTGTGAACGATAAAAACAATTTCCTTTTAATTTCCAGTATCTCGGGCGAGCCAAGCTCAGCTAAATGTACCTACGTGTATGCAAATGGACAGCGGATTCGGATGAATGACAATAGAGTTACATAATTAAATAATATGACACAGTGATTAGCGAAACTAAAACGAATGTGGAGCTTCTCCTCCAGTCAGCGTCGCCTGAAAACAAAATATTTTAATTTTAGTTATTAGTCGACGGGTTCTGATATTGTGTTTTGTTTTTTCTAAGGAAGGCTAATGTCTTCTATTTTACAGTTTTTATCAGATAAGAAATGTTTAATGAAAACGATTAAACTAACTTTAAGTTTATCACTATTAATTTTTGTTTTCCATTGAAAAGTGCGGCAAGAGAAATTCAAATCCTATTTTTCTCAAAAAAATATCATCCATGAATAGGTAAAAAGAAATATGAGACGTAAAGTAGGTACCTGTAACCTGCGATGCACCTCCTACCCAGTTCAGGTGCGTCTTCCCACCGCCTTCATCTGTTTTCTGTTTGCCCTTATCGATTTCGTTGAGGTTCGATTGATACTTAGTACCTGCGTAACAAATAAATAGATGAGTTCAAACATTGTTAAAAGATGATAATGTTTTGATCACCCTAAAAAGTTTGTGAAGGAAAAACGACAACGTGAACTGATTGGGCAAAGGATTCAATATGGCAAGGGACGGGCCGTCGGCAGGCGGTCGGCTAACAGTTATTGAAAAGTTGCGCAATATTGTCGAGTATCCGGGGCCAGCCGTAAATTCGTAATGGTTGCAAAAAATAAAACAGTAGCGTGTCCGATGTGGACGCCGCGCCGCCGCGCCACGCCACGCCGCAAAAACAACCAGCCGCAAAACGCAAAACTTACACTCGTGCCGGCGCAACCCCTAAATGGGTTTTTCAAGTTTGCGCGAACATGTTGAAATGATATCCTTCGGCTCTTGGGCAGATATTATAAGTGTGTACAGTTATTGATAGATGTCTATATTGATTATTCACGATCTTCTGTACGTATTTTTTGCCATAAGTATGGCACTGTCTGCGGGCTGCAATTTCAATTTATCGTGTTAACAAAGCTTATTAAGAGTTTGCAACAAGGAGGACGGGAACACTTGTCCGTAATAGGTTGGCGCAAGATGTTGTCCGGCAGCGTGGCCGGGGAATGCCCAAGTTCCCAATAACGGGCGAGTAACGGGCGAGTAATGAGGCGAGCCCAACAACTTATGACACCATGATATTACAATACACGCTGGCTCCTACGTCAATGATTCAGACATTACTAGTTCATATTACACGATTAGAGTTCATATTTCCATAAACCATGCCTTCGCATGGTTTATGGAAATATGTAAATGAAATCAATTATGGATTTTTAGTAATTTGTTACCTAGGTAAAACAAGCCGAAAACAAGTTTTTAGATTAAAGAGATTCTTCAGATAAAATTTCGTGTTTGCAAGGTTTTCAGTTAGACAAATTTAAATCGTGTATTCTTTTAGTACCTAGTATATGGACCTGCCGGTCGATTCTGTAAAAATCTCACCGTGAAATAATAATAATAATAATAACTAGCGACCCGCCCCGGCTTCGCACGGGTGCAATGCTGATCACTACATAGTAGTCGCTTCCCGCTGTCTGTCTGTCTCTATGTATGTTTGGATCTTGAAAACTACGCTACGGATTTTGTAGAGATTTTGTAGAGATTTTGTAGAGTAACTGATAATTTTAGAGCCATTATTTCTCGTAAAAAGTATAGGATAAAAAATCGTTATTGTGGGTTATCCCTAAGAGATACACATATACCATTGTGAATTTTTTGTAGACCTTTTTAAAGTGTACAATACTGTAGTACATTATTTTGATCTATCTCGTAGGATTCAGCCAGCGTTTGCAATGTAAACGCAAAAAATGTGTTTATTTACGACATCACATTAGAAATCTCTAAAATTATCAGTGTTTCTCTACTATATTATGCATGTATTATACATATAAACCTTCCTCTTGAATCACTCTATCTATTAAAAAAAACCGCATCAAAATCCGTTGCGTAGTTTTAAAGATCTAAGCATATATAGGGACAGACAGACGGAAGCGACTTTGTTTTATACTATGTAGTGATAATATTCCACAACTTTCACACAACGCCATCTAGTCCCAAACTAAGCAGCAAAGCAGCTTGTGCTATGGGTACTAGATAACTGATAAACATACATATATATTTCTAAATACATACATATTATAGATAAATTACACCCAGACACAGAACAAATGATCGTGCTCATCACACAAACATTTGTCCTGAGTGGGAATCGAACCCACGACCTTGCGTATAGCAGTCAGGGCCACTGACCACTAGACTAACAGGCCTGTCAAATGTGAAGGCCTGTAAATCATAAGTGAAGTGAGCATTTAATAGTATTAATTTCTAGCGAATGACAGCTCACTCCACGCTCACTTCACCCAAACTTTCACGGTGAGCTGGTTACAGAATCGCACGGCTGGTCTGAAATAAATGTTCATTATTATTATTATAAAGCTTGAGCTGTTTTCAATATCTTTCAAGTGCCAATTATCTTAAATGTGCATTCATTGAATTAGCATTTCAAGAGTGTCATCTACTTCGCCCGGAGGACACGGTGGAGCATACAGTGGAGGTCTGCCCGGCTTGGGCAGAGCACCGCCGCGTCCTCACGGCGGCAATCGGCGGCGGCGATCTCTCGCGTCCGGCCCTGGTTCAGGCCATGGTACGGAGTGAGAGTGCATGGGAAGCCGTCACCTCCTTCTGCGAAGCAGTAATGCTTGCGAAGGAGGAGGCGGAACGCGTGAGGGAGAAGCAATCTTTGCGCCCTCACGCCCCTAATCGCCGCAGGAGACGCCCTGGGCGTCGGGAGTCAAGAGCTGACTCCCGGCCACCGTAGGCGCGGGCTTGCAGACGGCGAGCAATGGGCAGTTCGCCGTCTGGTAAGGACCAGGCTCGGGTAGACGGCGCGTTGTGTTCCACGCGCGCCTCAAAGAGATGTCAGCAGTGACGGGGCCCACTGGGGCCGATGCTTGCCAGGGTCGTGGGTTGTTCGAAAGAGTTACCGTGGCCCTTGGCACAGGCAACTGAAGGAACACGGGTGGGTTTTAGTCAGTAAAAGTCTGACACACCCTCCCGTTCCGCCCAGAACGGGAGAAGTTATTTGATAATTTCCCACCCAAAAAAAAAAAAAAAAAAAAGAGTGTCATCTACTTCAAGGCGGATTATAACGATGTTTCAGCAAGGTAACATCGATCAAAGATCGCGATACACTTTACGTCTATTAACTTTGCATAAAGCAATTTTATAATAATTTGATGTGGAGATTATAATAACAGCACTTCATAAAATATTTTGTTTGTAAACGATTTGGTCATGCTTTACGAGGGCTCATAATATTCGGAGCCAGTTAACAAACTACCGGCTGGCGACAAGCAGATCGTCGTAACAGTTTACGATCTATAAACAAATATAACGGCCAGTAATAATAACTGAAACAGCAACAAACAATGAAAACAATCTGAACGGTCTCATGGGGGATACAACTCGTAAAGGTAATGTTATCTCTTAATAAACGAAACCGTTGACATAAAAATGTTGTTTCAATGCATTTTATTGGCATCGATATCAGATATTGATAAGCCCATTCGACCGCGACGTTTGCTTTAGTGTAATTAATTACTATTCCCACACATGAACATAATAAATTGCCATTATATAAACTGCGCGATACATTCATCCGCGCTCGAATCTATAAACCATTTTATTGCATTTCACGCTTCTTTACTTCTTGTAATTTAATTTAAACGTTAATACTACGTAGTCGGACGAAATTAAATTGGTTGGTTGTTTTCGGTACGTCATGTATAAAAACTGACAAATCTAGCTAGCCCAGTGTATCTTCCCATCGTTCATATCACTAAACGTTTTAATTTTGCACATGTTTTTTTTAATTGCATGTGACCTTATCATATTCCCGACTTCCATATTGTTGGTGTGTATTAAAATACTTGACTAGCACCCTTATTGCGTAAAACGCTGTCAATTATACTCTGAATCTTTATAAAGGATATTAATCTAATCCATTGTCTGCTCAACAACGTAAATAACGCAATGAATGTTGTTGAACTGTCAAAATGAAAGCCATTCTTACTGTAAGTGTTTTACGCATTTACCCCGTAGAACTTGTGCCAGAAGGCCATAGCTTTCTTACTTACCCTTGTCTGTAAGCGGAGTATCGCGGCGTGGAGGTCTGGAGGGTGGAGGCACGGTCACCGCGCGAGGGTCCGGGGTTGTGGTCGGGGGGGATGACGCTGTATTGACAGAAAGTGTAAGATTTTCAATGTTAAAAAATACTAAAAAGTAGCATAGTGACTTACCAGCTCGTGTTTGAAATTGTTTGTTTGCAATTTATTTTCACGCTGTCAAATCAACTATCAATTGATGTCAATTCCGCGTCTACTAATGCATCTAAGATTGGTTGATCTAGACCACGAGTTCCCAACGTGACTGATTTTGGGGGTTGATTTGAACTCGCGTTACCTGAGTTCTCAAAAAATATGTCCAACAGTATGGCTATTTTCCCGGCGAAATAATGAGTTTAATCAGTTATAGGTGCATACTTACTGTATAAGCGAATGGTGCCATCTGACTCTCCCCTCGGATTCTTAGCTATGCACTTGTAAGTCCCATAGTCTTCATTGTTTATGTTCCTAATCAGAAGCCTCATGTGCGTCTTGTAAGCCGGTACCCCTACAGTGTTCTCCATGTGATACTTAAGACTTTCATGAATCATATGGCCATCGTCCCGCGTCCAATAGTTTAGAGAAGTCGGATGTGCTTCAGTGAAGCATTCTAGAGTGACATTGTAGTAAAGCGGAGCACCGACGAGCTGATGAGGGATCCATAGCATTGGTGGAACTGGAAAATAAGATGAAAGTTCAAGTTCAACATCGAAAGATGTACTTTTGTAATTGAAATCGTAAATGATTTCGGCCACTTACAATCCACGCTGACTTTGACACGTTTCGATACGGTCGGCGGCACACCGTTGCTAGCTATGCACAGATAGGCACCCATGTCCAATCTTGAAATCCGTGCCATCTCCAACACTTCACCTTCCCATTCGGAAACTGGAAATTAACGATAGATAAAATCGGTACAAAAAACGAAGCAAAAACCTATTTCGATCATGAACAAATTCGATGTGTCACCGGAATGTCCCTTGCTGATGGAGATTTTTGAGTTGTCGTCCCGTTTCCACTTGATGGTGGGCTTAGGAGAGCCATTAGCGCGGCACGTCAGCGTGACGTTGGCGCCCTCGCGCACGATCACGTCGCTCGAGCTCAACGAGTCGTCGATGGTCGGCGGCACTATAAACAAACATTAATACCACTTTAATGGACGTGTGGTTTGATGCATGTTGTTTATTTATATGAAGATGTACTGTAAAGACTGACCGATAGTTATGACAAAATTTAAATGAAGCTCTTATTTTGGCACGTGTAAAGTGTGTTGAACTATTTAGCTTACATAATCTGTTATGTTATTGTAATAACGCTTCAGACAGGTTTTTATTACTTGACTATTTAACCCGTTCGTAAAATAAGACGAAACGATTCACGAAAAGACTAGGCACAGCCTACACCTATATGCTTAGACGCATGGGAATTTTACACTAGAGTTCCTTGTATAACAAAAGTGAGCACTAAAGAAGGATTGATTCCGTAAAGGGGTTAAATAGGGAATGAAAGTTTGCGTGGAAGTTCGTCAATGGGAAATCTCATCGGTTACACTGTTTCATGTAAGTTCGTGATTAAATACTAATCTTACCAACAACATGTAGGTATCCAAACTGTGTCTTGGCGGTGACGGTGTTGATCTGGCACATGTAGCGTCCACGGTCCTCCTCTCTGACGTCACTGATGTGCAGGAACCATGTGCGGTGCTTGTCGTGCGTGACGCTAACGCGAGGATTGCGAGTGATCACATGGTTGTGCACTGTCAGGATCGCTGACTGCTCGAAGTGCATCCACGCCACCTGGTGGTAACAAATACAAGATTAAACGAGGTACTCCAAGAGTTTTAAGATAGAGAGTCCTACCCTTTGCACAATGCTTCAACAATAATCAAATTGTGTCTTTATTTCGTTCCTTTTATTTTTTATTTGAATGAAAATCTGTACAGATTTTCCCATACGTATTCATTAATGTAAAAAAATTGGTTGAAATCGTTTGTTTTGTTGTGATGTATTGTATTGTTGCTGTTGTTTGTTTGTTGTATTGTTGTTTGTATTGTTCGTTACTTTTTAAACCGACTTCAAAAAGGAGGAGGTTATCAATTCGGATGTTTATATATATATATTTTTTTAATGATTGTAAATTTTAAATAATTTCTAGTCCTGTTGTCGGTACATACACCGTTTCTAGGAAAATTTCTGCAATATAATGAGAAAAACTCCCCTAAATAAATACCTTCAGAAAATGTAAAACGAGAAAACTAGGGTGTGGAGTATGCCTCAATGATTTCCAATCGCGCTCCCAATTGGACGAGTGACGTAACGGAAATTAAAGACTGCTCCGAAGACATATTTTTTTTATAAATAAAATGTAGGTGTCTCTCGAATATAATTCAGCTGTCACGGTGTGCGTATTTCAGGTTGAGTTTATATGTTGCGACGTTGATCTAAACATATTATAAATTAAAGTCGCTTTTCGTGTCGGTCTGTGTGAGCAAGTTGGTCTTCTAAACTAGGGATGTAACGGAACTTCGCTTCCGCCTCCGTTACTGCGGAAGTTCCGCAAGAAATCGTACCTTCGCCTCCGTAAAATTTTTGCGGAGTTGTAACGGAGGTTTATTTACGTCATAAACTCATAATCATGGAATAATAACGCGCGAGCAGCGATGCTCGACGACGACTCGGCCGCGTGTTGCGCGTGAAATGGTCAAGAATCAACGTGTGCGCGGTGGGAAGGCGGTTGGGGTGGGCGCGGGCGTATGTCAATTGTCAATGTCAAATGATACGCGACAGGAATAACATTAAATAACAGTAAACATAAAGCTTTTTCTTCCATCGTTCGCACGTACTTATCGGCGCCGTCAAGTTCATTGCCAAGTGAACAATTATTTATTTCAGTTGGCTTAATTTGTGAACCGCTTAGAAATCTTCTGGAAGGAGACAAATCCGCAAAACTGTTGTTTGTAAAATATAATTTGCCTCTCGTTCATTTTGATTACTAGAAGGTAATGCTTATATATGTTTATTTAAGTGTACTATGAATGTACGTATTTGAAACCATAAATTATGTACTATTTTTCCACATCCACTTTCACCTCCGCCTCCGTTCCTCCGCATCCGCGGAGGCGAAACTCATCGACTCCGCATCCTCCTCCGCTAAGTAGGCCTCCGTTACAACCCTATTCTAAACTACGCAACGGGTTATGCGATTTTCACTATAATTTAGAGAATTTGTTCTGGAAGGTTTATGTGTGTGCAGTAATCTCAATGTTCTAACAAGTCGTTAAAACCCTGCGAAACAGGGGCGGGTCGCTGGTAATAATATTACTTGCTAAAAACAACCGACTTCCAAAAAAACACTACAAAGTGAAAAATAATTTTAATTTTGGAAGTCGGTGTCGTTGGTTCCGCATTTTGGTTTTTTGACACCGACTTCCGAAATTAAAATTATTTTTCACTTTGTAGTGTTTTTTTGGAAGTCGGTTGTTTTTTTTACATATAAAATTTTTTATTTTTCACTTTTTAGTTATATCTACCCCAATCAAATTCATATAAACACTACTTGCTATGTAAATATCAGTGACAGGAAGCTGCATCTGCGTTTATAGGGTACAGACGTGATGTTATGTTGTGCGACTGCGTAATTATTATTATCATAAAAAAAAATTATAACCTTTGTAGTGAGTACAGGCGTGATATTATGTTGTGTGATGGTGTAAACAATGCTCAGATATGCTATAGCAACAATCGCGGTTAGTCTGCTGTTATTTATTGAAGAGTTCCCCCGATTTCTACAAGATCCCACCATCAGATATTGAAATGGTGACAATGGGACCACACGGGAAGCACCAGCTTTCAAATAAAAAAAGAATCATGAAAATCGGTTCACCCAGTCGGTTATTATGAGGTAACAAACATAAAAAAAAAAAAAAAAAAAAATACAGTCGAATTGATAACCTCCTCCTTTTTTTGAAGTCGGTTAAAAAAACCAAGAAAACAAAGCTAGACTATAAACAACAGATATGGGGAAAATGAACTCAGAAATTTTAAGGAAGAAGACAGAAGTACCTTCACTTTGACTGCGAGATGTTTCAATTACAAAACATTGGCTAATTAGTATAGAAACTTAGTGTCCGCTCACCTCGTTGCGAAGTGAAAGTAGTTCAAGGGTTTCTAGCAAGCCTGGGCTTACATGGAATCTTTGGACATATTTGACTGAAAAATAGACAGCTTCACAACGATACTAAAAATAACAGGATACCTACTGGATAGGATAAGTGAACTGTGAACTATTTCAAAATAAAGAAAGATTGGACGGGATCCAACCGAGACACAAAATCGCACTATATCTTTTTGATTTATTAGTGTAGTGAAATCGGTGTTCACAAATGTATAGTGTGGCGAGTGGCCCCGTACACTGGTACAGCTTGGTGGCGCGGCGTCTAGTACGCGAGTCGTCTCCGCGACATCTGTGTAATTGCACGGAGCTGCCATCGCGTCTCCGCTTCACACCAATTTCCACGGCATTAAGCGCTTAAAATGCATTTTACCGAGATTGTTATACTCACTACGAACAATCTCGCCACTTTTAATCTCCCCTCGGAGAAAAAAGATTTAATTCCCCCGTAGGTGCCTGCCTCCATCAAATTACGTTAGACTAGCTTCATTTTTCAATTATTCCGGTAGATGTACATTAGATCCGCACCAGAAATATAAAACATAGCATTGTTTTTTGAAAACTCTCAACGCTTATCATCCATTTTGAAATAAACAATTTCAGTAAAAGGCAATCTACAACTCAAAATGTTTATTGAGCGACAGCGAGCTTAAACTTTCGAACACTTTACAAGTTCTCAATGATTAAACGAGGGTTTGGCATATTTTAAACTTTAAAAGAAACTACACCTATAAAATTAATTAAAGTCGGGTAATCGCAAAAAAAAATTAACTAGAGTTAGGTGGTTTCTGAGCTTTAGAAGTTCGACGTGCATCCTTTATCTCTTAATCCTTCTTCAAGTTTGAATCATGGGTAGTTCTTTTTATCAAGATTGCGGAGGCAATATAGCGGAAGTTTGGGAGCTAAAACTCCTGCCGGGTCACATCTTACCTATCTTAAGTGATGCGGCTCTCAGCCGCTGTCTAATTTATAATGGACTTGAGGAAACTTCGCCCATTTTATTATGCAATGGGACGGTAACCCCTCTAATGACGGCGACCTGACTTGTCGGCGTAACCTGGGGCTCAGGGATATTAAACAGGCTTAGCAATATTTCAAACGACTTACATGAAAATAATTTCATGTAAAATTCTTTAAGTAAGATGTACTTATTTTCTAATCTTCGAAGTTTGTTACTTTGATATAAGTAATCTTGTAGAAGTGCTCAGAATTTGGTTGGGAGTAAGTCGCGTGAGGTGGAGCGTGGAAGCGTGGGGGCACGCGGCGCGAGCGACACGGCGGCGTGGCACGACGACGGTGTGGCGCGGTCGGTGACGGTAGATGTAAATCTGATCTGCGTAATTGTGGTCGGCGTCTAATCTAATGAAGGCGGTGTGTCCCTCTGCACCGCACTGATTGAATTACGAGCCGCAGCCGCCGCCATCACGACGCCGGCTGGATGGACAGTCTCCCAACTAATATGGGTACATCGATATTATTTTGAGCAAATTATAATAAAACGTCAAAATTATAAGACGCTCAGCTACGTATTACGTACGTCAAAGATTAAAGCAGTTATCTCGAATCCGTTATAACGCAAAGAGATATTGCCCAAAGTTCTCTTTTACTGTTCTAACAATTAAGATAAAATTAAATAGGAATCAAAATTTTATAAGCGGTTGGAAGATAAGCGTTGAGTGTTGAACTTAACGAAGTTCTCCAATCGTACCGCGAACTCGGGGGCTAGAAACATTTAGTAAGTGCACAAGTGGTCTGGGATTTATATAACAGCGTTTTAAATTCCCGGTATTCGCAAATAAATTATTGGTTTAATTTCAGAAAAAAAAAAACAACTTAATGGTAAATTACGAAGGGAAATATTTCCGTGAAATAAAATGGGTTCCCGCTACGTAAGTGAGTAATGAAGCTGGCGGAAGTGGCAGATGAAAATATGATATTCGTAATGACGGTAGCGGCTAACTAATTTAATTCGTCTGCGGATCCTAAACGAGTTAGGTCACGACGTCGTTACGCGAGTTGTTCTGCCGCTGCTCCCTCACCCCCGCCTCACCCCCGCACCGCACCGCTGCCGGCACTCGGCCCATTACTTCAAATATGCAAAATTACCTAACCGCAAATTTTATGGACAGGTTGCTGTTACATTTTTGAGTTTAGTGTTAGGTAAATCTGTTTATGTTTATTTAAAAACGGACTTGATTTAAAAAAATATGATGCGGTAGCCAAACATGATGAGTTCCGGTAGAGCTAGCATGATATCTACCAATATCTTTAACCTACTGTCGAAATGAACGCATCATTTTCATCGGACAGTTTACTATGATAACACTGAAAATCCGTCCTAAGCTTTACTTCTAAAGTAAGAGCGGCCTATTAACTCGTTATCTTTTAACCACCTTTAATTTAGGCCCTTCTTTCTTTTTATCTTAATTGTTGAGGCATTAAGGAGGCAAAGTTGAAGTTCGGTGGCACGGCGGGAGACGTTCTCGTCCCTCAGGACATGCCTGGAAGGCATCGTTTGATTTATAATGGACTCGTTGCAAACTTTGCCCATTCCACCGCGCACCGCACCGAACCTCTTTAACGACGGATCCTATCGCCGCAGGAGATGATTCGTAGACGTGTTTAATAATATTACGACAGATTTAATTATGGAACGTTTAAAGAGCTTCATCTTACGCTATTACCCTAACTTTGTTTGTTTCAAGTTGTGGAATGGTTCATATTTTTTAACTTGATATTCTCTCAGTTAGTGCTATTAACTCTGACAAATTAAGAATGATTTATTAATTTCATAATTTGAGGTCTGAATTTTTAGGTGTCGAATGTAACACCAGAAAAATGTATGACTGTCTCTCTTCTTCGAACCTTTATGAAGTATCTCCTAAAAACCTGTAGCAAAAATGATTATGAAATGAAATGAAATAGTTTTTTTTTCTGTAAATAGGATGTCGGAATCACATTTGCAAAAAAAAAACTACAAAGATTTGATTGGACCAGTCCAGTCAGGGCAAGCAATTGTCAGTAAAGCTGAACTCAGAAATTAAGGAGCTTAACGACTAGACGAACAATATCGAAGAATGGACATTTGCGTAGGTCGCATAAAATACTCAAACTGTCAGACCATCATTAAAACTAACTGAGAAAAAAAAATACCCAGACAGTTCTCACATTCATAATAATTAAAGTGAATAAAAAGTCAATAAAATACAGTAAATATTAGATTACTATACTTTGCTAATCCAACTTAATACCTAGCTACCAGCTTAGGATTACACTGTATCGTCGGTTCGGGCTAATATGCTGGCCCGCCGGTTCTTCCGATGTACAGCGGCGGTCAAAATAACGCTGTTTAAAGTATATTGCATATCACTGTACTCGGGGAGCCTGTGTTTCAGCTACCCAAAGGCCTACAATGCTCTGCGGATCCAGTATAACAACGCGTTTAGTGTGCTGTTGCGTCTGCCTCGGTTCTGTAGCGCGTCATCTATGTTCGCTGAGGCACGGAGGGTTCTCGGTATGTAAAGATGGTCACCCATCCACAGACCAACTGCGGTAAGCGTAGCTTAACCTGATCAATCGACCTGTGTGGCTGTTATTATTTGGCCACGGGCCCCTCGCATCTTTATTATCTGAATAAATTAATTATATACTACTTACCAAATCCATAAAATCTTTAAAACAATGTAAAATGAACCTGAAACCTAATTTTAAACATTTAGTAGGTGTGTTTGTGAAAAACGAAAGCTTATGATTGCACCGTGTAACATCCCACCTAAGTATTATACTAGCGTAGCGCTCACACTAAGTACTGTGTGAACATGTTGCACGTTTCAAGGCACTTCGATAATTTATTTGACTATGTTATTAAACCAAATATCATATTATACAGCGTGTATCAGAAAGGTGTGGCCAAATTTAAGGGTGTGGAACAGACCACCAAACTAAACGACTTTTTCCATGGGACCAACAACGTAATCGCGAAAAATAATCAGCCGTCGTTTTGTATGGGACAGTTGATTATTGATTCGCGATTTCGATGTTGGTCGGTGGAGACAGTGGTTCAGTTTGATGGTCTGCGCCACACCCTTCAATGTTACCACTTATTTCTGATATTGTTATAGATTACTTATAACAATGCAACAAAATACAATAGAACAATAATCCCCATTGCAATATACCAACGGGTGATCCAATAAATGGTATATTATTTTGTGAAAATCTTATCAAAGCAAAGGTAAAAAAAACTCGCAAAACTACTTAAGATACTTTTTGCTGGTCTTTGGAGAGATTTTCTCAGCACCCAGTAGCCGCTTTTGATACAACCTTCATAAATATGATAAATATCTAACTGTATGTTACGTATTCATAAAAGAAAATTTTACACACGATACTACTCAAAGATGAAATTTTCGCACGGAGTATAAAAGTGAGTATGTCGTAGTTACGTAGTAATTTTACACGTTGTATCCATATGTATAAAACATCAAAAATTACCAAAGAATAAAAGAACAACGCGCAGTTTCTATCAATGTGTTGTTCGTAGAATACTCTCCACGTCACAAAACGTTAGTACGGTTGACACACTAATGCAATGGCGCAGACAGAAATGAGCGAACATCTTGCACGAGACGGCTTAGCTTAGTTCTGCTAAAAGCCCACTTAGAGATCTCTTCAGCTGCGGATTTGTGCCGAGGGCTCTCCAAGTTTTCACGGAATCTTCGGCCAATAAGTTATTTTGGGGTTGATGTAAGTAGTGCTGATCGAAAACATTTTACAAGAAAAACTTCTATCATTATACGAGTAGGTTTTTTCACCAGATATGTAGCTTTTCATTTGACTTCGTATTTGTGTACAAAAGGGGTGTATATTTTTAATTAAAACATGAATCGGTATTCCTCAGTATTGTGTAATGGTGAACACGATCATTACAGACATTAGAGCGGCGGTAGCGCAGCTGGGCGGTCGTCGGAACAAGTGCTCTCGGCTCCTCTCATCTTGGGCTCAGTTTGCTCAGCCAGGCCCAGTATTAAGGCACGAGAAATATGCCAGAATTTGAACAGGCGGCGCTCGCATGCGGCGCGAGTGTAACATTGCTGCGACTCGTTGTGGCATGTTATTGCAAACCCACATACATGCTACTGCCGACTACCTATCTGACATTTCATGCCGATGAACCGGCTACGTGCGCATACTTACAGACATTTGCATAAAATACGAAATCTTTTCGTCGAATTGCCTCGTGAATAAAATTTAACATAGGAAACATTTATTTGAATGTTCAACATTGTCATACATATTAGTTACGAGTTATTAAAATACTTATGTACATTCTCATCTTATGTTATTGTAACCTATATTGAAATTATATGTATAGGCACCATAAACGAACAAACGCATCAAGGTATTAAAAAATTACGTTAAAAAAACTCTACCTTACTTATTTCTGTGATGAAACATGAAACTAACTATAAATGATAAAAATGTATACAACACCATTTTTACTCCTCAATGATATTAATCTACAAATATTTGTAAACTCTGAACAAATATCCGTAGGCGATACAAATATTGGTTGTGACGCGTGAATTAAACGCGATGCCCTAAACACAAAACCAAACGCTATTTAGATTCAAGATAACATTCATAAGCTGTGTCCAAATCATAATTTACCTATATGTTTTGCATCTATCCTAACAAGTAATACTCCGCCTTTCATCGCAATATTTCGCATGAGTCAATAATTCTAAAAAAATACGGACGAAAAGGCAAATCTTTTTAACCGATGCGGGAAACTAATGGCACAGGCGAGGCTTTCGGGGAAATCCGCTTCTTGTTGTCAATACAGGGCAACCGTGATGGCTCCCCCAGTTAAGCCTTTATTTCAGAAGTACGAGAACACTATCTCGGCTTTTATTGCGCCCGCACCGTAGACAGCTTCACAAGTAAGTAAATGCAATAAAATAAAAATAAAAAAGGCGGCCAAACGGAAATCAATAGACATACTATTGATGTTCAGCTGGTTGAATGTTTACCGTCTCATACGTTGTGTTGTGAATAGGGTTAAGAAAGTCACAATGTAAAATAATTACACGAACGTAGTAGTAGAGATCGGAGCATTTACCTACGGATTGGCTATTACTCGTACTAACTAATCTACGTTTCTGGTTAACAGTGGGTGCAGGGAGTTTCAGTGGGAACCGAATGAACCGGGTGCCCCCTGGGAGAGGGAGCTTGCGGTGTCGGCAGTTAGCCGGCGCGGCGTCACCTTGCGGCTTATCGGCCGTCCGGTCACCGGGCGCCGGCTGTCGGCGCTCGTCCGTCGCCAGTACTCACTACTCCGCTAGTTGTATTACTCGTTACAGATATATTGCGACACCAAATTGATGTCGTTAAGTTTAATCTTTCATCTAATGCGCAGACTATTAGTACTAATTCAAAACTGTTAAATTCACAAATAAATAAAATGAGCGGCTGCGTAGTTGCTACGGCGTAGCTGCTACGCCGTAGCTGGCGTAGCACTTCCTGATAAATTATTTTAATAAAAAGTTAACATACCTTTTCCGGATTAGTTTATTTAAATCTTTGCTATTATTAGGTACATACATATTCTTCCTTTAAATAGACTAAAACCACAAACTTTACATACTTTTTGAAAATATTTTAGTTTTTAAACCGTCTCAACCACAAGAGCGAGGTGCAAACTCGGCGTAGGGGTTGTAAATCATATCTTCCTCCATTTATATGGACACTTTATTACGACGGCGCGTTCTAAATCAAATGATAAAATGCTTCTTATTTTATGTTTCCTTTCGCCGCTCCACGCATATTGTCGTCTATTCACCGCGCTGCCGTCGCCTCCGACCTATCTGGTGAAGCCCATTCAGAGATGTGATTTTGTGTTTGTGTCGGAGATAAACAAGATTTGAAAGAAAGCTGTCTGGGACATATGTTGTACATATATAAGTCAACCTGTTGTGCTGTCTGTTGTCAGGTTGGGTGAGACATGTAACGATACCTTATAAGAGCCTAGGTTCTTGACAGAGCAGGCGAGGCGCACGCTGCGGCCAGCCGGCACCGTCACGTTTTGAATGACGTCCGTGAACTCCGGCTCCTCCACGACTGGAACAAAAACGATTTGTTTACTAAACTTCACACATGCGTGACTTTAACACAAATACATTGTATACACAAAATAAGTACTAACGACCTATTTTTTGCCTTTTCTAGTCTCGCGGCATATTCCAAAGATATAAATTTATATAAATTGGACCGATCTCCCCTTAGCCTTATCAAGCTGGCAAGATTTTGCAGTTATGAGGACATTTTTGTGTCAAGAGATACGATTTGTAATTCTCAAATTATCAAAGCAGAACGCTTTTAAACAAATTGAGTGGGCGATAAGGAATAATGTCGTCGTTTATCAAGCTCCAAGATAGATGGCCCTTGCTCTGCTCTGCCCATTTTAAATGCGTTTGTCTTCGACTTGCCAAATTGGCGTTCTTTGTTTTCTTCTTAAGTTCTTACTTTTATGTCGCTACACGAGGTGCGGAATGGTTAAGTATTTGATCGCTGCGGTGAAAATGGTAATACTGTTTGAAAAAGCGGGAAGTGTTGAACTGTGCAAGGAGAAGGGGTTATACAGGGGTTGAATAAGCAAGTAAACATTTGTCATCCCGTGAGCGAGGCGGGAGTCTATGTAAAGAAAGGAGCGATGTCGTCTACGACAACAGTATTGAGTCAGGGAACAGTCAAACGTTCGCAGTCGACGTGCTGTGTTTGATTAATGGTTCCAATGTTTAATGTGGCGAAAACAAAATTTAGAGACGAGAGTCAATGGGCTTTATTTAGTTGTGACGCAAAGACTAACCGTGTTGTTTGAGCATAAACAGACATCGACGAGCCAGTCCGATTGAACATGCCTTCACTTCGACGTGTCTGTACCTACGTTTGTGTTTGGAGAACAAACTTGTTTAGTGGGGATAGTTAGTCTGGTTGGAAGTTGTTTACATATCACCACCGCATTCAGACTGACAATAGATTTATTTTATTCCGGTTTGAGCAAATCGATGAAAATAGTAGTTCCAAGAAGTTTTTTATAGCGTGCTTTTACGAAATAAACTATTTTATTTGACCCACGTGTGAAGAAAATTAATTTCTAGTACAAAATTATGAGCTTGGTTTCTTGTACTCGTATGTGTATAATAATAATAATAATAATAATAAGCTTCCACAACTTTCACACAACGCCATCTAGTCCCAAACTAAGCAGAGCTTGTGCTATGAGTACTAGACAATTGATAAATATACATATAGAATTCTAAATACATACATATCATAGATAAATTACACCCAGACAAAGAATAAATGATCGTGCTCATCACACGAACATTTGTCCTGGGTGGGAATCGAACCCACGACCTTGCGTATAGTAGTCAGGGCCACTGACCACTAGACCAACAGGGCTGCCGAAGTAAGAAAGGTATAATTAACTTGTTTTGGAATGACGTTTTCACTGCCGAATCCCCCTCGCTCATCGTTGCTACTCAAGCGTAACCCCTGAAAATCTTGTTGACCGTGAAATACACTTGACTAATGACTTGACAAGTAAGGTCAAGATGATCGATTAAGTTAAAAAAATACTAACTAATACAAATTGTTTCTGTGTTACCAAGATTCATACTTCGCTTCATTAAAACACTTAACTTTCAGTTCTTTCAAAATATACTATTTCCTTTTAATTTAAACAAAGGAAGCGTATGGTTTACTCTGCAATATTGTCAATATTATACTCGTTCAATAGAGTCTATATTCATTTCGGCGTACGCAGCAGTTTGCCACAGAGCTAACATTTAGATTTACGTATGTTTGTGTGAGCATGGCTAAGGATACCCGACTGAAGATGAAAGCTCTGGTTGTTGCGTGTTTGCTCACCTGATCGTATTAGCTCTAAGCACGATGCTCCATTTTCTGCCCGGATGCCCCTGACTCAACCGATGTAAATCGCACATTACCATCTATAACGCACCCTATTAGCTGTGTATGCGTTTATCTATGTTCATTTCTAACAATGGATACAACATTGTTGGTCGGAGGTACCCAAGCGTAACAATGATGCGTATTCATTACGTAACACCTACACGATGGTAATTTGTAAAGTTCTACAGCTGACATTCCAAACACGTCGTTAATTTTGAGATCGTTACAATAGTCAATTACAAATAGAGTGCCATAGTAATTGAGGAATCAATTCTAATTAAATATTATTGTCGTGCCGCTAGATTTTCAGTTCACGCATACAATAAATCAATCTTCAAAATGTATCGCCTAAACATAACAGTAATAGAACGCCTTCAGAGCAATTACGTAAATCGACGTGTCTACTAGATGAATAACAGAGATTATTCAGGACAAACAACACTCACATGTAATAGAACACTATAACATTAGTTCAGTGTATCAATGGCGGTCGCGTCGACGACCCAAACCAAGATTATGAACCACGAGACAGTACAAACAATAACATCAATATAACGCGAGATACCGCCTTTACATATGTAACATGGTAATAATTAGTCATAGTAAGAGCATACGTACGTACGTTTAAGTTAATAAGGCGCTCGTAGAGACGAGGACTTCTATTTGTTTCAATAATACCGTACATTAAAATTAACAAGGGTAATGTTGGCAATAATCTTACATACCGCACGAGGCAGTGCGGCGCGTGCAAGGGTATTTAGGGGTTAATTAAGAAACCGCAGACAGCGGCGTGGGGGAGGGGTAATCCCTTTGTCACCGATGGCAAGACGCTGCCTCCGCTACGGCTACACGTTAGTACTATTGTTGTGATTACAATGTAGCGACGTGTACACCTTGTCGATTAAATTCCTACATGATGTTGTACCTTATAGCTGTATTTAGTTACGTGTTGGTACGAACGAACGAACGTACGTTGGTACAAACAATATGAATGTAAATATAATAACTTTGTTGAGTTTAAAACGAATTGTAGGTTTTATAAGAGATTACATCAATATTTGTTTCAATACGTTTCGTGTAGAGCTGCATATAGGTAGGTATAATTGAAAACAATCAAAATGGTTTGAAAAAACTAGATAAAATAAAGAAATATAAACCTGGAAGTTATTGTTAAAATTACTCGATCGAATTGCAATTTGCCAACAAGCATGCCAAATACGAGTGGCAATTCAAATAATTACGTCCGGGATTGGGTCGACTAAATATTCCAAAACTAATAATGAATGGGACCACAGTCGCTCCTAACTCGAGAATAATCTCATATTAAAGCTGGCCCTTATGCAAATGAGAAGCGGTCAGTCGGAAGTCATCAGGCGCGGACGGGCCGGCGACGGAGCGGGCACGGCGCGGCTCCAGCCCGCCGCAAATTGACAGGGCCCACACCGCCAAATTGATTGCGACTACACAGACACCTCGTTATAATACCCGTGACACGCCACCATGACAAATAGTCTATCGTTCTATGTTTTATCTGTTTTGAAAGACTTCTCCAATTATTGTTTTTACATCATAAAGTTTTGATGGAACACCACATGAAAGGGAAAGTGTTTTCAAAACAGCAAGTGAAATTGAGAGTGAGGCCTCGTGTGGAGGTACCGTACGGGCAAGTTCAGGGAAGTTTTAGAAACTCGCTTTTTTACCTTTGCTGACTACAATCCATACTTCTAAATAATTTTGTATAATCTACACTAATTACAATAAATAATTAATATTATTATTTTTGTATGTGATTATATACCTTTAACAACAATTATTAACCGAATGAATACCATAAATTACAGTGGTCTAGCATTCGTAACCTTTAATTACACACTCACATTAATATTATAAAGGGGAAAGTTTGTGTGTGTGTATGTTTGCTACTTCTTCACGCCCAAACGGCTGGATCAATTTTGATGAAATTTGGCACACAGATATTTTATATCCAGGATTAACACATAGAATACTTTTTATCCAGATATTCTTACGGGATCGAGACTTATGTGGGTGAAACCGAGGGGCGTAGCTAGTTAGTAAATATGATTATAATCCCTTTTTATCGTTTTCGAATTTGAATTATGCTTAGGCGGGTTTATTTAAAATCCAAAGTCCGAAAGTCTGGTTTGCACATTCTAGTTATTATAAAACAGATCAGATATTCTCTAGGCATAAATATTTGTTGTATTTCAATATCACCAATTAACACTATCCCAACATATACCCATTAGTTTGAACGAAATCAATATAAAGTTTAGTTATGGTAAGTGAGGTTCTGTAGTTGTGTTTCCAAATATTTAAGTTTATACGTCCCTTGTCACAGATGTGGCTCGTAATATTCTCATATACGATGAAATTCTTTTAAGAGATCCACAGATAAAGAACGTGGCGGCGGGTGTTTGGGCGGTTTCGGACTTTCACTTATTTGTATGCTTTACCCTCCGCCGGGACACGGACGTGACTATTCGAGATACATAAACCCTGAGTGAATACAGAAAATAGAAATAAAGTAACATACATAATATTTGTTTTAGTAGACGGATTGTGGAAAAAATTATGTCGGTACAATTGGTAGTATTTGCTTTTGTTGTTATTCAGCTCGTTCCTTTTTTATTAGGAGTTTTACAAGCGATTTGTTTAGTTAAAATGTACAATGGTTTGTGATTTGAAATATTTTCATTAATCAGTCTGCCATTATTCTATTCTGTAACTCACCAAAGTAAGCATAAGTTTTACAAATGAGAATACGGGGTCAATATAAATTAGCTAACGAAACTTCGCAGACCAGCACCCTAATTGCGTGACACACTATCAATCTCAATCTGAATCAATTTGAAGGATATTGCTAATTCATTGCTTCGTATGTTTGAAAAATGTGTCTGTTCAACAAAGTAAATAACGCAATGAATGTTGTTGAACTGTCAAAACGAAACCCATTGGTACTAATAGTGTGTTACGCAATTACCCCGCTGATGTGTATCGATACCTAAACATGTGTGGGAAGTTTGCACAGCAAACTGATATTTTAACTGACCACACTATGGTTCGGATCCCAAAAACAAAAAAACGACTTAATTAATTTTTGTTTCATTATGTTTAGATATCGATACTTATTACGTCTGCTGAGTTTCGCTGGGTAATTTAATTTGACTCTGCTTTATGCATGTACAGGTTAGCTTAGTACATGATAGAGACGATTGTAGTATGTGCAATATTTTAAGCAAATCAAGCAAAATACTTTGTTCAGCTTCCACGTATGTATTTTGAAATGGCTTTAAGCAGTCTGAGATGGAGCATTTAGGGGAGAAGAAAGCTAAGGGTTGCGCCCAGCGGGAGACATAAAGTAGATGCTATCAGCAGCATTAAATAAACGTTCCAGTGTCACATATTGTGTGTATAAAATAATGTCTGTAACACGCACAGAGTCTGGTGTGTAAGAGAGCAGTTTGCAAGGACTGTCGAAACTTAATCACCTGCTGAAACAATGTTTGGTGTGGGTGTGTCTTTACTAACTTTGAATTTCAATTATAGCAATCAGGCAGGTCAGGATATTGTGTGATAATCATTTCTCGGCATTGATTATTCGCTTACCTACCTATTCTAACATCTGCACGAAAACATTCGTCTACTCACAGGCCGCTAACTAACACATTTCAGTGAATTTATTGATTACTGAAATATTATTTCCTATGTGAAAAGTACTGTGAGCACCAGTCATCTAATCACTTCACCACCCTTGGTTGACTGGTAGAGAATGTCTAAGGCATTAAGTCCGCCTTTGTACCTTTTTGTGTGCGAAAAGTTTAAATCACTACATAGTCATACAAAGTCGCTTCCCGCTGTCTGTCCCTATGTATGCTTAATTCTTTAAAACTACGCAACGGATTTTGATGCGGATTTTTTTAATAGATAGAGAAATTTAAGAGGAAGGTTTATATGTATAATACATGTATAATATAGTAGAGAAACACTGATCATTTTAGGGGTTTCTAATGTGATGTCGTAAATAAACACATTTTTTTGCGCTTACATTGCAAACGCTGGCTTAACCCTACGAGATAGATCAAAATAATGTACTACAGTATTGTACACCTTAGAAAGGTCTACAAAAAAGTCCACGATGGCATATGTCTATCTCTTAGGGATAACCCACAATAACCATTTTTTATCCTATACTTTTTAAGAGAAATAATGGCTCTAAAATTATCAGTGTTTCTCTACTATATTATGCATGTATTATATGCATATAAACCTTTCTCTTGAATCACTCTATCTATTAAAAAAAACCGCATCAAAATCCGTTGCTTATTTTTAAAGTTCTAAGCATACATAGAGACAGACAGACAGCGGGAAGCGACTTTGTTTTATACTATGTAGTGATAGTGATCAGCATTGCACCCGTGCGAAGCCGGGGCGGGTCGCTAGTAAATAAATAAGAAAAGATACAGTATAGAGTAGCCAATGTTATTTTACCGCGTTTTTTGCGGTATGTTACACTTAATGCTAGGTATGTACACATGCAGCGGTTTTTGACATCGTTAGCAACAAATAGGCAGGATCAAAATCTGTGTTAATGTGAGATTTTAAAACCGCCAGCAAGTCGCTGGAGAGCCCCTGCGTGTGTACCTAGCATTAGACACACGCTTATTGACAAAACATACATATTTGTAGGGTCATCGGGGTCGGGTCATGTGCGGTCAGTTATGCGGAAGTACGGAAGCAGATGTTGACAGGTTGCGGGAAGTTAGCCCCTCTCCGCTCCTCTCCCCTTATCGGGCCCGTTCCTGTCACCGGCGCAAACTACTGATGCTCGGAACACCCATTCAGTCTTGTTGCCCAATCACATACAACATTATTTTTTAGTATATGCGAAACCCGAAACATATGTCTAGTATTTTTATGTAAAGAATCTATGTACATAATTTCAAAACTGTATCATGAAAAATCACAAAGTTATAAGCTTGTTATGTTAGCTGAATGTCCGTACAAAAAGTTGGTTACCACTTAACACGCGCCGCCAGCCGAACGGCCGTGACCTGTGTTGTGCGCATATGATTACGGATATGTACTTAGTTTCGCTAGGTGTTCAACTTGTTACCTTTTTTAAATATTTTTGGGACAAAATATAACATGGTGTAACAATTATTGGAATCGATTCATTTACTTATTCTGAACAAACTCAAGATTTCGAATGCCATAAATTGTAAGTGCCTATAGATATTATTACAAGAAAACGGCAGGAATGTCTGAATGAAAATATACACATCAAAAGTGTCTAGGGATCAAGTACGTTTTGGAGTATCGCCGTAATTGAGGATTATTTTTTTAACTTTTTTTTTGGGTCGTTATTGATTCTTTTTAGTTAATTTAACAATTATAATAAACGTAATTCTTTAAATTTTGATTCAAAATACAAAACCAGAATTCCTATAATAGTGTGTAATAGCGTTTTTACAAAACCATTACAAAATCTGCATTGGAACTGAAAAAAGTTGCATTGATATAGAGCGACGACATCATTTGACATGAGAAGAGATGATGAAAGCCGTCGGAATGTTGCAAGCTGGTTCCAGGCAACGTACTGTGGATGTCGCTTTGGGCACGCTATCGTATCACGGTCAGCGTGGCCGAGCGATATGGAGGACGGTCTCGCATCGCCACTCGCAGACAGGATCGGTACATCCAAAATACTGCTCGACGGAATCGTACCATGACCGCCATGATGTTGGGTACGAGACTCCACAGCTCTTTAGGCTTGCTGATAAGCGACTAAACCATCCAAATTAGTTTACGTGAAGTGGGTCTGCGTTCCCGGAGGGTGCTGAGAGTTACCTATAGCACCCCGCAATCGTAGGGCCCGTTTACAATGGGGTCGCGAACACCGAAATTGGAAGGAAGAAGACCAGCGTTGTATTTGCTTTTCCGATGAATGTCGTTTCGGTGTGAGCCGGATACAAGACGTACTCGAGTTTGGAGGACCTCTGGACGTCAAGAACGTTTGAAATTTTTTCAGGAAGTTCATTCATATGGAGGAGGAACAATAGTGGTTTGGGACGGTATTTGGATCGGTGGAAGAACCAATCTCATTTGGATCAGGGGCAACCTCAATGCTCAGATTTATGCGGATAGGATTTTTTCAGATAATTTTGCCTAATTACAATTTACAATTTTGCCTAATGAGAACCTTTGTGAGAGCTGGAGTCTGAACTAGGTTCGGGACCTGTATGACAGATCTCCAGGTGTATCTGATCAGGTAGACTTGTATGACGTGATCATCCCTTTGCAAAACCGGTTGGGTGATTCGTTTCGACTAATCACTATCACTACATAGTATAAAACAAAGTCGCTTCGCTGTCTGTCTGTCCCTATATATGCTTAGATCTTTAAAACTGCGCAACGGATTTTGATGCGGTTTGTTTTAATCGATAGAGTGATTCAAGGGGAAGGTTTATATGTATAATACATGCATAATATAGTAGAGAAACACTGATACTTTTAGAGGTTTCTTATGTAATGTCGTAAATAAACACATTTTTTTGCGCTTACATTGTAAACGCTGGCTGAACCCGTCGAGATAGATCAAAATAATGTACTACAGTATTGTACACCTTTAAACGGTCTACAAAAAAGTCCGCGATGGTATATGTCTATCTCTTAGGGATAACCCACAATAACCATTTTTATTCTATACTTTTTACGAGAAATAATGGCTCTAAGATTATCAGTGTTTCTCCATTGCACCCGTGCGAAGCCGGGGCGGGTCGCTAGTAATAAATAAACTAAACGTCCACACACGGCCATATTCGTAGCACGCACTCTTGCCGATGCTCGCATCAACGTTCTGCCGTGGCCTGCTCAATCGTCAGATCTCAACACAATTAAGCACACATGGGATATGCTCCAAAGAAGAACTCTGCCGAGTATGGATGCCGTGCATACCCCACAACAACTTTTTGACTTGTCAAAAAGAACGTGGACGGCCATTCCTCAAAGTAATTTTGATGAACTGATTTTAAGCATGCCAAATCGTTGTGATTGTGTAGATCGTTTCAATGGTAGAAACACAGATTATTATTATTTTTACCTTTACAATGAAAATATTTAAAAATCCTCTACGAAATATAGGGATAAGTTGTTAACTTAAACATAGGAATTAAAGGAAGAAGCCAGTCTGGAAGACTCGATTTGGTATGGGGATACTTTGAACCCTGGGGAAGGACATGGGCTTATATACTTTTTATCGACATACCGAAGCCGCGGGCGGAAGCTAGTTCTGATATAAAATCCTATGCCTTAGAAAACGACCATTTCCCCGAATATTATAAACACAATTCCAAGTTCAATGGTGAAACTGAAAAGTCTAGAGAAGGAAAACAAACCGTTGCACCGCAAGACCGGTGAGTTCATCAAATACTTTATAACGAATATAATTTTCTCTCATCATTTTAATAAAATTCGGCCCACTTATACTAATGAT
Source organism: Eremobia ochroleuca (assembly GCA_949629135.1). Classification (NCBI taxonomy): domain Eukaryota; kingdom Metazoa; phylum Arthropoda; class Insecta; order Lepidoptera; family Noctuidae; genus Eremobia; species Eremobia ochroleuca. The sequence continues at coordinate 12,379,676 of OX451386.1, read as the reverse complement.
AGCATTTACCGAAATGATCGACTGTAACAGTGTATTGTTCTATTTGGTACACCTATACAGTACAAACAAACGAAATAGTCTGGTTATTAGAATATCCGTGCCGTACATCCATGATGATGTTTACATACAAACAGCTTCATCATAATGTCACGGTTTGAAACCGAAGAGCACTAAACGTTTGTGTAATAAAGTTTCTTAAAGCTAATCACTAATTGAACAAGTGTTTCGGGCTGACGGCGTAAGATCTAATTAAAGCACCTACCGCGGTGCGCCGCTCAACCCCAGTTGGAGCCTATTATCACGCCTCCGCCTCCTATTAGCATTGTCTCCTCGAGGGCGATACTTATCTTTATTTAAATTCACTTCTTGGTAATTGGGTTGACGAGTCGACAACGTGATTTGCATTGATGAAAATTGGCCAGTGTACCGGGCCCTCGTAACTTACTTCGCCGCCTAATTTGTTTTATTACGTTTGTAAAACGGAGACGATTTTATCGCCTACGCGATTTGTTTACATCTGGTAATGTACACGGAGGTAATCAACCATAAACAGACACGTGTCTACGATACAAAACATGGTGGGAATAAAGTGAAAAGTTGCGCATTTGACGCTTACCAAGTCGTCAGTTATCTGATACTCTTTGTGCGAGAGTTATTGCACTCGTAATAAATTAGAAGGCATAGATGTCACTTGTAGCATATTTGCTGGCAGCGCCGTACGAGCGCAGTCAAAGAGGATGCGCTTGGTTATTTCTCATTACGGCACACGCGATAAAATCACACAGAGTCGTTGCCTCATTAAAATCTTCTGGTGCGCGCATCTGTAAGCCTTTTGTGAAGGCGGGAGCGCGCCGCTCTTGACGCCTTTCGCGTGTCATTTCGGGCACAATGCCGCGCGGCGAGGGACGCGACGCTTGGCAATTTTTGCTCTGACATGCCAGCGTATGCTTTTTATCAGTTTATCGAGAAATATTTTATGCGGATACACAGTTATTATATTCTCCTCACGTTAGATTCGTATTCCGTACTTGAATGACGTGTCATATCTACGGCGTGTGGTGCGCGTTGTGGTTACATCATACATGCGTATACATAAATTATTGTAGTTGTGAGATTACACGTCCTTTATGTATTATCTACTCAGTCGTCTGTATGTCTTCCACGTTTCTTATTACACAACCCGAATAAGTAAAGTTCTCATCCCAGACATACCATTGCTTGATACACACTTGATGGTTCAAATATGAGACCTCGACTTTTGGGAGAAAACAATTGTTTGGGTAGTTGCTTACTTAATATCTAATAGGTTTTAATGTTACGGATCGACGGTCTGTCACACACGTTAAGTTAAACAGGTGAATTTCTGAGAAACTCCTCTCATCTTTCAAAGTCGGTTGAAACTAAAATAAAGTACTAAATATTGTTGCTTATTTCTGTCGCAGAAACTATAATTAACTATTTCATTACAGCAGCGAGAGGTCTTCATTAAGGCCAAGTTCCGAGGAACAGTTTGTCGTGAACTGTACAGAAACAACCGAGTTATTATAAAATAGAATTATAAGTTAGACTCAACTGTTGCTGATGTTATGAAATAAAATGTTCATTCTATCTATGACAATTTTGTTAGGAAACGAAACGAGATCTCTTAACAAAAACAAATTTTAAAGCGGATTTCCCAAAACACGGTGTTCTTTTATAGTAACCGTATCCCAGCTCAGAAGTCGCATCTTCGTTCATTTACTGTATAATGAACCTCTAATTTGTTCTAATTCAGAAGTTTTAAAGTTGGCAAGATTCCAGTGTAATGGTAAATTGCGCAGTTTGGCTTTAATAATATACAAATTAAAAGTTGTAGATAGTGAGAAGTTGTAGAGTTTAGAATTTGAGCGCACATTTAGGCACAATTTGGTACAATACGGTAGTTCAATATTTAACGTGTTTCACTTTGCATATTCACAAGGCGGTCGGCGCCGGGTTACCGCTCGCCGCTCACCTACCGACTTGGAATGGTAATGCCACCCATTAAGCGCACTGTGCGGTGCGCCAGCCCTGGTATCTGCGACTTATTACTTCATTTTTGAATTCCAATATTTGATCATTGGTAACGGATACCTAGTCACGTTATTGTTAGGTCTCTGATTAGTGGAATCTGAAAAGAGATTTTTAGCTCCTTTTGCCCTCTTATTAGCTCTACACAGATTTATGAATTCTGACCATAAAGTCAGAATACATTAAGCTATGTACCCAATTACTGCTTATGACTATGACAGTGATCTGTGGTCTGTTCTACAGTAAAGCCTATGTTGGCATACACTATTTATGCACAATCCATCGGAATTCCATTCGTGTAAAACATTCAAATTTGAAAAACACTCCTGTTTTGAAATATTCGTGTATATTTTGTACCGTATTTTAAGCTGAGTCTGGTATGTTTCGATAGTAGTAAGCCGTATGTTTACAAATTGGCAATACAATATAACAGAATGGAGGGCACGTCGCCGTATCGTAACGCAATGGATGCAGGTCACGAGCGGCGCCTGTGGGCCGCGTCCTGGCGCGCGCGGCTCACGCAACACTGTATGTACGCACACGTACATAATATGAAATATTTCTGTTGCACCTTGCCAGTAAATTAATATTAGCCAATTAGTGTGTATCGCATTTTAGAGTAACATTCCATTTTGTACGTCTGAGGTGTATTGACTATGTGTCTGTGTAGTAGAACGTTTCCCGATATGATATACGAGTCGCTCGCTATTCAATATTTTTCGGCAAGGTACCTTATTTTATAGTCTCATTAATTTAATTTTGGAATTGTCTTGTATGTCAGTTGTAAGTTTTTACACTTAATTAAACACGTAAGAGCAGTGGTTTCCAAGATACAGGTTCTTAGCTAGTTTGGAATTCAGGAGTTCAGTTAGTTTTAGAAGTGTCACTTAGGTACATTATTGGATCCTAGTTCTTAGAAATATGATTTATTTTATTGAGACCAAATTAACGTTATTATTTGAGCGTTTATCATTATGAACAGTAGATTATTAACCAAGGGGATAAAGCAGTGTCTTCTGTCGCGGGTGACGATAGCGTAATGAAGGACTTGAGGTTTACTCCCGAGCGTAGCGAGGGTGTTAAAAACTTAAATCACGAGCGAAGCGAGGAATTTAAGACGACTCCTGAGTGTAGCGAGGGATTTAAGTTCACCCAAGACTAAGACAGCTTTATCACCGAGGAAAATACTCTACTTTTAGTACCATTTGCGAAAAAATTAACACAATGATAATACGAGATAAGCATTTATTCAAAATAATGACAATTAATAAAACTATTTGAAAAAAACAAAAACGCGGCAAATTCCTTGACTAATATTTTTATGTCGGAAAAGCAAAGGCATCAAGCTCATACGGCCTCGTCGGTTTTCGTAATTTTATTTAATAATCATAACTGCATAATAAATGCGTATTCCTTTTTCAAAAAGATGTATAATGCTTTATATACAAACTCAATGGTGTAAACACAGATGTAGTTCAGTATAAATTTCAGTAAGTATTCCAAATTTAAATCACATTCTCCCCCTAGAGGATGAATGAAATTCAGTACAATTTTCGTTCCCTGTTTTTAACAGATTAAGAATGACTATTGTTATGTTCGCTTTTTGTGGCATAGAATGTCATTTTTTTGAGCAAGTGGTACGAAAAAGTCATTTCCTATTATAACATAATGATTATACCTACATCTGTTTACACTTATTTAGTCTTTAGACTCGTATTAGTACGCCGACGCTGATGATACACTTAATAAACGTGAACTTGAGTGATATTGACGCACTTACTGCGAGTACTGCTTGGAGTCCTGTCTACTTGCCTACTTGACGTGAGAGTTTCCCCTGAGAAGAATAAGAGCGTGAAGAGGTCCTTCTTGTGCAGACACTATATGTGCACAACCCCTGATAGCAGACTTGTATTCGTATAAATAGTGGTTACTGAAAGTGATCTTAAGCCAGCAACCATTTAAAAATGTAATTTAAACTGCTCGACTGTCCTTGTAGAGTTATTTATAGTACCAAAGTACAAATAATTTATAAGTCGCGACCATAGAAATGTCTACAGAATTTTTCCCATAATATTTTCCTCTAAGATCCTGCGGACATTGTGAATTTTGCATTGCAATGCAGCGCACGGAAGTATGACGCAGCGTCTCCTAGGAATCAATGATCCTTCCCGCTCGCATATGTTTGTGTACCTACTCTCCTGATTTCGTCCACGGAGCGCGCACACAGGCGCCGGATGAATTTATTGTTTCGGTCATCACAAATCACCGCCAATGCTAGTCACATAGCATCACGCCGTACCACGCGTTCTTATCTGCAAGGAGGGTAATTGGCGTAGAAAGTTGTACGCTCATGTGATACACATTGAATGGAGCGGAATATGATCGCGACGACCACACTGACTGAGCACTTTCTCCCTGCTCAATAAAGGGAATCTGTTGTGTGAGATACCTTTGATAGGCAATCGTTCCGTTAGTATGTAGATGTACGCTTAGTGAGTGCAGTTACGTATTCTGTCGTCGGCAGCGGATCGTTATCTGTTTCCACTAAAGGAAACTGGCTTTCCACGAAAGAACCACCCCAACGGTTTCAGCGTCCCCCTTCGCCCGTCGCGACTCCTCCTTTTTGCGTTATTTCATTTTTCTTTGCTAACGTGCACCTGCTAGTTAGCTCCCTGCGGCTCTCATTGCGCCTGCAATGTTAGCTGCCCATTTCCTGGGATCATAGGAGGATATAAACTGTATCTTAACGTTAAACGTTTTAGAAAAAAATAAAACAACACACCGCTTTATATTCTTGAATGAGACGACAAAGCTAAATAAAAATATTGTACGTGCTGAGCTTGAGTACAAAGTGTAGTAGTTGTAACACAAAACGCAGGGTCGGCTATGAAGTTTAATGTTAGATGTCAGTACAAAGGATGGCGCTCAGCAGCGCTAGAACAGTCTCCTTGATACATTTGTATTCCTTACAGACAAGTAATCAATATCCGTTGAACGGCGAGAGCACGGACAGAACTGTCCTATGTTCAACAATTTTTCTTTCAATATCTAGCCAGTCTGTCTATTGTACACACACAGAACTTGAGCACGGTAGACAATATTAAATAATACAGAAATATATACCTACCTATTTATAGTTATTTGAGTGAGGCTATCAGTAACTAGATATATCACACTAATATTATAAAAGCGAAAGTTTATGTGTGTGTGTATGTTTGTTACTTCTTCACGCTCAAACGGCTGGACCAATTTTGATGAAATTTGGCTCACAGATAGTTTATAACCAGGATTAACACATAAAATAGTTATTATCTCAATATTCTTACGGGATCGAGACTTATGTGGGTGAAACCGCGGGGCGCAGCTAGTTGCTAAATTCAGTTTACCAAATCATAATAACGAAACATATTTCGACAATGTTCTGGATATTGTCGAAATAATTTTCGTTAATCGTCGTTCTCATTTCTGTCTATACAAAAAGATCTGCCGACACAGGGACAATATGATATTCTCGTATCGCGAAAAAAATAAAGCTGGTATGTACGGCGTCACGCGTGTGAAATAAAATAACAACGGCAACATGGTGCGGATGGGGCTTGATACATATTTGAATACATTACCGAACACGCAGATAATGCCACCAACATGCCATACTTATTCATAACGCCTTCTCAAACTGTGAATGAATACAAATACGCGCTCTCTCTTCTGTCTCCATAGACAGAACAGAGGACTCGAGTGGATTTACTGCTCAAATCTGGTAATTGAGAGGATTTGAAATATGCTCATGGAGATTATTAAATTAGGTGAGCGATCACAGGGTAAAATTTTGATATCACATTAATTAATAGGGTAAAATTAGACGCGTAGACTGTTGAAAGAAGAAATTGTGAAAGTCAATACGAAGCCTTGCCAAACTGAATAGTCAAAAGATTCCTCCCATATTCGCTTAAAAAAATGTAAATTTGAACGAATGCTATTCTAAGCACAACTTTTTCAGCGTTCATTGGTAAGAGTCGAATGTTGTACCGCATCTATTTCTATCCAGAACTGCTCTTTGCCAACCATTTTAAAACATATTAAAACAGAATTATATCAACGGTAAATAATTATTCCTGGATCCGCAATAAAATAAACATTAACTTATTTACTATTCACTTTAAAATGAGTGCACGATGCATTCAAAGAAACCCCGAGTTATTGGAACACTGAGCTCGCAATAATTTTATTCTCGACGGTGCGCCATTGGTGATGCGCCAAACGTCTTCAAACACATCCCGAATGAATGGCTCGCTACTTGTTGGTCTCGTTAAAATCACTATTAGACTGTAAGTGACGAATATTAATTAACAAAGGAGTTATTCAACTTCTACATAGAATGAAGGGTGAACAAATCAATATTGCTAGTCTGTAGATAAAGTAGGATCAGTAGCAGCGGTGTTTATTGTGCACGATGTTTGCGTGTGCGGGCCCCGGTCGAGAAGGCGTTCACAGTTCACGCTGATTTCCTGTAAACACATCTATTGTGTCGTCGACTGCCGACATGCTGCTCTCACACCCTTCATGAGAGAAAATGTAGCAAAATAATTATTATTTGTGTTACATTTTTTTATGCGTGCTCAGCCATTCAATGGACGAGAACATGACAGTGTCAATGTTAAATTACGCTTTATTAATTGCTCGAAGATTATTGTATGCTTTTTTTTCGCGTATTTTATTTCAAAATTTTTTACACTTATTCGCTTACTTTGCTAGCTGTAGTAAGAAATTATAAAAGCAGCTATCCGCTACGAAATGTTACGAAATTTTAATGTGTAGGTAAGATATAAGATGCATTTATTTGTAAAAACATGTGTAACATGATACACAGATATGCACAAATTGATGGAAACTAGTTTAATATTGCTAGTTCAACATGTTTTGCCAAATTCGGCGTACAAAATAGTTTATAATATTTCATTGGAATTATAAATTAGGATATAATTAAATTATTGTCAAAATTCAACCAATTCAAATACATAATTACAGTCAATACAAAAATATGGTCACCAGCGATGGACTTAGTAGTCCATCGCTTTTGACTATATTTAAAAAAAAAAAAACAAGCAGACAGCAATTATTTGTAACTAGTGTTACAAATAATTGCTGTCTGCTTGATATAATTTCGAAAGAGTAAACAAGTCCGTTGCCGGGGTAGATTTAGGTATTCATTCCGATTGCACTGACAAACCTTACGTTTCGGAACCAGTGTGCAGTGTGGGCCTATAACGTTCCCACTGCTGGGACACAGGCTTCCTCTCAGTGAGAGGCAGTAACCCACCAGGCGGGACCTGTGCGTGTTGGTAGATGTCAAATGTCTTCGAATTTTTGGTTCTAGGTAACGGAACAGTGTATGTATTTAATTGAATATTGAACGTGTGTATTTTAGCAAGTGTCAACATCTAGCTATGATTTCGCGTAATTAATGGCAATAATTATAACATTATTAATTACGCGCTATTCGTTGGTTAAGGTAATGAGGAGAGTATTAATTAACCGGTACAGTTAATTTAAATGACAGATAAAATTGCGGAAATAAGCAGTCAACTGTAGGAATGTAATAATTTATTGCTAGTAGTTGTACGGGTTTTAATGATGGATGTACAAATTATTGACAAAATTTTATGATTCAGCATGTCGATTCTGTAAAAATCTCACCGTGAAAACTTGCGTGGAGTAAGCTGTCAGTGTCATCCCACTGATGCTAGGGATTGACTAAGCAAACGTTTAAAATCATAATCGATTTTAATAATATTTTTTATGCTAATTCCATTGATCGTTTTATATATAATAATTTCAAAACTAGCATTATAGTTGTCAAAACATTACTATTTGTTTTAAAATAAATAGCAAAACAGAAACTTAGTCAGAATATTATTTTTTTCTAGGTTAAAACCCCACAAAATAGTAATGTTTTAAAAATTAAAATACTAGCTTTGAAATTTATATTATGGTCAATAGAATTAGCATTAACAATATTATGAAAATCTCGATTATGATTGTAAATGTATGCTTGGTCAATCCCTAGTATCAGGTGGGATGACACTGACAGCTCACTCCACGCTCACTTCACCTGAGTTTTCACAGTGAGATGGTTACAGAATCGGACTGCAGTAAACAGAGACAACAAAGTGAAGCCAAAGTAAGCCCAGCGGCGTTAATCTATATCTGTAGTAATAATAACGCTGACGAGTTTGTTTTTTTTTTGTTGGTTTGAAAGCAAAATCTCTGGAACTACCAGTCAGATTTGAAAAATTATTTTTGCATTTGATAACGTAATTCTTGAGAAAGGTTATTTAACATCACGTTAGGACTCTTAGGAGCCGAGCAAAACGAAAAAAAATCAGAAACAACGTTAAGAGAAGACGAATCGGGAGGGCGATGCGATGCGACGGGATGGGAGGGGGAATAAGAAATTTCACGCGGACGAAAGCGCGGGCAGAAACTAGTTATACATCCTCATTGGAAACCTAAAAATGACCTAAATCTGAAATAGCGTGCTTGACGAGTTTATAAAAGTTTTCATATGACTGAAGTGATTTGGGCTCATATTTAATAGTAACACGCGGTGTGTCGCTCATCCACGCTTTCAGTGTGACATTGTCCTTATAAGAACACAGCTATTGCATACCCGCTTTCTAGAAATATAGTGATGATTTATCTTAAGCTGCTCTCAAAGGCCGAAAAGATAAACTTAACGACAAATCAATTTACAATTAATTTTTCATAGACAATCCATTGATTCAACAAAGAAAAGCAGAATTACTGAGGAAATGCAGATAAGAGAAAATTATTTTTCTCACATATATCTACTACAATTTGTGGCTAAGTAATAACAGCCGCATGGATCAATCGATTAGGTTAAGCTACGATTGCCGTGGATGGGTAACTGTCTTTACATAATAAGACCCCTCCGTGCCTCGGAAAGCACGCTAAACCGTTCGTGCCGGCTGACATTCGTGGATCTTCGACAGCAGTTACGCATCACAAGCCCGAAAGTACGACAACCAGTCTTACATAAGGGTATTGCATTACCCAGTAACTGAGTTGTGGAGGCCTGATAGGCAGTCGTCATTCAGTTGCATCTGACCTGACTTTGACTGAAAGCTGACCCTCACATATTTGAGAAAAGGTATATAGTATAAAATACATTTTCGTATGAATTAAGTTTTAAACGGTTAAATTCAATTATTAATAGATTGCCTCTATATTTATTTTACTTAAAAAAAAAAAAAACAGCTGATTATGAAAATTAGGTCGAATTCCGTTTTGGCGAAAATAACATTTTTGGTCGGACACAGTAAAGTCGAGTCACGCGTAGGTGATCGAGGATTTCTATAAAGTATAATTACTTACTGCAAGATATTTTCCTTATGTAGAATTGAGATGGAAATAAAATATGATTAAAGACCTTCCTTGAAGTAAGTCTTAATAAAAGTAAGTTTAAATTAAATATAAAGTAACATCCTACCTAGAAAAGCTACGACCTTTGCCCTATAAAATTTTATATGTAAAAACAACAACCGACTTCCAAAAAAACACTACAAAGTGAAAAATAATTTTAATTTTGGAAGTCGGTGTCGTTGGTTCCGCATTTTGGTTTTTTGACACCGACTTCCGAAATTAAAATTATTTTTCACTTTGTAGTGTTTTTTTGGAAGTCGGTTGTTTTTTTTACATATAAAATTTTTTATTTTTCACTTTTTAGTTATATCTACCCCAATCAAATTCATATAAACACTACTTGCTATGTAAATATCAGTGACAGGAAGCTGCATCTGCGTTTATAGGGTACAGACGTGATGTTATGTTGTGCGACTGCGTAATTATTATTATCATAAAAAAAATTATAACCTTTGTAGTGAGTACAGGCGTGATATTATGTTGTGTGATGGTGTAAACAATGCTTAGATATGCTATAGCAACAATCGCGGTTAATCTGCTGTTATTTATTGAAGAGTTCCCCCGATTTCTACAAGATCCCACCATCAGATATTGAAATTGTGACAATGGGACCACACGGGAAGCACCAGCTTTCAAATAAAAAAAGAATCATGAAAATCGGTTCACCCAGTCGGTTATTATGAGGTAACAAACATAAAAAAAAAAAAAAAAAAAAAATACAGTCGAATTGATAACCTCCTCCTTTTTTTGAAGTCGGTTAAAAAGTATAAAATACGAGTATGAATCTACATAAGAAATGTACAAGTCTGGCAGTAATTGATCAGTGAATTATCACTGGAAGTGGTTCAAGTGTATCAATGAGATAAACTCGAAGCTCGGAGATTAGACGGTGCTGTCACCTCGAGCCCTCGAACTGGAGGGCCTCTCGAGACGAGCGACCCTCGCGACGTTTGTGAGCAAACACGCCTCTCACAAAATATGCAGAACGCGCCCTCAAATTAAGTTTCACCTTCCTGTCTGTAATGTTACTCAAAATAAAGTCAGAGAATACTGCCTGCTATCTGCTGCATATAGTTCGCTGTTCTATGTGTATCTACTTTAATTAGGAAAATTGTAAAGTTCCGCGACAACATTACACGAGATAATTCCGGGCTAGTTGTCACGATTTTATTAAATATGAAGTTTGCCGTGGAGCGAGTCGGTATTTATTCGTATCGTCACATTCCAAAAACAGGTTTGTCTAGCTGCTATTGGTACATACCTGACTGAAATTAACACTGATGTAGGTGTGGACATGTAATAAGAATTTGGGCTATTCAAAGCGCGGCGAATAATTAGAAATGTTCAGACGCAGCGTCCGCGAGTGATTGATGTAGTGGAAGTCGCTGCTATTGCCGTGCCTGTGCCCCCCCCCACTCCCGGGGCGACCCCCAGCCCCCTCCCGCTGCGACAACTTGGAGACATTAAGAATATTTAAATTGTAAATTGCTCCCCTGCACTGAATACCTATTTACCAAAAGTTTGCCCTTTTATACAATCGCCGCTCAAACTTGTGAATGCAGTTAACATACATTTTATTCAAATAACAATATCATAACGCACGAGTTGTTTGTAAACTAAACAAAACAGGAATTTAAGTATCTACATGATTATGCGACTTCCCGTATGGGGAGGAATACGAGAAATACTACCTCCTCTACGTATGCACGTTAGTACAGTGTTGAACGCATAACATTCCACCGCTAGAGTATCCCTTATTACAAACATACCATTTTCGAAATTTCTGTGTGCAATTTCAAAATAATTTGAATATAGTGTCATTTTATATATTATTGTAGTTTACAAGAACACACAGTTTTTTTGAATAATAGGTTGAACGATAGGTAACAGTTACCTTGAAGAACATTTAAGGGCACTCCACGTTAGTATACCTGCTTATTTGTATAAAACACGGATAATATTTGGTTAAAGAGGATTTTACGTGAACATAAATGAACGAAACAAATCAAATTCGGCTAAAAAGAAAAGTAGGTTTCTTTCAAAAACATCTACGACTACATAAAAAACGGATATAAATATGTGCGTAGGCAAATATTGTATAGTTATGGACTATCCAGTATCCACTTCAGAATTCCTAGAAAAATGATTTCAAGAGAGAAAGCGCGCAAATGGAGCAAAAAGGCTACGTTGTGATAACAATAAGGCTCGTAGATGGGCTCCTGTAACATGAATATAACAAACTAAAGAACCGGCTTGATTGAATCATCCGCTGTTCTTTGTCATAAATCCGACAACGGGCGGCCGTCTAACAATACGTCCTGAAATCGTTCCATTTCTCATTTTGTTACTCTCCCCTTTAATCTCGCATCCGTAGAAAAGTGGATCAGCGTTGCAAAAGGGCATTGCAATGCAGACAGCAGACATGCTCTGATTAATCTATTGTGAAAGTATTAGCTGGTTTCACTCTCTCAATTAATTAAGTGGAAGAATATTTATTTTATAGGATTGGTCAGCGTTGGAAGCTATTATTGGTATCGTTTGTTTTGTGCTCTCGATGCAGCCTTTAAACTTTATCGATGAAACACATTTTGTTCAGGCCATAAATTCATATCATTGTTTTTATACTGTGCATGTGCTCTAAAGGCATGATCCATAAAATGGTGGTATTCACTGTTCAAATGCGTTGTTAAACATTTATAAGTCTCATAAAATTCAGAGCGAGTGTTTTCACGACATAATGAGAGCAGATGGGCGTCCATTGACCAAAACAGTGTACCCCGTGGCCACTCGTGGCACCCCTGACAGACGCTCCGAGAAAAACAGGGCGGTTTTTATTTTCTCCGACTAATTTGAGGTTGCTTTTCAGGAACCCGGGACCAACCGGATTTCCCAGGGCAATCTGCCGTTTATACAAGTGAATCTTAATAAGTGAGGAAATAATCACGTTTATATTGTATTACGAAGATGAATGTTGTTTAATAATTGTGTACTTATAATCTAGAATACTCAATGTCCAGAGTAACAAAATACAATAGAAAAGTTAAGGGATATCCTTGATGAAGTCGTTTTGAGAAAATGGGCATCATCATAATATTTAGAAAATAGCGTCGACTACTCAACACAATTAAGCAGTAGGTAAGGCACCTAAGGCACACTTAGCAGTTTTAACATTTCTGCTCAAAAAAAAATAAAAAAAATGTATCTTGTGTTGGCAGACATTGGCCAGGAATAGAAATCGATTAATAGGACGAAAAAAAACGCCACCCATTTATAATCCACGTAAAGTGATGACAACAAAAAAGGGAAGATATAAAAACTCCTCATAAATAAAGCTGAGCGGAAGAAACATGCGAAAGCCACATAATTGTATAATTCCTGTTACCAGAGAGCAGAAAATCCGAGACAGCCGAGATTACAACCGTTAACCAACTGATCCCGGGACGGAAGAAAACAGAATGTCTCGCGACTTGGATAATGTTAAATTTATTGCAGCGCTAAAATGTTTACGGATATCGCGCGGAAACGAAACGCCCCGAGTACGGCGAGCTCTACTCACCCTTGTAAACACGTTTTATTGGCTTTATAATATGTTTTACGCGTGACGTTTTACAAACGATCCCCGAGGAGCGTCGAATTATTTTTACGGCACGTACTCGTACACCGCGCGAAAACACCGGAAAATTCAGTACACGAGGGATTTTGTAATTACACCTTTTAAACAAACAGTTTTTGTTCCATGATACGCAACGAAAACAGAATATGGGATTTCCTACGTTTTAATTGTAGCAGCGGTTGAGTGTTCAAAATATTCACGTAAAGAACTGTGTGTCCGGATGAATGATTAGTTTTTTGAACGATTCGGGCCTTTGCCAGACATGGGTGCTAATTTGTGAAATCACAGAGTGAAATATGTGTTGTATAGAGTGTGGAATGCGGCGCACTGGAACAATTGCACGCCCTAATACCAGTCAACCGCTTGATGAAGGTCCAGTCACCGCCCCCCGGACCCCCACGTGCCCCTCTCGCACCACTTCCTGTCAGCCGAACGTATACGCAAACTGGAACATACCTACGTGCTCTTGGGAAGAACGTACGTAACGTAAGGAAGCCCCCAGATAGAAAATATTAACATAAAAATATAGACACCTACATTAATTTAATTACATACCCATGTATGTAATTAAATTAATGTTCATCTACGGGTGCAACTGAGGGAACCTTTGAAAGCTACTGAAAGCTTTACCATCACTAAGAAAGTTTAAAAACGAACTACATATCCCCGATGTTACAGTTCTATTCTCTACTTACAGTCTGGAAGGTAGCCAACATTTTTTGCATATTATGACATTTCTAAATAGTAGGAAATCACCCAAAATATAGGTAGGTTCCCATATTATCGTCAAAGTTACCAAAGTTTTCGGAACAACTCGGAGGAGGAGTGCCAATATTAGAGGTAAAAAGCTGTTTATATAAATGCAAAACAGATCGGCAGCTTGTCAGATCGGCTCAGTGCAGATCCTACTGATCGAATATGGATTTAGAGTCGTCCCCATTTCGTCCGCTCAGCGACGCACCCTCCTGCCCTGCCGACGCAGTCGGACACCCGAAAAATAATCTTTCGACGTCTTACACAACCGCGACAAATGTTTGACTGTGAATGTTATTGACATTCCGTTATTGGTATTTCGAAATATTTCGAAGGTAATCGTAATTTAATATTATTATAAAGTTTGCCAACTTCAAAGAAACATTAATGGTTTTATGGGACATCAAAAGTATTACATGGAATATCTAGGGAGAGTATCATCACATTTTGCAAATGTAGGTACCTAAGTCCTATACACATTTTATTTTAAATCAAATTATAATATCTAACCAAAAATATCCAACTCGCAAAGAAGTTAATTTTAACAACGTACAAAAAAATCTCGGTAACCAAACCGACTTGGTCGATTTCCTTATCATTCGATATACGTATTAGTGTTGAATGCGAATTTCCTTTCAATACGGCCGTACCTTCGTCCCCGGCTGCGGCTGAATCCAGTCGGAGGGATATTAAAACTTTCCGCCCGCTGTGCTCCGGCCCTTTGTACTGGAGAGCGCTACGAGTCCGACTTGCCGCCGACCGATCTCCAATACTTCTTAAAAATGTACAGAACTAATTTGACTTTCCAAATGTAGGTATATAAATAAGTAAAAATGCATTATCGATATTTCCTGCGGACCACGTTTTTGTTTTTTAATGTTTACATATCAAAATTATAAGTGCATTTGTTTCAAACTGAAAACTTTTGTGTTTACCAAAAAATCTTTCAGAATGGAATAAATAGGAAGCTTTTTTAATATCTGTCTTAATTTGGCGCAGTGAACCAAATGTGTTCCTTATTCAGCCTGCAGCGCATAAATAATTAAGAAAGCGTTCGACGCAGCCCACCCCGACCCCTCGCTGCTGAGTACTAATTAGAACTTTTTATTCATTTCTTAAATTCAAATATGTATAAGATCCTATGGCAATGGTAAACTTGTTTATGTTATGGATTTTTCATCTGTCGAAGGGAGGACTTATAACTTTTGATTTCTTTAAAAATATGTAACAGGGAGCTAGCTCCACAAAACAACGAAGCATTTTCAACTAAAGCTGTAAGATATATCTATCTAAGAAAAGTTGATGTATATTCTCCTTCCTAACGAGCATTTTCGAAAAAACACAAGTAAGTTATAAAGTGAATGATTAGCTTTCGTAGATAGTCGCTTTGCTTTTAGAACTATCTCAAATCCAGACGTTGCACACATTAACTAGTTTTGCGCGAACGAAGTCTGCCTCTTAATTTGTATTCGGCCGTCGGACGCCGCTCGCGGGGGAGCGGCGTGTGCTCCTTTTGTAGCTTCAGAAACCAATTTGTATACCAGTAAGAAAATTAAAAACTTTCGGATGTTTTCGCAGTTACCTTCTTAACGCAATAAGAGCTTTTTTAACCAACTTGAAAAGAGTATTAGCAATTGGACGCGGACGTACGTGCCCGCCCTTCAAATGTCGGCGGTTAAGTCATTTTAATGAGTTTTTTGATGGGATTATTTACATTATACCAAATATTTTTTGCGGCAAATGCAGTTAAAATTTAATTAAAATTAGTCTTTAAACTGAAGCGGTTCACTTTAATAATAATTAAGCTTTTACACGAAGAAATTAACATTTATAACATATCTAAAGTTAAAGAATTTCGGAATTAAACAGAAAGTGACATTAAGACAGATGTTAAGAGCCGGAACAATAATTAAGAGGCTGTCGGTTTGAAACCGCGCAGTTGTCGGCGAGATTTAATTAGTGAGCGAACAATCCACGGCGGGCCCGGGTGGCGCGACCCGACTCTTGTACTTTTGGACGCCG
Source organism: Eremobia ochroleuca (assembly GCA_949629135.1). NCBI lineage: Eukaryota > Metazoa > Arthropoda > Insecta > Lepidoptera > Noctuidae > Eremobia > Eremobia ochroleuca. The sequence continues at coordinate 12,363,796 of OX451386.1, read as the reverse complement.
TAGCCGAGGCACACCAAGCCACACTGTGCGGAGCCGTACGGAGCCGTGCGGAACCGTGCCGCGCCGCAAGGCCACGTATAGGTACGAAAGGTAGGCAAAAGACCCATTTGGGTTTTATAAACAAATTCTCTTCCTAATTAAATTCAATTACAAGACTATACTGTTTCATAACGAAACATTTCATAAAATAAAAAGCTTTCAGTCAATAAGAAGTTTGGTTAAAAAAAATATGAAACTATGGCAAGAACAGTGATGATATAGATCTCTAGGTTTCTATCCATAAGCTGTTGAAAAAGAACAAAATGAAGTCCTTAATCTGTTGAATCTAACGGCAAATCGGTCTGGAAAAGGGTGACAGTGTAAAGGTCAACCCTTGAGGGATAGCTCTGCCAAGTCTCGATTTTCAAATAAAGTTGGAATACGATTCTTATTCTCGTATTTATAAAACCCGATGGTGTCAACATTGCAGAACACTCTTTGCGGTAGGATTTTTGTTATTTAGGTACTTCCTTGAATAAATTACTCGCATCAACCTGATACAAGAAAGTGATTATTATAAACGTGAAACAGATGAAGTATATAATCTCACAGTAGCTACAAAGCATTGCTACAAAATGACACTGTAAGGCATGTTCCTATACACTGTCTTGTAATAACTTATCTCTAGAACCCCTTTTTAGTGGGCACGATACAGCGGTTATGAAAGACGTCGTATTGGAAGCTTGTCTTATTAAAATGTGATATGTTTCACAAAAAGAGTCCGATAATACGACACGTCTGGGACTACTGGCAAATCCGATTTCCCTATCTCCCCATATTTGTATTCGAAGCCCGATCCATCTAATATTTCCTTCCAACTCCGCCGACGCTATCTGCGTTCCTTCCTGACACTGAATCTAATCGGAATAGATATTAAAACTTTCCTTACAAGTGACTCGTTCTTTCGATTATGTTACCGAAATTACATGTACCAGTTCCTGGCTTACTACTTGTTATAGCACCGCTATTTGCTATTTTTACGCTCTAGGTAATATTTAACTTTACTTTAATTTTGTAGAACCTGTTATATACAGGTTCTACAAAATGATAGTAGAGTTCGGAACCAGATGACTCAAAGAAGGTTTTCTTTAATTTATGTTAATGGATAGTAAGCTAGCATCCGTAGACCAAATAGAAAAATACCAAGCTGTTTGAAGAGACTTTTGTCAAATAAACACTCAAAGGACGAGGTTTTGATTAAATGAAGCGTCCGAGCTTAGAAATGCGAGGCGGGCAGGCTGACAATATTCCGTGTCTGTTCTCAGTGCGCTGCGGTGGCTTAGCTTTGTGGGACTTTTGAAAAGGAAACGATAAAAAGAAAAAATGCTACTTTGATTTCCTGATTTATGTAAAACAGTGCCAATGTTGGCTACGTGGTGCCGTGTGTACAGACATGAATAAATTCTGCAAGTATTTTAAGGGAATGCTTTGCTTGATTGTATACAGTAAACAGTAAATGCATGTCCGTAAGTTCATAACTATTGGTAAATCTTAAAAACACTGCGAATGATAGACAGTGGCATCGATCCGTGTACAAATAACAGCGTAGTTCGAACACCAATCTGCCTGTCAAGCGTGTTGATTATGGCAATATCCCTCCAGGATTGTTCGCTGTAGCGGACTGCTGAATCTCCCGGAGAGGGATGAGGTGCAGCCAGGAATATTTACGGACCAATATCATAATGAAAGTACTGCAATTAATTGAGTGATCTTTTTGGTTTTCATTTGTTTTAAAGTAAACGTTACTCTATTTACGTTTTATGATAACTGCTGCATGTTTTTATTTTTGCAACATTTTATCGTAAATTAATTGCAGTAGCAGTAAACTGGTAGAAATCATCACGTAATGAAAAAGGTTATGTGAATTTTTATTATTAATAATGGAAAGAGACTGCGAGAGTGAGATATAGTTTCCATGGTTTTCGAGGATACTGAAACCAATAGTGAGGTCAAAATGAAAATTCAAGATGGCTGCTGCGATTTTTCGTCATTTTAAAATTTTCGCAGCCCCATCTTGGATTCTCATTTTGAACTTCGTTCCTACCCCTGATCGACATTTTTTTTGTGTGAAAATATGCACACTATCTGAATCAGCCTAATGGTAAACCATATGTAGATACTCACATAAAAGTGTTGACAAAACAGAAAGTTGCTAAGTGCCCCCATCGGCGTGGATCCCGTCTTATCTAATTTATTTAACTGTTAGCGGAGTCACATCGAAAACAAGTTTTTGTGGAAACATCACTAGGGAAGCTTATCCGCATACAGTAATGTAGACATATTTAGCGAATCTAATCACAAGTCTATAAAAAAAAGTACCACCAACTCCAATGCAAAATGTAATCTCCTTCGCCTATTGGATTTTTCAATACGTTTATTTTGGCAGTCTTTATGCCAAAATGTCGATAACGTGTAATTTTGAGCGAGGAAGTACTACTAGCCACCCTCTCCGCCACAAATTCCAACCGCAGGTTTTTTTATCCGGTCTTCTTTCAACCGGGACCCTCTCCTTTTTGTAATCTTCCTGCCCTTTCAAAACAAGTTCGCAAAAATTACAAGACTAAAACCCGGATTAGCACAGACATTGAACTTCGCACGTATAATGGGCAGTCTATACCTACGAATCCAGAGGTTTTTCAATAGACGTCGATATATTTCAGCTACCAATAAGTTCAAAATATTGGCGATGATATATAAAAAGAAAGAACAAAGTGAATATCAATGAGAATCATACATATAAAAGAAAGTAAAATAAACTATTTTAATCTAAGCAAAAAGAGATCGTGAGATATGTGTTTTAGAGTAGTGAAGAGCATAAAATATGTATCAAAAGAGTCCCGACTGCTCCGACTAGCTGGGTAGCCCGGGTAGTCCGGGTAGCTCGGGTGGCTCGGGTGGCTCGGGTGGCTCGGGTGGCTGGGTCTCAGGAGACACCGCGACGATGACTATGCTACGCTCCCCACTACTTAACACCTTTGAACAACGATTTACTCACTTGCCATTTATGACGAGTGTTAGCGGAACAGTTCTCAGTAGAAAATATACTTTAAAATGCGTAAACAGAAAAAGTATTGAACAGTAGCAAAACAAGCCAGTTTATAAGTAGAAATGGAAAGAAGGTAAGTTATACTTACGAACACCTCCACTATTGAAGATTTTTATAAAAAAGCAACCTCTAAAATTCGATGTCAGAAGAGCGACTTCACCGGAGTATTTTTAAACAGCAACAGAATTGAACAGTCATCAGTTCAGTTCCGTGCAGTATTTTATTCGACCTATTTGATTACTTTTGCCTAAGATTTTATTAGTATTTTACTTAAATATGGCATCGTATCGTAAGCAATATCTAATAAACAACGCTGTAATTTTTATTAAGAATCCCGCTAGTTGCTACAACAAACTTTAATCTTTCAACATGGTCCTGAAAACCCGAGTAAGTGCGCGTCGGATCACGCAAAGTGAAGAGTTCCGTAGTCGGAATAATTTTTTACGCCTGCACAAATTAATCAAGATTTTATCGACAGCAAAAATAAGTTTGTTTTTCTCAAAGAAATTGTCAAAAGATAAGATGAGATAATACGGGTGTTATTTTGAGTACGGTGAAACTGTGAAAAACAAAGTTATCTCTGCGGTTGTTACCGAAATAACCGAATATCCCATAACTTAAAAAATGACACGTCATATCTACAAATATGATAAATAAACATAATATTTCATCAAATTATTTATATTATATACAAATTAACATTAAGAATATTTAATTTAAAATATCGGTTTTAGGTTAGCCTGTTTGGCGGCGTCATGTCAGTGCCTATACATTTTTCATTAGATTACACTTTTGGCTCGATTACACCATCGCCGCTGTTTCGGGTTGCTTTTCCGCCTCTAGTACAATGACAAACTTTGTCCACTTGTATCAAAATATACAATTTTTCCTAATTTCACAACAGCATGGTTAGCGGTTCATAGAATACACCTTCCTTCCCAATTACACATGTCGGTGTAGTGTCTAGTGTATTAGTAAAATGGCTGTGTGACATACGAATGGACAGACAGACAGACGAATAGGACGAATAATAACTGTTCCAATTTTGCCATTTGGCTGCGGAACTCTAAAACGGAACAATTTTTTTTTTTTTTGTTTTTCAATATTCTGGAAAAAGAATTCTTCTTGTCCTTGTTTGTCCGTGCCGCCATATCGACTAGTCCCTTGATGTTGCAAATAATATCTGCCTCCTTCCTATCGACTTGTTCCCCGACCACGAAAACGAAACAAAACGTAGTCAAACAACCTCATTTAACGTCTGCTCTTTATATGTCCAAGATATATATTCACTCGATTATATGTCCACTCGATTTTCACCAGCTACGTCTTTGTACTACAAACACTGCTCGGGATAAGACTTCAAATGTGAAAATACTAAAACGATATGTTTCAAAGAATCATTCATGGGTGTGCAGCGTGCAGCATTTATAGAACCCGCGTGTTTCCCGTGTGCATCAGTTAGGCACGTGTATAAAGGCAATTGAAACGGTGTGTACGATTTTGTTTCAATTTAAAGGTTGAGAGGCGGAAAAACGGTGCACCGGAGCGGGTGCACGGCCCGTGCTCTTGCTTTGTGCGCCACTGTTTGGCTGAGTGAATCGCCCATGTTTCACCCTGTTCAAACACGTGACAACTGTACCTAAAATAAATTATTCCAGCTCTATTCCTGTCTTCAATGGTTGCGCTACGACAATAACCCGACGGCATCGGAAACTGCAAGCGCTCTGTTTCTGTCTGCTCTTCCGTCAATGAACTATTGCAAAGTTTTAATTGTGTCTTTTATGTTCGGTTTTAAATTATGAGCAAGCAATCTAATGACTATGATTTTTTACAGTCACGCAGGATTGACAACAGGACTGATTACGCTTATCAGACATTAGTCAAAAATAAGCCGGTATTCGCATAAAAGTTCTTAAGGACCGTACCATTAGCGTCAATAAGAAACTAATGGTTAGACAACTATGTGGTGGGGCCCGTGGCTAAATAATAACAGCCGCACAGGTCGATCGATCAGGTTAAGCTACGCTTGCCGCGGTTGGTCTGTGGGTGGGTGACCATCTTTACATACCGAGACCCTTCCGTGCCTTGGAAAGCACGTTAAGCCGTTGGTCCCGGCTGTCATTCGTAGATCTTTGACAGTCGTTACGGGTGTCAGAAGCCCGAAAATCTGATAACCAGTCTTACCTAGGGGTATCGTATTACCCAGTAACTGGGTTGTAGAGGTCAGATAGGCAGTCGCTCCATGTAAAATACTGGTATTCAGCTGCATCTGGTTAGACTGGAAGCCGACCCCAACATAGTTGGGAAAAGGCTAGGCAGATGATCATGGTTAGACAACTATGTAAATGTTGGTTATCTCTCTCTTTAACCTCAATTAAAAAGGCAATAATTCTATTAGCCGAAATAATTGCTTAATCCCCCGTATGCATCGCATCGTTATGTCGAAGCCATCCACCTGACCACGAAGCTATGAATACATTTGTATCAATACGGATATGACATTTTAATTTAAATGCAGAACAAGGTATTGGTAATTCGAATATGAATTATGTATCATTTGGTTTACAAAAGTGTGTGCGATACGAGTATGTATGAATTTGGAGGTAGAATTTCACAGTCTCGTAAGTATTGTCAACGATAGGAATGTGAATTAAGCTGGGGATTTTGATGATTAATTTGCCAAAGCGTTTTTTATTTTCATTTTTATTGCCCTGGATCTAAACTAATATTTTAATACTTAAAGAGAAAAGATTTGATTGTTTGTATGTTTGTTACGCTTTCCCGATAAAACGGCGTAATGAATTTGGATGAAATTTGGCACATGAAGATCATGACCTGAATTTAGGACATACATACTTTTTATCCCGATGTTACTCATTAGGTATTTATGCTCTGCCTGTGCTAAAAATCTTCGTTCAACCAACAATCGTCTTCTACGATGTCCGTCTCACCGTTCTGGCTTCATTCATTTTTCTTTCTTTGTCCAGGCGTTTTTCTTTGGAATGCACTCCCTCTGAACATCAAGGCGGCAATCAGTCGGTTATCTTTTAAAGTGAAGGCATGTGAACGTATCCGTTAGAAGTTGGCCGTAACATCCTAGCGCTGATTTGCTAGATTCGTTTTTCCTCTACTGATAATGTTTTTCCTTACAGTTCATTTTGTTTATATGTATGTATGTATGTATCTATCTATGTATTAGTATTTTTTTTTTGTCATTTCCTAGCTATTTATCCCGTATGTTGCACCTGCCATGTTTTGCCTCTGCATCACTCTAAGGTTGACTGGTAGAAAGTGCCTCAGGCATTAAGTCACGTATTTTTTTACGTATGCATAAAGTTTTGATAAATAAATATTCCCACGAGATCGAGAGATTGATTTGTCCTATTCACATAATTTTTTAATTATAAAAAAATAATGATAATACGTACGCCTGTGCTCTTGAAAGCCTCTGACAGCAATGAAAGAGGTAGGTACTTATTGTCCTACACACACACATTTTGTCAATATCGGGATTGAGTCCCTTGTGATAGAGACCGGCCTATCATTATTCATTAGGTAGAATACAAATTGTGGATTAGAGCGGAGTAGTATATGTACCTGTAGTAGCAATCGGTATTTGATTGAAATGTTTTACCACCTAGAAAAAGAGACTTTAAATTATTCCGATAACTATATCAAAGTTTCCTAGAATCATCTGAATGTGATCAAAATCTCTAACTAAGCTGCTTTACAATCAAATAGAACAAATAAGCTTATCTCTTTTCTATTAAAAATTAATCAGCATATATCGTTCCCACTGCTGGGACACAGGCTTTCTCATTCCGCGAGAGGGAGTGGGCCGTAATCCACCACGCGGGCCCATTGCGGGTTGGTGGATGCCAGATGTCTTCGAATTTTTGATTCTAGGACATACCGATTTCCTCACGATGTTTTCCTACACCATTTTGAGAGCAGTGGTGATGAAATAATTTACAGAAAGTAAAGTCCCTGCCTGGGTTTGAACCCACGACCTACAACTCGTAAGTCACGGCCATTACCACTGGGCCACCACAGGTCGTCCTATTAAGTAAAAGTAAGTATTGATACATTGGTTTCTCTAATAGTTAAACGCAAAAATGTATAACAAACGAGTGTCAATAGTCGGCAATAGTGGTAATTGTTTCACCCGTGAACACACGAGCGGTTCTATAAATGTATGTCTGGTGCTAAGGGCGAACCGGTTGCCGCTGTCGGCGTGTCCGCGAATGAATGGCCATTGAAAAGTCATCAGTTATGTAGGGCGTATCGTCGCGCGCCATGTGGCCGGCGGCGTCCGCTTCTCTGCGTAATTTTTCCGCGGGCAATTTTCCACAATTTCCCAAACAACCATCAGCACCGCTTTGCCCTCGCCCTTTATTTAAAACTGGACAAAATGTAAACCTTCAAAACGGACGTATCACAGATTTTGTGTGTACAAAATAGGCGGACTGTCCCGCGGCGACGTGATGAATAATACAGCCTAAATTAATATCCTGCTTTAAAATAAAATCTCGTGTCTTTGACATTCGAATGAATTCGTAATACTTGGCGATAAATCTTATTCTATAAAATTAAAAAAATAAAATGATTATTTCTGTAAGTAGATCCTTTAAGACATTTTTTAAAAGTCAATATTTTAAAACTAGATGGCGCTGTCATTTCCTAGCTGACTGATCCCTGAGAAGACATGCCGAAACAAACCCAGAGGTCATGGTCTCTTTTAAAGTCAAAAAAATGTATTATTAGGATTTTATATAAGTCTAACAATGAGGGCCATGTCTGGTAGAGACAAGAGCAAGAGAGAGAGCTACACGATGACTGCTCTTACGCCCGTAAGAGCAGTCATCGTGTAGCTCAACCCTATTTTAGGGAGCTCAATGACCCGTCACACGACGCTACCAAATCTGCAGGACATTTGCGTAAGCCGTAGACAAAATACTCAAAACTACCAGACAGTTCTAAAGTTATGTATTCAATTTAGCCTTCATGGTAGTCACATTCACAATCAGTTTTATCTTGTTTTTTGTTTTGTTTTGTTGTTTTATCTTTCAATTTCATTAGTATTATCATGAATTACGTCACGTAAATCAATAAAAATAAAAACTACAATATTAATTGTAAAGCACAAATACTACTGAGCATAAGGTCGGCGCTTGATTTCCCGGTCGGGCTAAGTGTTATTGGGTTGTTCCATCAGGAATTTCTCAGTAGCCATCCGAAGTGGGTATGCTATACGACTTTACTTAGGTGTACCTAAACAAGCTTAGGTCTTTTTTACTTCGTAAATTGGTTAGAAATAACACTTTAAAATATTTTTAATATTTATTATTTTTCTATTATTATATTTTTTTTATTTTTACATATCTCGGGACCATGAGGTCCCGGTCCTTTGGAAGGCGTACGAGGGGCCGAAGCCAACTCGCAAAGGCCCCTTAGGAGATTGTAATGAAATGCGGCACCATCCGGCGATTATCCCTGTATGCACTATGCAAGTCTACCCAAGGACAACCCCCGGTTGGTGTAGAACTATTGCAGGATATGGAAAATTAAAAAGTTCGATTATAGGTTTGGGTGGCTAAAGTGGGTTGGTTACCAAGAACTATGGAAGAACTATGGCCCCTGCCTGATCAATGTTTTATATATACACGGATAAAAATGACAGGGGGTGACTTGCACACTCAATAATGGGCCCCCGTAAAACTGTCGCTAGCACATAGTGACGTAGCGACAAGGGGGCAACATGTCCTGAGGTGCTTGAGGAGTGGAGAGGTATTCCACGGCTTTCAGAACAATCCCAGAGCCCGGAAGATGGTCAAGATCCCTACGAGCACTTACTGGCATACTTCCTTCCCCCGAGCCCGTTTGCTCTTGCGAATCTCCACTCAAACCGGCCAATAAAGGCAAGAAAGAGTTGGGAGCTCTGTTCCTCGTCAGCGTTCACTCCAGTCGGCCAATTAAGGCAAGCCAGAGGTGAGGAACAAGACTACTCCCGGGAGATAGGTTCCGTGGGGTCGCTACTGCCCAACAGCTTGCCAGATGCTTCCCTGCGGATTTCTGTATCTCTCTTGGTCTGGCTCCTCACCCTAGACTAGTTTCGGCAAGGTAAACTCTTCCGGCACAGGCCTAGAGTTTGGAGCGCGCAAGCCCCACCACGACGTCAACGTAGAGATACGGCGGTGGGGTATTATTATTATTATTATATTTTTAAATATCTCGGGACCATGAGGTCCCGGTCCTTTGGAAGCCGTACGAGTGGCCGAAGCCAACTCGCAGGGGCCCCTTAGGAGATTGTAATGAAATGCGGCACCATCCGACGATTATCCCGGTTGGTGTAGCATTATTATTATTATTATGTGTGTTATAAATATATATATAATATATATAAATTTTATTATTATTATTAATTTATTCAAAAAAAAATATAAGGACTAACGATGAATACAGTTTTTCTTAAATCTATGTCAAGTTCACCCTTGATTTGTGCCTGAACTAGATAATCCTGTGTTTCAGGCGATTGGAGGTAACAATAATTTATTAAATAATCACATAATTATCATATTTATCTTATTGGTACACATGTAAAAGGTATATAAAATTATATATTACGAACAATATTTACTTTAGCACAAGTAATAACTTCTCTGTATCTTCATAGGACATAGTTTGAAGAGTCTGCATAAGCATTCTCTGGTTTAAGGAGTAGATGTTTCCTATATCATTTAGCCTATTATAGAGTAGCGGTCCGAGGTACATACGAGTATAAAATTTGGCTGTGAAAGCATGCTTTGTGCTTTTTTGAGAGCAAACTACACCTTTCCGTCTCCTTTCATATCTACTACTTATGAATAATTTTTTGATCACCAGAAATAATAATAACTGTTTTGTTTTTTTATAAACTTCAATCAAATATAGATACCGAAAAAGTGTCACAAAGCTAGCAGGTTTGAAAGGTAGCAATAAAAGTGGTAAAAGCTAAAGCACTCTGCAGTGGACAAAAATTCATGCAAATTGAATGAAACGTATTGATGGCACTTTGAAAATATTTTTCGTTTCAAAATGGAATGCCTCATAGTCACAGTGCATTATTTATTTCATAAACATACGGACGTATACAAATATGAATGTATCTAGGTATTAGCTCTATCATCCGCTAGCCGTAAATCCAATTGCATTTTCATCGGCAGAATTTGTCCAATGCAATTATTATTTTCTGTTGTTCATATCACATTGGTAATTAGGGGTGCTACACATTTGTTTGGGTCGGCGGTAGAAAACAACAAACCCAGTTCGTAGCAAAATCTATTGGGTTGGCACAAAAGTAATGAAACACTCTACAAAACTTCATATATTTCCTTTTTCAAGTTAATGGTTTTCGATAATATTCTAGAATGTTGTAGAACACTCTAGGTACTTGTGATGTGGGGGTATACAAAGCCGTCCTCGTGATGGGTTTAGTCAGTTTGAAGAAAAATGGACGAGCGACTAGTTCGAACACTATACTTATAGGAGTACTTGTTAAGCCACAGTGCGCGGGCTGCGGCTGACAATATCAACACTGCATTGGGCGCTGGAAGTACAAGCCATGCGACGGTGTCTCGATGGTTTGAACGTTTTAAATCAGGAGACAGGAGCCTTGAAAGTCAGCCACGCTCAGGACGACCACCCGCAGAGAAGGATGACGATTTACGCCGCGAACTGCAGTCGAATCCGGATGCTACCACTCGTGAATTAGCGGAAGCACTTAACTGCAGTCACCACGCCATGGAATACCATCTGGATGAGCTTGGGCATCCAAAAGTTTTGGCTCGGTGGGTACCGCACAACCTTACAGATCCTTACAGATGCCAGTCGTGCAGTCCGTGCCGTTATCTGTCAATCACTTTTACTGCGACCCCGACGTAAAGAGTTTTTGTCTGATCTGGTTACTGGAGATGAATCATGGATTCTTTACGAGAACGATACACGTCGTGCTTTTAGGCTGCCTCAAGAAGAAACGCTACCAACTCAACCGAAGCTGAGTCAGAAGACCCGCTTAAAAGTTCTGCTTTGCTGTTTCTGGGACGCGCAAGACATGCTGTTTTATGAACTATTGCACAATGATACTATAAATGCTGACAAATATTCAACCCAGCTCACCAAACTATCTGTTGCTATCAAGTAAAAACGAGGAAGACGAGTCAATGTAGTTTTACTACACAATAACGCTCGACCTCACGTCGCATCTGCCGTTCGCCAACACTTGGAGAACTTAGGCTGGGAGACGATATCCCACCCACATTATTCCCCAGACCTCGCCCCGTCACACTATCATTTGTTTAGAGCCCTGAAACAATATTTACGGGGTAAACAATTTAATGATTTCTCTGATGTAGAGGCGTAGTTGAACAACTTTTACGAGGTACAGCCATCAGAGTTCTGGGCGAAAGGCATCCAAACTTTGCCGGATCGTTGGCAAGAAGTCTTAGATGCTAATGGTGATTACATCATTTACTGAGCTTTTTATATTGTAATAATAATAAAAAATATAAAACGTAAACTAAGTGTCTCATTACTTTTGTGCCAACCTAATACATATTTATATTCGGATTCCATTCGGCTCGTGCCGGTGAGTAAACTCCGTTCGGCATCTACCCTCGCCGAATCATGTTCGGGTCGGCTGGACACTATTTGAGATAATCCGAGTGGTTTTTTTTGGGGTACAGAACTCTAAAAAAAGCCGTTAGGTTCCGTAGGAAAACACTAAGCCCTTTTAGGATCACATCACTACCTTTCCGCCTGTATGTCAATAAGCTTTGTCACAGGGAGGCGCGGAGGTATAAAGTTGAAATTAATATCAAATACGTGGATCTACGGCCCCTTAGAGCTCTAAGAAAATCAAGCTTCTAAGTCAAAGCAATAAAAATTACGGTCATATTTTATGCGACATATTTTGATACTCGCATATAAATCAAAACAAAAAGGGTACTTCCCGTTGACCTAGAATCATGAAATTGAAACACAGCAAAGGTAAAGGAAAAACTCAGAAAATCGATAATTTGTCGTGGGTTTATTTATCACAAAAAAAAATACGATTACAAACTTACATTTGTAGTTGGAGAATTGACCATGACGTATTATCGATGTTAGAGAACATTTTTTTAAGAACAAAGTTAAGTAAGCTCATAGGATAATTTTATCCCAACTACTGAACGCTTCATTGTGCATGGTTTTTTTTACATATTCGATTTTGCCGTCCAGCTGTGCCGAATCATTCCAACCAGGACAAGATGTAGAAACTCTTACTTTCGTACACAATAACGACTACACGTTTAAAATATTGTTGTACAATATGCTCCAAGTAGTCTACCATTACTCGCTGTCTCACTGGATAAAGTTGAGTAGCTACATATATTAGAAGAGTTCGCAACAAAAAGCACCATAAAAAGTTATGCTCAATTTAGTTTCATCCAGCAAGCCAGTTATAGTTTAGGAAACTGATGCAACATATTGCAAAAGAAAATTAATAAAACGGGGAAATTGGTTGGCGGGCTTTTGTAATAACAACGCTGAATTTACAAATAAAGTAAAGCCTAATATTGTGACATAAATCGACATCAAATTGAAGCTTGTCGATAAGTGTGTATACTCACGAGCGACACGCGTCGACGACAGTGGCAATGGTAACCGTCGGCGACAGCCGTCAACGCGTGTCGGCGGCAGACGACGACGCCTTGGTGGCTGCCGTCAACAACGTGTCGCTCGAGTATTTGGGTACAGTGCTCAAATACACGAGCGGCATGTTGTCGGCGGTTGCCGTTGTGTATGCAAACTAACATGTATCGGTGGTAAGTAGAGAGACGGACCGCAGGACATTTGATGACCCTAACCTATGACTTATGATTACGAATGGTCCAAATGGCGTTTGTGTCTTTGACGGCACGGTTGGCACAGTGGTTAAGCGATTGACTGCTGCGCTGCGTGTCGCGGGTTCGATTCTCGCACGGAACAAATATTGGTATGACCTACAAGCAGTTGTTCCGGGTCTGGCTGTTTGTGTGAGTTTAAATGTTTGTAAACGCACCCACAATACAGGAGAAATCCCTAGTGTGAAAAAAATATATATTGCTATAACTTATCATAACAGCACGCCTGTAACCACGAAGGGTTAAGCAGAGGTGTACCCATAGTACACCCACATCTCGCTAGTTTTATTTAAGTCCCATGTAACTTGGAGCGAGCCTATTGCCATTCTCTGGGCACAAATCCAGACTCGATACTGCTACTAACAAAATTCCTAATAGAAAAACCCAATAACACTTAGTCAGACCTGGGAATCGAACCTCCTGAGTTGGTGACTCGTGCTCAACAGTAGTAAGGCTTGCGACTTTATACTATATTAATTATATATATATTAATACTTGCGACGTTATACTTATTCCGAAACCATTGATCGAGAAATTTCTAGAACGACGTTTGACTGACATCAACTTATTAATGTTTCATGATCCGAAAGTATTGCAGAGTTTCTCAAAAATGTTTCGTGTTCCTAAACAAATATCTATAGTCCGTCATTAAAAAAAAATCCATCGAATTTAACAAAAATTGCCGCTCGAAATTGTCTATGGTTTAGTGATGCGGTAGTATGAATTTTAAGTTCAGTTGTTCTCGATGTATATAAATGAATAATTTCCATTTTGATATTTTCTGTTTGTTTTTATTATGAAATGTTTACTACTCAAAAGTTGCGTCTCAACATGCAAACTGGTCGCGACGACCTGGCTACTTAACTTAGGAAGGTGGTGAGAAGATAAAAAGATATCATAAACCAGTTAATTACTTCGATTTTATCAATCAATTTTTAAATATTTTAACAATTTTCCAAATTCGAACTTTTCCAGCAATAACGACTGTTTCATCGGTATCTCTGAACATTTATTTGATAATTGACAGGCCTGTTGGTCTAGTGGTCAGTGGCCCTGGCTGCTATGCTCAAGGTCGTGGGTTCGATTCCCACCTAGGACAAATGTTTGTGTGATGAGCACGATCATTTGTTCTTTGTCTGGGTGTAATTTATCTATAATATGTATGTATTTAGAAATATATATGTATGTTTATCAGTTGTCTAGTACTCCATAGCACAAGCTCTGCTTAGTTTGGGACTAGATGGCGTTGTGTGAAAGTTGTCGAATATTATATTATTATATAATTGTACCTCGTTAGTTAGCTGAATAAATGAAGATGTCTTCTCCGTAATTTGTACGTTTAATGTCAAAGTTAAAATTTTAAGGTACTGGTGTCATAGTTCATGTACGTAGATAGTCTTCTTTTGACTTTTAACTGGTTGATGTATTAGAACATATGATTATATCGAAAGATTTGTTAAAGTCTCAGGTATCCAATGGAATAGCAATAAAGACCACTAAATTGCCACTAAATTCGAGAGTTTAAGGAAAAGTGATGTTTAGTGACGAATTCTGGGAAATTCAAAAAAATATAGTACATAAAAAATTGTTGTTTCTCGAATGCTTAATTTTTGCGTATCGCGTAAGGAACTTCGTTCCTGATGGGGGTCCCCCGACTGCACACGTTTTTTTTCTGGCCACTTTAATTTTTAGATACAAAATGTTCGAAACCTGAACGATGTCCTTTCGTCGGGAAAAAAATATGTCAACGAGGATGCCAGTCGCTTAACGAATTCATACAAAAGTATGAATTCGTTTTGCGTGACTGTGATAATAGGTTCATTTTTAATCAGCGACGCGCAGATATCACATTCTAGGCGAGGTCAATGTTATTTCTGGCCTGCTAGCGACAAAATCATTCGATATAGGTAGCGGTTTTCGATTCAATGAGTTTTCGAACAGCCGTACACCTCATAAAGTTTCTTGCTACAGCGTACGTCGCAACAACGTCATTCGAATCTTCATATCGCTCCCCTTCCCAGGCAACACCTCAGAATAGGTCCTACCTATTTAAAAAATAATGTATGTACGATCCGAATGATGTCCCTAATGTATTCAGCCGTAATCTTACTTGCGAAATTCATTACAAACGAGGTAATACGTATTGTCATGTAATTAATGTTAATAAATTAATCTACAGTTACAGGAGACAAATTAGACGCAGCCTGCTCGACTAACGACGGACTATTTGGATTAAATGGAGGGTTGATGTTTATGATTTACGGAGGCTTGTGTAATTGTGGCGCCTGGCAGTCGCGGCATGCGCCCACACCGCCACACCGCCGCGTGACGTCGCGCGACAGCGCCACTCGAGCCCTCCTCACCCGCGCAAATTAACACTATAATTACAATGCTTTCAACACCAATTAATTATCACTTAGCGCAGCTTTATTAAAAAATTGCTCGTCCCGAACACATCATACTCAAGGCCCCACGCCGCTATACGACGATGTACGTTGCTCCTGGAGTTGTTATTTCAATACGCTTCGACATGGTGTAACATGATGCTGCGATAGCGCTAATAAAACAATGACGACCTGCTACAATGCGACGTAGTCGGTGTGTTGACAATTCATTAAAGCATCTCGCCGTAAGACAAACAATCCTGTTATGTTATTAGATTTCCTGCATAGTTGGAGCGATTCAGATACAGGCACATAATTATGGGGTTAATTAATTTACAACTTCGCCGTGAAATATACCTGAACTTCGTTAATTAATGTTATAAATAAGCTGTTTCAAATATTCACGTGCTTGATTGTACGATAAATCACTTAAAATAATCGAGAGGACGGAAGCAGCTATCCTATTTGTAAAGACAAGTAGGTACGTCGCAGTGTATCGAAGAAACTAAGAGACACAGCTTGTTTGTCCTCGCAGACTAATTAAAAAGTTTGTTTCTACAACTTCCGAACAGAAGTAGCGTCGTAGTGAGCAGGCGTTGATTCAGTGGAGAAATAGATTCAGAGACCGATACGAGAATAGTAATCCTGAAGTTGAGAACATAAAAAGGGAATGCGATTATAAAAATGAGATCATAACGACGGTGAATTAGTCGTGCAAGCGCGAGACTCGTCGGCCGGTATGAATATGTATGGGCCGTGGACACGATCCTACAGATAATGGAATCTGCACACGGAAGCGGATCCGATTAGTCGCTACCACAATTAGCAGGAATGCTGTAAAAAACTTAAACGTTGTGAAATAAATCATGTGACCATGATTAAATTCAATACATTAAGCAACTTTGTATTTTTTAGGGTTCCGTAGTCAACACAAAGACGGACAGACGAACATGGCGACACTAAAAGGGTTCCTCCTTTTAGTGTCGCCATGTTCGTCTGTCCGTCCGTCCGTCCGCTGCTTAGCTCAGAGATTCTTAGT
This sequence comes from Eremobia ochroleuca, assembly GCA_949629135.1. Lineage (NCBI taxonomy): Eukaryota > Metazoa > Arthropoda > Insecta > Lepidoptera > Noctuidae > Eremobia > Eremobia ochroleuca. Next base: position 12,347,368 of record OX451386.1, on the reverse strand, counting down.
ACTAAAAAGATATAATTTGGCATGGGTATTAATTACACTGGGTATTAATTACATTGGGTATTAATTACATTGGGTATTAATTACACTGACTTTTTAGGATTTTTTAGGGTACCTCCTATACATGATGTAAAGTGGGGATGCTTTTTTCTCGTCTACCCCATGGTGTGGGGTATTGTTGGATAGGTCTTTCAAAAATATTGCGGGTTTGGAAAACCAAAGGTTGTTTTTGGATATGTGAAAAGATTCACGGTAGTAGTATATATAACGATATTAAAAGGAAAACTATCACAACTAAGTTAGCTTTACAAGTTTACGACTTACATTTGCAGTTGCAATGTATGGGAGAATATGATTTTCAACTACAATGTTAAGTTGGTTCTTGGGATAAATTCACTCCAACTACGGAACCCCTAATTGCGCGTGGTCCGACACGCACTTGGCCGGTTTTTTTATGTTCTTGGAAATTGTTTAAATTGCTGTCCGAGTGTCGAAATACACATAACATAATAACTTGCCTGTATCCCCTAAGGGTAAGCAGGAAGTGTAGATATCTACAGACGAGTCAACTATGTTTAAGACCCATGTACTTAATAGGGGGTGAGCCTGTTAAATATTTTTCATTTGTTATCTAAATACCTACCTGTTTATCTTGACGTAAATGCGGAAAACTAAGCCTTCCTAGTTGGAGGCTAATTCAGTGCTAAGCGATGCTGTTACAAGTAAGTACCGAGGGTAATAGGGTTTTTTTTACTTTTTAATTAATGTATTTATCAGATCACTTAATTCCACTATGAGTGAGTAATGCTTCACTTCAATTAACGCTTGTTATTTATTGGAACTAAAGGTTAAATATTATAAAAAAGGTTTTTAAAAACTCAGTCATATTATTTAGAAAAAATATAATTCGCAAATAACAATACTTGAAAAAGTTAAATTCTAAAATTTACCTATTTTAGAATTTACTATGAAATATTCATATTTCATAGTCTATGAAAATCTCTAAGCTCGTTGTTTTATAGAGCAACATGTTGATACGGCCTCAATAATTCAGATTGAAAGTATGTTAAAATATTCCGCGGCGCACTCTCGCACGCTGCAAGTAAATATGGGGCATGAATAAAGATTTGCGAATGAGGCTGGAGACGCGCGATAGTACGACCGCGTCATGAGCACGCGCGGGCCGCCGGCCCGTGCAAGTGCAGCGGTGTTTGCTTGTATTAGCCTCATGTGCGAGTTTTACAAGACGGCGGTACATATTTTATCTAAAGTCAGGGAAATAGTATACGATAAATTGATATCCTATGTACAAGGTATCGAGTTTGCACGACTTATGTCTCCGTTAATTCGTATCTATAGGCCGCGACCCATACCACGCGTGATGTGACCGGGTAAGACGCCCCGGCCAGGAATCGCTGCACGCCGGCCGTGCTAAGCCCACTGGTACGGCCTAATAAATTGCGATTTAACTTGTCTCCCGGATAACGCCAACTTTTCCGCGTTTGTTCCTCGCCCGACACTTTTTTCCGCCTCTTCATTTCCTATCTCTTACTTTTGTATTTTCCGTTCTTTCCTCGCCGAGATAAACAGGCGAGAAACGCTGAAAGGGGCTTTACAAATTCAAATTGAACTTATCACACAACTTTTTACATTTGTTTCTGGTCTCGAGTTCGAGGGAAAAGAGCGAAGAGGCATTTAATAGTACAATCTCGGGAAAGATTGATGATTTTGTATCACACCTCGCTTCGGGCGGCTCGTAACGAGTCGGATGGCTCTCGACGTGGGTCGTGCTGCGTCTTATCTGGAATGGGATGCCGCTTTATCTCAAATTACATATTTTACTTGAGACGTTCCTGGAATTGCATACCTTTTTCGAAGTATTAGTACAATTTTAAAAGAAAATTAGTTACTGCTACTGCCTCGGGCCACGAATAATTTTAGAATCGGTGAACGTGATTGTACGTGATCTAACGTAGAAGACAGAAAGTGTAAGTATTATGTTTTTTTATATTATTGCAATGAAGAAAGCAGCAACACATAATAAAATAAAACAACCTGTCATACTGTTTTATTTGTGTTTTACTGTAGAAAGGTGTTTTATGTCGCCAGGTGAATATCATAACATATTCTACTTAAATGCGGCTTTAATTCGGTCCTCATAAAACGTGAACTTTGACGTTGCTAGTAATGCATGCGGGCGACGCGCGAGTGCGCGCGTGGCTGTGCTCGGCGCCGCGCGTGCTAAGCGCAGGTCGCGTCGCGGGCAAACATCTTGCATTTAATGAGGTAGATGTAAAGGTAAAACACCATCTAGTTAATCAAGTGGGGAAGGAAGTTCCGCCGCGTGCAGTAAATAGCACTCACTTAATTTGAGGGCCATGTGTGGGCACAAAACCGCAGCATATTTATCCCATTATGCACGGCACGGCGGGTAGCCACGGTGATGCGAGTCACGTCGTCTGAAACGAATCGCATGTGACATTATTTGTGAAGATCGTGCTCTATCTTCGTCGGCGACATGGTTGGGACGTGGAGGGATTACTCACAAAGAAGTACGATTTCAACGGTACGATAAAGGGGCGAGAAGTTACACACTGGCTATATTCTCCCCGGGATTAACGCACGGTTAGACGCGTTTCTTTTATATACTTACTTTAAGGCAATATTGATTCAACACTATAATATCGACCAGGAGGTAAAGTTTAAGTACGTTCACGCTGTGGAATGTAAAGTTGTCTCAGCAATCTTAACTACAAAACGCACTTGCTGCCAATAAATGTGAGCTTACGTCGAGAAAAGAGTATCAACTCTATAAACTCAAAACACTAAATATGGGTAGATACCAACCCAAACACAATCTTTTTCTTCCGACATAAAATAAGTATAACTGACTCTTCAAACTCATACAAAAATATGCATATTAAAGACACACACACACACACACACATAATAAAGAGTATTCTATTCTATTCTATTCTATTCATATTATTAATATTCAAACGTAAGCACAATGTCTAATATGACATTGTTTTCATTTATGGTACGTATGTCATCACGGCAGCAGAGATGCAATAACAACGAAGTCATGCCACATATCCCTCTCAATACCTACAGACAATGTTATTACTGCACGCGTCATGCATTCAGTTATAATCACATAATTTGGATATCATCACATACCTACTGTTTATACGTAATCATATCCTATTTGAATACCATTTCAATTCTAATAGCAAACTTGATCGAACATCTATTTGAAGTTACTGAACCAGGCACAACTATTTACTATTGATTAGTGGAACTGTGCTTTGTGCAACTCTATAACAGTTTTCATTTAGTGATGAGTTTTAAATCAAAGGAATTTGATTTGGTTAATAATCATTTTAATATGAATTCGCATGTTGCATCACCATTTAGTCACCTCTTGCTGAGAACAAGACCTGAGAATTTCAAAAGTAAATCCGTATACTGACATTGCTTTCAAATACAGAAGGTACTCACATTTTCATACAAGTGTTAAATCTTCATGCGTGCTATAAGACGTTTTTCAACACACTCGAGAAAAAATAACATATTGTTAGAGTTCCAAACCTCATAACAAAAAAACAAAAGCCTTAAGTAAATACATTTATCTAGGTTACAAAAAAACCTTTATTAATACATTTATAAAGGTTTTTTTGTAACAATAATATCAGTACTGAAGAGCTGTGATGTAGTACTGGAGTAGACATCTAATTTTAATTATATATTTGCTACAATTTAATTAATTGTACATAGTGGTCCTCTATGTTGTCGTACATTCTAAATGAATCTCATTTTGTGGCCAAGGATGCTAGTGACAAGCTAAACCAAATAAAAAAAAATCAAATAAATCGACATAGTTAAGCCACTAGCGACAATTTTCTAATTGCATTAATTTTATTGGTTTCAACGTTCAAAGTATTTTATTGTCCATTTTATTCACGCTTTTACTGTGAATCCCAAATAGATACTCGTGTTATATTAATTAAATGTGTGTTAAGATGAACAGGTAGATACCATCTTTTGTAGGTAATTAAGACGCATCACGACAGCCTTGACGTAAAAAGGAAATAAAACGATAAAGGGTGTACATTAGTAGAAGGTATGTGAGTCAGCACAATATTAGCTGAGGCCTGCCGGGAAGTGCGGCCACTGCTTGGTATTCCTCCCGCGCCCGCTCGCCGCCCGGCGCGGGCTTTAGCTGTACACGTTGCAATAACATTCTGCGAGCATATCACACTAAAATATGTAATTAAAAGTTATTTCGTCAACTCTGTAACTCTGTTCAGGTGACACTGGTTAGATAAGTAGATACCTAATTCAGAAACAAAAGTTTGATATCGGCATAACTATGTAATAAGTTTGGATGAATTAAAGTTCACAGCTGATACTTAGTGCTTAATGTATGTAGGTGCTGTCGTCGTGTTTAACAACAGCAAACTGCCAAATGTAACAATTCAATTAATTCAAAAATGTTGCTATAAATGTTTATTTAAAATTTCAATAAAATGCGCATAAACTAAACACTCATTGTCTGAGGTCGCCATTATAGCGAAATACCCATTCATTTTTCCGGAGGCTCGCAACGCGGCATGCCCAACCATGCGTGATTTTGTTTTTGTGCGTTTGTTCAGCGTCTGTGAGCTTGCGGTTATTTGAATATTTCCAAAACCATTAGTCCTGAAATAAAAATGTCTCATATTTGATTAGCAACGTATAGTAAAGCGATTGAATCGAGTGCAATTACTGCGCGGAATAGTATTGAAATTGTCTTTTTGCTGCAGCAAATAATCAAACGTTGTTTGATGATTCAATACAAAGCTTACTTAATAATAGTCCCGATAAAAGTGGAGACGTAAAGTGAACGCTTGTGGGATGTGACTGAGATAAAAAGATTGTTCGGTTCAATAGATTCAATAGAGCAGATCCCTTGGTCCCAAATTAAATCATGAAACATCTTTGCACCTGGTCGAAGCCTCGCGAGGCGCGTTTGCTTTGCTCGCTGACTGACGAATCTTTTCCATTATTCTTTCTCTGATTTCATAAAACTGCAAGGAAATATAAGTTCTTGTTATTTTATTAGTGATTCTCTTATTTCATCTTTATGTTACAATTTATTTGGGACCTTTGTATTATTTTCTCTTTGAAAATACAATTCCACGTTTCCAATAAGTCGCAGTTATAAGTTCGTTGTGAAAAGTATTTCTAAATCAAAAGAAAAGCGAAACATTATAAGGTTTTACTTTATCGGATAGCTTTTGTAAACATTGAAAGATACGAAAAGTGCTGCAAGTCACTGTGAAGTTGAGTGTTAAGGATTTAGTGTGGCCATTCGTTGGAAGGGACTACTATCTCTATCTGTCCATCGAATGTGAGAAAAAGGCTGCGGCTTTAGTGGGACAAATTCGTTTCGATTCAGTCACGTAGCGGCAAGATGGGCCTCTTAGCAGATTTCGTAAACGTATGTTTAGATTTCGCCGAATTGTTTATTGAATGGGATTGAAAATATGTTGTGCTACCGCGGACGCAATATAGGATACTTATTTTTTGTAAGCTGTATTTGACGAGTCTATTTATTGAATAGTAAGAAGGAAAGTTAGGAAAGTAAGTATGCGTATTTTGTATATTTTTTTTTAAATAGGTAGTATTATTTTACGGCTATGATGACAATACCTAAACCCTGTAGGTTATTACAAGAATAAGTTGTCCATATGTTAAAATAGTCATAACGTGTGTTTCATGCATATTAGAAGTCTCTTATTTGATTTACGGTGATTTCGTTAGTGGGCTATAAAAATATATTCAATGCCGCAGTGGGAAATGCCAATAAACAGTCAAATAACTGGTCCCAAGAGCCAGCAATGCCAGACCGTTTACAGAGTTAAAAAATGTACAAGCATATAAGATTACTAGTTGTACGTCATTTAGCGCGTAATTGCAACACACAACTGACGCGACCGGCCGACACGTGCTACGGGTTACGCGGCTACGAGCTACAGACCGCTACGCCACCGATACTATCACGTGACGACGTAGCAGATAGCTCGTAGCTCTAAGCCACCGTTTAAACACGGCGTTATAACATTAAAAAGTAAAGGTCTGAGGAACATTTTGCGCCTAGATTCGAAAAAATCGAAGCATGAGAACATTATTAAAAATTCAATTGTTTATTTACTTGTTATAAATAAATAGGTAAATTAATAAATTTACGAATATTGTTTATTTTATTTAAAAATATAAACTTCTAAGGAACTCTCATAAAATTTTCATAACATTTAGTTGAAAAGTGTCCGAGCAATTAATTTTTCCATTAAAAGTAATTAAAATATTTAAACATAAAACGTATAAACAATAAAAATTGAAATTTTGCAAAATCCTTTGGAGCTAAGTTTAGTATTGTTATAAGCATTAATTTCATCTATCTTTCATAAAAATCGACGACCTAGTGGTTTTTGGGGGTGCTCACTTGACGTGTTTTGTCTCTAAGTTATAAAACTATTATTTTATTCAAGCAAAATTAATTAAATGTATACTACGTATAGCAGCAAAAAAATAATAAAAAACATGATGTCCATCATCACAAAACGTTCATATTATTCACTTTAGCTATTATAAAGCTGCACGCTATGTCACTTGGTTTTAATTGTACCTGGAAATCGCGGGGTATTAGCAGTGGTTTGTAAAGGCTACGATCATTGTGTGGCTTCACTGTGCGGGTAAAGAGCGTTGTCGTGGAACACGCCGCCGCTGCATTACGGTGGAACTTATGCAAACATTCGTTATGTACTTCTGTCCACGGAAAATTGCTGTTGCGCTGAGCAAACAGTACAAAAAGTTACAGCAGTCTGTTGTCTCTTGGTATTTTAGTACGTGTTAATTGTGTTAACATTTCATTTTGTACTAAAAACATACGTGTAACAATTATTTACTTTACGTTACTGTGCTCAATTTAACAGTTCACTGCTTTTAACTTTTGTTTACTTTACACAGTTTTAATAAGGAGACATGCGTTTGTATTTTTAATAACTTGAATAAAAAAAAATTATGGATCGTTCAAAATAGCGTGAAAGAGAGATGCGCCATGGCATAACATAATTATGTAATATAAAACATATGAAACTTTTCGCCAACGTACAAACACAGATAATTAAGGAGCGTGAAACCATTTTGAATATTTTATGAATGAGTATTTCATATGTATGAGAGCGTGGCTACTAGAAGGAAATTATATAAATTTGCATTCCTAATGAATACATTTATCTAGTCATACCGACATGTTCAGTTTTTATCGAGATATGAGAACAAGCTGGTAAGACAAAGAATGGGTGTTGGAGATAAAATTGTGTTTGTATTAACATTCAAAATATTTGAGTCGCAGCCAAATATCAAATAGGAAGTTATTTCGTTGAATAAATAAAGAGCAAAAACCAGACACGGCAACGCGAAATAACTCTGACTTTGGTGGGAGACAATCTGCTCATCGTCCGCAGAGAATTTGTCGCGTTATTGGGTATCGTAAAGCAAATGTGGCGCGGTTGTGTCGGCTGCGTCATTTCGGCGACGCGACGTTCATTCGGCTGATGAACGCAACAAAACCATGATGCGAGCCGGGCTGCCACATTGCGCGTGTAATTGCCGCGAGCGTGCGACGAGCCGCCATTAATCTCGCCAACACTCGATAAAACGCACAAGTCATGCTACAATGTTATAGTCACACCCCTCCCGAGCGAGCATTTTGTTATGTAATGTTATTGTAAATTGTACAGCCACTGCGGCTGCTTAAATGTATTAAAGTAATGAATGAATACGAAATGAAAACTTTTCGGGTACTAAACCGGTCCTGAAATGTCCTCTATGTCAGTATTTAGAAGACATTCTAGGTCTTAAAATTCTTAAGCTTGTCATTCGCTGAAAATATGTATAAATAAAATATTTTAAGTAAACTAACAATGTTTACCCACTTGTCTACCGTATTGAGAAAAACCCGAGTATTAATTTACCTTCCCTAATTACGTTAAAAACCAAGAAGAAGAATAAAGAATTTTAATATTTACGTAAACAACGTCTACCGGCCAACAGCGCGGCACAATCTCGAACGCGAAAACTTTTTCACATTTTGCTAAGGTTTTATCTTGTCAGATGGTCGTAATTTACCAACTTACGTCTATAGACAAATAGTGTGACAGTAATGGAAGGGAGCGTATACACTGAGTTGGTCGCCGGTCGCCGGTCGCCGGTCGCCGGTCGCACGGCACGCTTTGGCTCCACACTCACAGAGCATTCGAGACAAATTGAATTTGCGCGAACGCCGACGACGAGCCAGTTTGCGCTGCTAACTAGCTGCGACGTGAATGCTGCCACCCTTGTCTTTATATTATATCTGTCTAACCATTTTAGTTACTGGTTCCTGAAATACTAGCGTACCTGTTCACCACCTCACTGATCACAACTACTTTATATTAAGTTACTATATCAAATGAACTTCGCGATATCGATGAAGAAAAACAAACTTCTTCGATGCCAGCACCCACTTTTTACAATCTTTATATTAAACTATATGAATGTCCAGACAGATCTACTGGCGTTTTTACGAGTACTACAGGACCTACTACGAGATCAGACATTATTGAATATTTCTTGTTTTAGAAAATCTACAGAATCAATTCTTGTTTTAGAAAATCTACAGAATCAAACATTAAACGTAACATAACATCACGCCTGTATTCCCCGAAGGGAAAGGCAGAGGTGTACCAAACGTCTTGTTAAACTTATGTTTCAAATTAATATTATTTCAAGTTAAACACATATCAACTTAATTTTAATGTTCATTAAGTTGATTTCAGAGTGACTAGCACTATTGAAAAAGATACAAAAATGTTTGACGTAGCGTAAACTGAACTTTATTATGTAGGTTATAAAGTATTTTTTTTTTATAAACTCATATTTGTTTACATTTTGGCAAATAAATCGCGAATGCAGATATAATCTGCATATATCTCTCCTATAATCAAACATTAATCGACGTAAAATGTATGTAGGTACGTACATCCTATGTTAATCCGAGTTACTTAAGAATGCCCAAAGATTTGTAAGTAACCTAGTACGAAAAACGATCGACACAACACCACATAAGCAAATGATTCGACATAAACGTTGTTGTCACATCCTCTAAAAATCCAATAATAAGCTACCGTTTTCAATCAAGATCCAGGGGGCGCATGAGAGTGGAGCCAGCGGAAAGCTTCTAATAGCAAGCGAGAGAAAACACATTTGTCTTGTCCCGGACCGTTAGCGTATATTACGCCGCCTGAGACATCGCCTGCTGCGTGCTTCTTAACTCAGTTTCACTATGTTAACTTGTGCGTTTTTCATCGTTACACAAAAATTAGCCAGAGTTGTTACAGTAACACAAACAATTTCTGTAATATCACAAACTTTAAGCTCTCATGATAATTACGCCAACCAACTACCTACTAACTTAAAATATAAGTACGTACTTACAGTTTCTGTGGAGAGCTTAAACAAAGCATGTTATATCGTCGGAGCTTATTAAAAGTTTATTTTTCAAATAGAGGAAGTACGTAAGTCAACTTTATGACAACAACCTGCAACAAAAGCTCCCGACGTAATGAGTGAATAGCCGAAGTTCGGCACCAACTTCCCCGAGTTGACGTCTCCACCGATACTTTATTATTCAAACTATATTCAATTGATATAAGGTTTCTTTAGAACAATAGGATCGCTGTAATTAATAGTTAGTCCAAACTGTTAGAAATTTGATTCTATTTCGAATTGTTCTAACATCAATGCTAATAAATTTTGTAATACAACGAGCAGTGCAACATAAACCATTTCTCTTGCTTTTATTATATTTCTATTTCCTTGAGCTTACAAGTAGCTCACATACTACATGTTTTACTTTTTATTCTTAGATAAATGTGGAAACTTAATATAGTGAGAAACTCAACGACAAAATCCTAAGTTAAAAATATTTTGCACTACACGTTTTTAATATAGGAGTACACTGGGCCACGTAAGGACACCACAACACCTAAAGCCAAACATATAGAGTCACGAAACATGACGGAGATACACAACACGCGTGTATTTCCCGAAGGAGTTAGAAGAATAGGGAGTGTTTAATTCTAACGTTCTGGTGATAACAGTACTTAGTATCCCGAATTTTGGATCGCAAGTAGGTTTCTGGTTGAAAACCTAATAAGCTACTTACAAAATGTTTTCGTTTACGCTGGAAGACCACGAGACCAATGAAATAGATATGGTGCACGTATCACCTGAAATGTCATAAGGTAAGTGCTATTCTGCTAATAGGATAAGCTAAAAGGAATAAGATGCTCAATATATTTTTTGAGACAGTCGAAAAATAATCCAGTTCGTAGCAGCATATTTTTTATCTGTAAACGAATCCGATAGGCTTCCATTAGACATTAGAACACTTACTGTTAACTGTGTACGGTAGTTATGACAAAGTAGGTAACGTGTCTGGCGCCGGCGCGTCTCCTCACTTTTGTCCCCTCTAAATCTTATAGCACCACGGTGTCATAATGCAAGCAAGACACAAACATGTCTACGTGCGCCAAGCTTGTTAAGTGGTTTGGAAGAAAAACATCACAAAAACTTTTTTTATTGTCGTAAGCCATTTAAGCCGTATGTATTCCTTTTGTATAGGTAACTGTTCTATACAGAGTTGAGACACATAAAAATATGTTTTTATCCGTTGAAGTAAGTTTAGTATTTTGAGGATCCGATTAAAATTATTCCATTTTGATCTATTTTTACATCTGCTCTGATAAATTTGAACGTGTTTCTTCTTTATTCCGGCCTAGTCGTTGCTTGCTTATTCCGTAAAAAGGGTTAGGTCGAGCCCTCATTAACACGGACCTGCTCCTTAACTCACGACTTTCGTTCCCCACGGCGTGACTGTCACCCGACCTTCTTAGCTTAGTGTTATCAGCGCAGACGAGTATCCTCCTAATCGTAATCCGACTCATCAGATGCATACTGACAAATTGAGGGTGTATAAATGGTTTTATTAGGGGTATTGCTGAATAGATAATAATTTTGCTAGTAGGGGCAGAAACACAACGTATGATTTTATCTAAGTAAGGAAATGTCTGTTAAGCCAAATTGTTTACCTACAGTAGCACATTTTGATACAAGTGGGCTAAGTTTTTCATTGCACTCGAGCTGCGATTGTTGCGTGATAGCGGCGTAATGGAGCCGAAAGTGAAATAAATGACAAATACTTACGCATATCAAACGCCGTTTCTCATAACACTAACGAGAAAAAAAAATCTAAACATAATATTTTGTAGTAAATTTTTGTGAAAAATGTGACTTGCGATATCTATCATTTTGAAGAAGAGGCACAGACTCGAAGCCATTCGAAGCCGCCAAACAGTATTCAAGTAACTAGTAATCAAAATATAAAAATTGAATATTGTTACAGAAGAGCACACAATTAATTAATGTAGATAAAAGAATATGACATAAAGGTACTGTTTATTTATCATAATATGTTATTCATTTGCTCAGTTTATCTATTCAGAAACATTGTAGGCATAAAAAGGCATCGAGGCTTTTTGCTGAGATTTAAAATAACACAGATCTGTGACTATATAGTGAATTAATTCATTATTTATTTAGGATCTCAAACAAAAGATCTGTAACACAACACATGACATAAAAATAATGGGTATTATAAACCTGCAAGCACTCCAATAAGAGCCACTTTACGAATAAAAATTGCTGAAAAATAATTTGAAATTCTACATTATGCCACATTAATCATATTGCCATAAACTAAAACCACAAATCACATATTTTCACTCTAACTTACAAAAAGCTATTAAAAATTAGGGGAACCCGAAGAAGTGTTGTAACTTAGAATGCAGTGTTTCTCGGATAAGGAATGCGATAAAAGTTTACGGTTGTCGAATGGTCGTAAAAAGATCACCGCATAGAAAGCGCTTTCCTAAATCCTCGGGTACCACACGACTCTCGAGTGATCTAAGCAAATCGATTTTGCGTTGGCCATTGTTTTTTTTTTTTTATTGAGTTTTTCATTTTTTTTTTTCTCCTTCAATTTATTTTTATTGTAAACGTATGTATTTTAAAGAGTAATCTGAACTTAACCAGAAAACAAAATTACGAATTTATTGTAAGTATCTAAACATAAAATAATAACTAACGGAATTCCCTTTTTGAAATACCTATTACTCGTATATATTCAAATGGAAATATGTCTGATAGCAATTTACCTAATTAGATACCAACAAGGATTCCGATAACATTTCATGGGGATGACGGTCGACATAAAACGTGTCGAAGACGACTGGCCCCCTCGGTCTCCTGTGCGGGACTAGACCGCGACGCCCGACGCCCGGCCGGAGTTACCCCCGTGCCCGACCCTGGCCCCGCTACAGCGAATATTTTTTGTGGGGACATCATAATAATAGCTCTGTATTACTTCAGGAGAAATTCCAAGAAGTTTATAACTCGAGATGAGTTTCGTGTTCCTTGTCATAAATAATAAAGCGGTCGTCGACTACAACGTTGTGCAGATTTTAAGTGAAGTAAAAATTCAAGAAATAATTTTTCATTTTCGGGTCTCGAGTCAAAAGGAAATTGTCGGAAGTTTCGTAAATTAATGAAGATTTCATAGAGAACACGGTGCGACTTTCGAATCCGGGTTAACCGTGCGAAAAGAAAACTCTTTGACAATGATTTAATAAGAAACCTATTGTAAAATTAGCATATACAATTTAACGAGAAATCATTAACAATTTGAAACATTCACGCTTGATCGGGCACCGCGTGCCAGCACCGTAATGTAAAGGGTGACTCGTGATTCTGTGCTGTCGTATAGCGATTCTTTTCTCATTGAATTTTTTGCATGATAAATTACAAGAAGGCAAAATTATTATATTAAATAGCGGAACATTTACAAAGGAGAACAAAGAACTTGTATAATACCTAAGTAAACAGATACCTGACACCAATCAATCTAATATAATAAATTTCGTTTAACGCTCAAACTATCTGTAACACGATGGCGGCGGGCGGAGCCACTGTTCTCTCCATGCTGTCTACAGATTCTACTTAAGTTAATGGATAAGTTGCGAAGGCACGGAGTTTACTTTGTGTTTTCAGGTAGACGGACTTGATCGAGAAGTTTTCTTCGTTAATTTGAACAAGGAGGAGCTTTACAAAACTGTCAGGATAGTTTCAGGAACAAGGTGCCCTGACTGTCAAGTTTATAATTACCGTGATAACAATAATATGTACTCGGTATTATTAGCTTTAGATTTAACCAAACTATGTACTCTCAGCATGAATTCCTTTTTTCCACACGTGTCAAAATAAAAAGTAAAATTAAAATACTACGAATAAAAAGATACTGGTAAACCTGTGGGTTTTAACTTTATTCGAGTAAGTAAACATTCAACGGCGTAACAAATTACGACTGAATTACAAGTTATTTTCAAAAAAGTAAGTTGCCCAAAACTTCCTCCGCCTGAAGAATTATGAAGATTAGCATAACAAAGTAACCTGAGACTGCTCAGAGAATGCGTCGCCTTTTGCAACTCACGAATCTGGTGCTGTATTTATTTCTAAAGTTACGACAATATTGTGAAGAATTAAGATAAAGATTCATATTTTTATGATTCTATTGTCACTGTTGTATTAAAAAGCTGCATCCGAGGACTAAAAAAGCCGAGGGCGAGCGCGCAGCGCGGCGGGAGACACAGGCCTATAACTCGCTTGCGCCACCAATTACGCTAATGGAATTTATTTCATTTCAAACCCACGTTGCCGCTGAAGTACTATGCTCTCTAGGTGCTTTATTGCAACTTCAAATGGATACAATATACCTTTTGTAAACTTAGTTTAAGTCGTACTAGTTGCCGTGAACGTAGAACTTCTTTATATGTTCTTAATGTTTTAGTACAGCCAAGTTAGTTTAACCAATACTGCATGAAAGATTTAAGGATAGTTAACATGTAGAGAAAATTATGTTTAGTGATGTGGGTTTTATTCGTTGTTGGTTATCGCCTACTTAACTCCTATATTTTCGGAATTATCATGCCGCTTGAATTTGAATGTCCAATCAGAAATGCTTGAATGAATCTGTTAATTAAATAAGTCAGTTTTACATCTGTTTGGCCACTTTAATGTCACATTGTACAATCATGCTTAATACAAAAATGAACCGAGTTAAATTTTTAATCCCTGTAGCTTTTTAACAGTGACGCTATTGCGATGGATCAAGTTCGCGTATTAAAAGTTAAAAACTAGCCCTTACAAGACTCGTACGTGTTCTTTGTCTCAAGTTTTGTGCTCACCTCTAAGGAAGTTCCCCCTCGAAGCAACTAATATTAGTCAATTAGGTATTCAGGACGCGCGCGGCACACCCCGCTCGCTCCTGCCGCCTGCGTCTAGCTGTGGCTCGCTTTCGCTTCTATTCCACGCTGCAATGCCAATTAAAAAAATACCGAGCCATGTTAGCTAATGTTGCGAACGTCTGCTGGTTCTGTCGAGGAATTTCTTTAGATTTCTCTTATAATGTTTATACGTATTATTAGATGAAACAAAATTAAGACTCGTTATGTTATTAACACATAAATTGTGCTACTTTGAAAAGTAATGTTTTGAAGACCAAAGTAAAGTCAAACAGACCTAGGTTCTGATTCTTTAGTTTTCCCAAATCCATGTCAATATTTAGGGTGATCTGAAATTCTGACAAAAAATCCGAATTTAAATATTTTATGTTGGTTCCCTTATCATATTCTAAGAGTTCTTTTTAGAACACTCTTGGGTGTTACGACTTTTATCGCAGGAAATCTCTCTCCTTTCTGCATAATTCATCGCTATGAAGTTGAAACCGAAGTCGTAAAAGAAATCGTTCTATGATTTCATGTCTTCGGCGGAAAACTTTCTACTTGTCTTTCTTTTGAATCAACGGTAGCTGCGGGCCATCTTACCTATACTATCGGCGATTGCACTTTTGATCCTTTATGAATACGTCTGGAACGTTTATAGTAATCGTTTTATGATTCGGATACCTACCTTATAAGGTTACGGTGAGTTACTTAACTTTATTTAAACATGTGAGATCTATTTAATTAGTCTATCTATTGACAGGCCTGTTGGTCTAGTGGTCAGTGGCCCTGACTCCTATGCTTAAGGTCGTGGGTTCGATTCCCACCTAGGACAAATGTTGTGTGATGAGCACGATCATTTGTTCTTTGTCTGGGTGTAATTTATCTATAATATGTATGTATTTAGAAATATATATGTATGTTTATCAGTTGTCTAGTACTCATAGCACAAGCTCTGCTTAGTTTGGGACTAGATGGCGTTGTGTGAAAGTTGTCGAATATTATTATTATTATTATTTCATTTTTGACTGCCTCTTTTGTCTAGTGGTCGTAAGAGCTAGTGCTGAACATGAGCTCCTGGATTCAATTCGGTCGGTCGAGGTCGGGCAAAGTGTTATTGGGTTTTTTCATTAGGAATTTCGCAGAAGCAGCACGGAGTCTGGATTTGTGCCCGCTTGGTGGCAATAGGCTCGCCCCGTATTTAAAGGACTAAAACATAACTGACGACATCTCTACCTAACCCTTCGGAAATTACAGGCGTCATGTTATTATTTTATTTTTCATTTCATAATTTTTTAAGGCTAGTTTTATTTTTAAGAAACTTCAACTTAAAATGCGTACAAAACGTCATGAATTTGTAACCTATGACATGAGAATTAAGAATGATTGTTCTTAATAATATTGGTTACAAGTGTTACAAAGTACATATCTCACGTGTTCAATACTACTTTAGAAGTTATTTCGATTTGTTTCAAGAACATTCAATGACCAGTGTACAACATTTATTGCGGTTTGTTGCAAGTTTATTTGTAGCCTCATATTTTACTTTCTACATGTTGAGGCCCGTCTAACTCCTGGCAACGTCGGAAGCTTCTTCTTTGCAAGAAATGTCTTAAGACGAATTCCGAAAATTTCCCCTCAACATTGCGATTCAAAGAAACAAAGTTATATTAAAGTAATTTAAAAGGCGTCTTTGTTATTCTTTGTCCAAAGTTAGAAGTTATGCATTTTGTATTTATGCGCAAAGCAAATGGAAAACATGATTATTGTTAACTTCGAATCAATAAAAATATAACACATGGATAGATAACACAAAACTGCGATTTTTTAGGTTCCTCTGATCAATAGGTAGATTACGTTAAAATGTAAGTCACCAAATAAACAGTTAACCACAGAGTTTCACAAAAGAAAATGACTTCGAAAAGAACCTTTTTTGTGGACAAATTAAAAGTAATACTTTAAATTATATTGTTGTCTTGTGTCATAAAGCCGCCTGCAACCAAGGTTAATTTAAAATTATAATTTGATTAGCTTTGTGCTGGATACAAGAGGGAGGAAGTCTTTTGCAATAATTGTTATTTACTGCAGTGGCCGCTAGAGACAATATTGTACAGACTTTCTCAGAACACATTTTATGAAATCATAATTTGATTATCTCTCGAGCTTTAAAATTATGGTAACGAAAAAGGCATCCGTCCATTTAAACAAGCTGCTGCCAATATTAAATTCTTAAATCTTGGGAAGATGGTATATTAAATTGCTTTTTCGAGTAACGATATCAAGATAGCAAAGTTTTGTTTTATACAAAAAATAAATTAAGCGAGTTAAGAGTGCACCTGAAAGCACCTGAGATGGTTTCATTTTTCATTTGAATATTTTATTGGTTAAAATGGAAAAGGGACGCCTTTGTCCAGCAGCGGGATATTACGGCATAAATATATAGGGTGACTGGTAATTAGTGACCGATACTTGAACACATGATTCTACTCATGACAACAAACAACTTTTACTATGGGACCAAACCTGAAATCGCAAAAAAAATCAGCTGTTCCCTACATTTTGACGACTCGTACGAACATAAATGTAGAGAACAGCTGATTTTTTTTTCGCGATTTCGGATTTGGTCCGATAGTAAGAGTTGTTTGTTGTCATGAGTAGAATCATGTGTTTAAGTATCGGTCACTAATTACCAGTCACCCTATATAGATAAAAAAATTAACTTTGGAACTATTGAAGGTTTTAAGTAGCACATTTATGAGTATAGGAACCTACTTAGTGAAAATCTCTTCTAGGTACTTGCTATGATAGGGATCATGGCCTATTTTAGCACCAACCTATTTTTGATGAAATACTTAAACCTACGCGGACACTGTTTCACAAATGACTACATATAGACTATATATAGCCATTCCATTAAATTTTTCGTGGGTAAAATATCCCTCCAAACATTTTACAAATAACTCGGTGATTAATATTCAACAAAGCCGATTTCTTCCCGATTTAATGTGGGGTTGGTATTATAATATAAATAAAGCCAATCTCCCCACAAAATGGACCGTGTGCCTGCCTAATCCTGTAATAAATCATCATTTAGATCGAATAATCATCATAAACCTTACGTCGTCGGTGAGTGAGCGGCGCGCGGCGCGGCAGGCGACCGCGCCCGATCGCGTCCATACATCATGTGGCGATTACTTGTATCAAATATACATTACGCTGGACTTGCCTTCTCATATTCCCAGAGTGCCGCGTGCCGCTTTACCAATATCGATATCTGTCTTTTTCGGCAACAAATAGATTTATGATTGCATTCATCTACCAATCATTACATAGTTACCCACTCATGTTTCACTACACTACACTATAGTACTGCTTGTACAAGATCAAATTAAATAGGCTGCCGAAACTCCGCCCGCTCCGCTCTACTGGTATTGTGGTTACTTTATTCATTCAACGTTCTGTGGGTGATGAAAATATAAAATCAAAATCAAAAGTCATTTATTCAAACTAGGCTGAGAATCAGCACTTTACGAACGTCAAAATTACAAAAGACAGTCCCCCAAAACGGCCGCCCTTCGCCACTTCCTAGTGCTTTCGCTTATAGATGTTGCAGATGGATTATAGAATCCGCTATTTCACACAATCGCTAATTGCTTTACAAAACAGCAGTGCGATTCTGTAACCATCTCACCGTGAAAACTTAGGTGAAGTGAACGTGACAGCTCACTAGCTGTCAGTGTTACCCCACCTGATACTAGGGATTGATTAAGTAAACATTTACAATCATAATCGAGATTTTAATCATATTTTTTATGCTAATTCTATTTATCATCTTGTATAAATTCAACGCTAGTATTTTAGTTGTCAAAACATTACTATTTTGTGGGGTTTTAAAGTAGGAAAAAAAAAGAAAATTTATATTCTGGCTAAGTTTCTGTTTTGCTAATTTGTTTTAAAACCCCACAAAATAGTAATGTTTTCACAACTAAAATACTAGCTTTGAAATTATTTAAAATAATCATTGGAATTAGCATAAAAAATATTATTAAATCTCGATTATATGAAGAGTAAATGTTTGCTTAGTCAATCCCAAGCATCAGTGGGATGACACAAAAAGCTCACCGTGAAAACGTGCGTGGAGTGAGCCTCCACGCACGTTTTCATGGTGAGATTTTTACAGAATAGACGTGCAGCTCTGTTATGTAAAACAACTGAACAACGTTCAGTTGGATTGTCATTGCGCTACGTTTTACAAAACCGGTAGCGACGTTTAAACGTAATGCAGAAGGGCTTATCTGTAGTCACAATGAGCGTCTTTCATAAATCTCTGTTAACTTTTGACTAATACTGTCCTTAAAATCAGTTATTTAGTCATTTGAGTTAAGGTAATTTTTACTCGTATTACTCGTTTTATTTATTTCTGTTTCGGGCGCCATTATTGTTGCTACGACACACACAGCCACGAGCGACAAAATTTAGAACTAAAATCTACAATCTGACGTTTCATTTCACGCTGTTTTACAAAACCGCTCATCATCAGCTCTGCATTGATAAATGCAAAACGTTTATGCAATTCTGCTTGTTCAAGTTCAGTAATTATGGAAAACCGCTGAACGTTGTTCAGTTGTATTACATAACGAAGCTGTTTTGTAAAACCACTAGCGGTTTTGTATAATATTACATAACGAAGCTGTTTTGTATAACCACAAGCGGTTTAGTATAACAGCGGATTCTACAATCTATTTGCGAAATATACACTGGATATTCTTCTAATACTGAGGGTGAATTTCACCAAACTTTTATACCAAGACTAAGTCTTACATTTCCTTATAATTTTGAATTTTTGATAGTTTTTCCATACTAGAACTGTCAGACGTCAATTTTATTCCACGGATAAAACATAATTATCTGACTTTAATAAAATCAGCCCTTAAAAACAAACTATTAAATTAAATCCTAACTTTACTAAAACTATTAAGAAACTAAAATATGGCTTCGCATAGCTGTTTAATGTTGCTGGTAATGTCAACTCTCAACATCACTGAGCATCCTAGAGAGATGTCCGCTGTGTACTCAGACACAGGTTTTAAAGGTAAGCGGGGTCTGAATGTGCATATTGGAAAGGTGCACAGATCACCAAATGCACTCATCCTGGTCTCAATAGCTACAGCTACAACATCCACTTTTACACGCAATTATTCGATAACTAAATTCCAAATTTAACGTTTGGTATCTTGATCATGCAACCTTGATAGGCGATAAAGAATCCTTTTAAATAACCTACAACTCTTATAAAAAATACTTCTTTCCAGGCCTTGAACTCAACCTTTCGAAATATAAACTATATTTAGCGGACAGTGCTGACAGACATCTGACACTTCCCAAATTTAACGCTCAGAAATCAAAATGATTGCTGTTTCGGCTCTAAATTAACATATTTCCTTCTCTCTTCCCATTCACACCCTCACCTTTTACGCAAAACGAGCCAAATTATCATGATATTATTATTCTCTTGACATGTCTTGGTAACCTGGGGTCCCGGACCTTTGGAAGGCTTACGAGGATCCGAAGCCAACTCGCAGAGGCCCTTAAGACGATTATCCCTGTTCGCACTATGCAAGTGCACCCAAGGACAACTCCCGGTTGGTGTAGGACTGTTGCAGGATAGATCTCGTCCTCTCACCCGGCCCGCAGCAGGCGCGGCCGGCGCCGGCGGAGGCCCTCTTCCAGCCCCCCTAAATGGGTCCAGCCACCTCGGTTCCTGATGTGTTGGGGCGACGGACGTCCCGAAGTCAGGTCGTCGCCCCGTCACATCAGGACCCGAGGTGGCGTTGCGTAGTGTTCCACGCGCCCCTGTTAGACGTCGCAGGGGGAGTTTAACACCTCATTCCAACCCCCCCCCCCCCCCTGACATGAGGAGGACCGCAGTAGCGGGCCGGCACCAGCCGGGGGTTGCAGAAGTATCGTTCGTTCCCGGACCCGCGGCGTAGGTGGGAGATGGAACACCGCCCGGGGTGGTTTTTAGTCAGTAAGAATCTGACAGACCCCGCCGCCTGCCCCAGGGCGGCGGACATCCATGAGAATATTCCACCCCGAGAGCAAAAAAAAAAAAAGGACTGTTGCAGGATATGGAAACAAAGATATTGGATTATGGGTTTGTGTGGTTAAGTGAACTGGCATCTAGAACTATGGTAATACTATGGCCCCTGCCTGACCAATGTTACATATCAAATACACAGATAAAATGGCAGAGGGTGACTTGCACACTCAATGATGGGCCCCCGGAAACGGTCGCTAGCACATAGTGTCGTAGCGACAAGGAGGCAACTTGTCCTGAGGTGCTTATGAGGAGTGGAAAGGTATTCCACGTCTACCAGGAGAAACCCGGAAGTACGGTCAAGATCCCTACCAGCACCTTACTGAAATACTTCCTTCGCCCGAGCACGTTTGCTCTTACGAAGCCGGCCAATAAAGGCAAGAATAAGGTGGAAGCTCAGCTCCTCGTCAGTCTTCACTCCAGCCGGCCAATTAAGGCAAGCCAGAGATAAGGAACATGATGTCTCCCGGGAAATAGGGTCCGTGGTGTCGTTACTGCCCAACAGCTTGCCACATGCTGCCCTGAGCGTTTATGTATTTCTCTTGGTCTGGCTCCTCATCCTAGACTTGTTTCGGGAAAGTAAACTTTACCTGCACAGACCCAGAGATCGGAGCGCGCAAGCCCCACCAGGACGTCAACGATACGGCAAGTGTGGATATTATTATTATTATACATCAACTTCGATTTTAAATGTGGCAATGACTGAGCATGGGCACAAGTTAACTCTTCCCATTCGTATAGGGCTTCGGCGTCCGCAAAATTTCTAATATTAGTTCACTGGCTTTCATAATCCTTGATCCACGGCACTCACAAATTTATGAGGAAAATGCTAGCCTACAAAATGATTAATTCTGATGAGCCGTACTTCACCAAGGCAATAGATGCCTGGAGACTCGCTTGCTCGAATTCAGATCCGACAGACAATCTATCCTCCCAGAGACGGTGGGGTTGAGCCGCTCTGCAGAGTGGTATAGAACAATTTTCTTGACTCGTCTGCTTCTAATGCGCCTGCTGGCTGTGGGTAAGTTGGAGTCGGGTCTTTGGCTTCACAGACTATCTTAATCAAACATAGGTTCTTTGTTCGATGACAATACTTTCCGCCTCACTGCTTCCCTGCGACTAAGAGCTCCTTGTTGTTCTCCTCATCGCTGTCACTGTGGCGAAGTTGTCAATAGCCTCGAACACCACGGCCTGTCTTGCAGCCGAAGCGCCGGTCATCCGACCAGCTCTTATCACCGTCGGCGTTCCAGCTGTATTAGAACCCAATGGCTTGGCACGCGACGATGGCAAAGGGTAGTAGTGAGATGCGCGGTCGAGTACAGTCGCGTTTGCGCTGCACAGTACGAATATTATATTCGCGAATTGCGCGGCTATACCCGCTGCCCCCAACGCTCATAGTTAACGAAGTGTTGGCAATCATCGAGCATCCCATTGACTACATGGATGAGGTCAGCATCTTGCAGATCTGCAAGTCTTCGTACATGGAGGACGAGATTAGCAGTGCCAAGCTGCTCCTATTCACGACACTCGGCAAAGTCAGCCAGATGCCGTCTCATCGAAGGAACGGTACAGAGAAGAATCTTCAGGACATCGTAACGCTGATGAAGGAGACCGACCCGGACGACGTGCCTGAATTCGTGACGAAGGATCTGCATAAGCTGCCTCCCGTCACGTTCGACCACGTAGATGACACCAGGCTGCTGAAGGACATTACCCTCCTCAAGCAAAGCCAGGCCGAGATGCAAAATCAGTTGGAGGTATCCAATAACAACACCAGTGATCTACGAGCAGAAGTAGTGTTATTGCGTAATGCAATTTCTGCAAGTAGGTCACCTATCGATGCCGCCGCAACCGTGAACATGCGTCGCGGGGCACAAAACGCCTCCATCTGCAGTTTCGAGGCGGCAAGCTCGAATGCGTCATCAACTGCCGAGAATGCATGCGTTGCAATGCGTGCCGTGGCCGTCCCTGCCTCGACACAGATGAAGACAACGGTATGTGTAGATTCGTCGACCCCCAAACGAGCCTACGCAGCAATAGCCGCCGCTAATAAGCCTGCTGAGTCGCAATCGCAAAACTCGCAGGTAAAACAAGCGGAAAAACCAAGAGGGGGTAAACGAAACCGGTCTAAAACCAAGAAGGTTTTGGTAAGGCAGGGTCCAAAGAAGGACACGAGCGATAAGGATGGTTTTATTAAGACGTAGAAGAAGAAGATGAAACCTTCTTGTCGGAACCAGTGTGGCACCGCGCCGGCAGGACCTAACATGCTGCTGCGTCCAGCAATCCCGACGACGCTGCTGTATGTGTCCAGAGTGCACCACTCCACGAAGATTGAGGAGATCGTGGAGTACCTCCGTGTGAAGACCACCTGGACTTTGAGGTTCGAGAAGTTGGAGCCGAGTCAAAACATGAACTTCAAGTCGTTCGTGGTACGTGTTCCGACACATCATCTCGAGAAGTTCCTCAAGGAAGAGTTCTGGCCGAAGGGTGTTTTTTGGGATCCTGCCGTTTTGCCGAAAAGATTTTGCCAAATTTTCATTACCCAAACAAATTTTAGCAACCTTTTTTTATACCAATGTAATATTTGGAATAATTTTAGTACGCACATTTTCATTTGGTCAAATGTTTACTTGGCAGATTATTACCAAGAATAATGTCATTAAGGCTTTTGGTCTTTAATCAAATGATTTATTACAGCAAACAAAATTAAGACAATAAACGTTTAGTCAAATGATTTGTTATGACAAAAAATATAAAGGCAAAAATAAGATTTTTTTGGGAATTGTATAATTAAAAATGCAATTTTATTTTAATATAGGTAATCATTTACGAGTACAAAATAGCAAAAGCTAGTACAAAATATTTGTAACTTACAATTTTAAATTTTTTGCAATGGACATTAGCAGATTTATTTCGGAGTAATCAGACTTGTGTTGCCTTTATCCATATATTTTTTTTTTCTTTTTTTGTGGCGGTTCACCTGATAGTATAATCTCAATGTCAGCTAAATTTGAAGAAACTTCATTTATTAATTCTTTAATTAAGCGATACACTCCAGGGTGGTATTTATCAATGAGAATGTTTATTCTACGATGCCACGCCTCAGCTGAGTTTGTCTTTCGTTTACAACATGGCAACTCCAAAAGCTTGGTGGATACTTCGGTTGCGTGTACCATGACCCGCTAACATAATTTTCTTCAAACCAATTCGCGATTTGTTTCCAATCAGAATCTTCTATACCTTCTATTAGCTTGTTAAAATATAGAATGATTTCATTTTCTGGCAAATAACTTAAAGCCAATAAACATTTTACTTGTTTGTTAAATTTGATGTCATTTGCGTATTTCTTTGTAAGCTTATGTGCTTGAATTTGTCTGAAACAAGTCAAATTTATGGTCACTAGACATTAGGTTATTTATGGGAACTAGTTACAGTAGGTTATTAATTTAAAAAAAATGGTTAGGTTAGGTTAGGTTAAAACTGTGACCACCTACGCACGAGCCGAGCGAGCGAAGCGAGCGGTGCCGCGGCAGCGGCCGGCGAGTGCCAGAAACGACTAGATTATATAGAAAAAAATATGGAAAAAAGAGATTATTTTTAGGAGGCTATCGAGAGAAATAATATAATTATAATAACATTATTATTACCTGTTTAGAATTTGTTTGTCTGTTTGTAAAATTGACGACACCAAATATTTGGCTTATTTAATTTTGCGTAAAATATGTTATACCAACTGAAATATTTGACTAGATAAAAAATGGTAAAAGTACTAGTTGGTGAACAAGTTATTGTTCAAACGTTCACTTGCTAAACATAGGTTTTCGTAACAATTATTTGTAAAAAGATTTTTGGGTAAGTAATAATTTGGCAAATGAAATTATGCGAAAATTTGTTTGGGAAGTGATAATTTGGCAATTTCTTTTCGGTAAAACAAGGGAGACCCGTGTTTTTTATCGCCGGTTTCGTGGCCGGCTACATGACACCAGTCAACGAAACACGACGCCGACACTTCGTGTGCAGTTGTTTTAGTCTGTTATGTTGTATGTATTTATAGTATTTTTAAGTTATATTATTATAGTAGGTTTTAGTTTATAAGTATTCTTACGATTGTAGTAGTATGTATTGTTTTTTCTATGGGCCCTAGTTGCCTGAAATAAAGGAATAAATAAATAAAAAGACCGGATGGCATGTCTTTATTTCCAAGGAGGGTGGTTTAAAATATTTTAGTTGGTGGTTACTTGAAGTATGGGTTGAGAAAAAGAGTTATTTTTTTTGTTTTTATATTGTTTAGACATCGATACGCATCACGTCTGCGGAGTTTTGCTTCACTAATTTGACATAACATTGTATATATTTACATACAGGTGTTCACGCTGATCTGATAAGCTAACTAGTTTTTATTTGTACTGATATTTGCAGGTCAAATGTGTTTTGATTGTTACCAAGACAATAAAAACTCAAAACCCACACCAGAAGCCGAAGTTATGACAAACACCGGGATGTGTGGTAAATCACTTTTTTTAGAATCGTAAATTATAGTGAAGGGAAAACTAATTTACGGTTGCTGAATGATATAAATTTTAGATTAGCGTAGGGTTTGGACGGTGTGGTGCAGTGCGGAGCCGCTAGTCGGCATTGGGAGCCCCAGGGCTGTGGCGACAGACAAACGACATCAACGGGGCCCGATTAAAAACTCGACAGGGGATGTACGCCATGTTATCGAAGAAGAAGCATTTTAAGCCCAGAGGCTGGATTGAAGGCAAGATTTCAAAAGCACCGTCTGCTTTATAAGATATGCTCAGATTTTATTGATCATTTCCTATACCTATTTGTTTATTTGGCGAAGAATGCTTTCAATCAAAGTGGGTTTATTTTGGTTTTTGATGGTAAAAGCCCTTATGTATGTATAACTTTCATAATTGTCATTCAAACTGAAAATGTATTTATTTATTTAATACTTCAAGCACATAAATAACAACAATTTGTAAAATCAGCACATCGACACTACGAAAATTAGACCCGCATGTACAAGAGGTTATACACAGGTTAGGTACAGACGCCAGCACATCAAGCTACTACAATCTGTCAGATTTATTTAATAGATTTTCAACTTTATCGCTAAAGCATAAGGTTCAAAGTCGATTGGGAAAATCTGACAGTTTCGGGTAGCTTGATGTGCTGGCGTCTGTAGGTACTACAGACTTGTTCGGGTCGGCACATTCGTTTCGACAGTATTTGTTGAACAACAAAGCCGACCTGAAACAATTACTACTGTACTACATATTCGGCTTTAATTCAGCTCGTGACGATCGGCAAACTCCTTTCGGCATCGATCCTCGCTGAATCATTTCCGACTCGGCTCGGCACAAATTTGAGCTACGGCTTTTTCTCGAACATATATCAAACTCAAACTCAAAGCATTTATTTCAAGTAAACCAATTACAGGCACTTTTGAATTGTCAAGGGGTCGGTCAGTCAGAAAGATGAAGCTAGTTGCCCATTCCAAAGCGTAGTAGGTACCTGTGGAGAAGACCTGGCAAGAAACTCCACGGACACTCTTTTAAATCATAAAAATTGTTACAAAATTTTGGTTACATCATTCAAGTTGAAATTATACATGTGAGAACGATCTACATAATATTTAATGATGCCGCCCGTCTGTGCCGAATCCTGCCGACTCTAACAAGTGTGTAGCACCCATATTCCAAAAGTATCTCCAGAAGCTTGCATTTCTCTTGGAAAAATCATAAACCCACGTGCTGTGTAGGTACTTCATCTGTCGTGGGTCAAATGTCGCACGCACCATGGGCCGCGTTCAACACCCCGTGATGTCATAAACCACGCATCCACGCGCAGCGTCTGCGTGAATGGCGTATATTTAAAACCCAATGTAGTCGAGATTTTTTGTCGACAACGTATGTATGTGATGTATGTGATGTATTTACAACA
The DNA here is from genome assembly GCA_949629135.1 of Eremobia ochroleuca. NCBI lineage: Eukaryota > Metazoa > Arthropoda > Insecta > Lepidoptera > Noctuidae > Eremobia > Eremobia ochroleuca. Next base: position 12,320,902 of record OX451386.1, on the reverse strand, counting down.
AAGTGTATTTTTTCCACTGTGGAAGTATTTAAATTTGTTTGCTAGCTTGTAGCATGATCAGCCTGTGACGTCCTCACTAATGGGACACAGGCCTCCTCTCTGTAAGAGGGAGTGGGCCATATTCCACCACGCGGACCCAGTGCTGGTTGGCGTATGTCAGATATTATTATATTATTATTAATATCCACGGGAATTTCAAGTATTTCATTTCATTTCATTCAGATGCTTTCGATTTTTTAGTTCTAAGACAAACCGGTTTCCGCGCGGTATATTCCTTCACCGTTTTGAGAGCAGTGGTGATCAAATAAATTGCACAGATTTGGTTTGAAATTTTCACAGATTTTGCCGGTTAGGCGTGTGCACCGATACTCAATTTTGCCGGTTAGGTGTTTGCACCGATACTCAATTTCGATAAAAACTAAACCACTTAATTAAACTGACGTGAGTAATTAGTAAATGTAAAAGATTTAGGAAAACATCTAAACATTTATTAAATTAAGAGACCCCTATTTGTATGTACATTCATAACGGCGACACACAGTGCCATCTATTACAGTACGCACGAACTAAAATGTACAAGGGTGTCGTGGAAACATGAGACCCGATTAAATAATACCACTCAGCCACAAGAGTTATGAACGTAAGAGTCTCGTCAAATCATTCATATATTTTGCAGGGAACTTTATTTAGCAGTTTCAAATATTCCAGAAAAAAAAAACTGCTAAGTATGTATAATTAGGGTACGTAATTATATTTATAACACATTTGCTCGTAAAAGGTCTCTTACTGCATCAATTTCAATATCGTAATGTATCTCATTACGTACTTGTGCGTAATTGTAATGTAAAGCGCACGGCTTATCAAGATGCTCCGTCTAAAACGAACGGTACTTTTTTAAATCTTAGCAAAGAGTTTTTATGTCAGAAAAGTGGTCAACATTTTATGAATAAAATTAACTTTGGGAGATAAAATATAATAAATAAACATTTAATTCTTTAATTTAATTAATTTTGACAATTAATTACAACCATTTATCTGTAACAAAATCACAAAAGTATTCATTTACTTTACTAGTAATACCGCCACCGACCACCGACTGCAGAACTCTGTGGTCTCGTTTCTCCTACTTTCACTCAAGAGAGTGAGAGAGAGACTGGTGAAATTGCAACTAATAATACGAGTAATAGCTTGACAACATTAAAAATGCCAACTGGCAACGTAATAATTAATTTTAAAAAATTTTCGAATTTTAACGATGTTATAACAAGTAATTAAAGATTTATTCGTTTAAGAAAGTCCGAGTTTTATTTATTTCCTCACAAATGTGTTATAAAACGTCGTATGACATACGTGCGGTTTGATAATTACAGCCTCTGCTTTCTTATAGCCCTCACCTACGGCTCGGGCTAGCAATATCGCCTCAGCTGTAATTTTCAACTTACCGCACTTATATCATAATGTACTATTTTACAACTCGTTAATATTGCTGATCTAATCTTCGACCCAAATTCATTCACAAAATATTTTTTGCTAAAAGACAAAACAAAATAAGTATTCAACCTTTCTGATTCGCACAAAAGATAGTTTAAAAAATCGATCTGTCATTCATAAATGTAATTTAAAAAAAAACCAAGGACGGTAGCAATACGGGGTACACCCCTAATACCGGCAAATTAAAAGGCGCTGTAGTCTCCAGGGACACCCATTTTGAAGCGGTAAAGATTTGCGAGGGTGCGTGCCATTCTCTATGGTCGGACGTACAATCGATCATTAATTACGTTTAGTCACATTTACGCGCCACATGTTACTATTATAAGCTTTCGTGTAATGTCCTTGTTGAGACCCCTACCTATATTTAGCAATAACTGCATTTTTTGTTGCAGGATATTTGCACTTGCTCGACGCTCACAAACGATCTATACGTATAATAAAATAGTAACACAGATATTTTTTATCCCTTTGTCTTTTTCTCTGGATGGCGCAAAAACGGTTGAGCGGAATTGCATGAAATTTGTCACACAGATAGTTTATAACCCGGATTAAGACATACTTTTAATCGCGGTAGTAGGTACGTTCCCGTTAGACATATTCCATTCAAATATCCACACGGGCAAAGATGCGTGCATAAGCTAATCTCTACTATAACAAGTAGTGAATATTTTAAAGAGACCCGCAGGGTAATTGCGTAACACGCTATCAGTAGCAATGGGTTTCATTTTGACAGTTCAACAACATTCATTGCGTTATTTACGTTGTTGAGCAGACACATTTTTCGAACATATGGAGCAAAGGATTAGCTATTTATGCTTCAAAATGATTCAAATTGAGAGTAATAGTATGTTACGCAATTAGCAGATCTTTGAAACGATGCACTATTCGAAGCCTTTAACGGCACCCTAATTGCGTAACACACTACTACTCTCAATTTGAATCATTTTGAAGCATATTGCTAATCCATTGCTTCATATGTTTGAAAAATGTGTCTGCTCAACAACGTAAATAATGCAATGAATGTTGTCAAAATGAAACCCTACTGATAGTGTGTTACGCAATTACCCTGCTGGCGTTTCAAAATAAATATAAACGGACTTCTAGTCGACAGAAATCTCCTCGAGATCAGATATAACGTTTCTGTATAGAAAGAACTAATATTATTTTGTGGAATAAACAGAGTACAGTAAGTGAAGCAATAAGCACATTATATTTACATATAGGTACGTGGAAACAGTATTTGGCCTCCGAGCAGAGCGTGCGTGTAGATAAGCATCTGCTGAGTGGTCCCCTTGTGTTTTCCGATCGACACACGCTCTGTGTTGCTATTAATTTCTGAACCCAGTCACAAAGCTTGGACATAATGTGATTATATTAGCAAGTAAAATGAGTACAGTACTATAATTTTATGCAGTCGTATTATCATGCCTGAGGAAAAATCCCTGTGTGAAAGTTGATGAACGCGTCTGATCAAGAAAGCCGATATAAAACCACGACGTTATGTTTGAGCTGAGCCTGATTAAACGCTTCGGTTTATATGTTAAGCAGAATCACGTATTTCGAGATACACTACGCAACAGAAACTAACTGACTTGATTAATGAATGGGCATATTTATCCACAGCTGGTATAACTAATCGGTTGCTACCTGTACACGTGCGTATAGGCTACACAATGTAACCACAACGAGTCAACAGGTTAACCGCAAACTGAATACTAGTAACCTTGTGGTCATCGATCTATTTACTATTCACAACCTCCGCGCAGAGGTGCTCAAAGGAAAACAAAAAATACGAAGCCAAACTTTGTCTTCACCTTGACTTGCCAATAAGGAACACGTCCCTAAAAATGTAAAGTGAGGGGAGACGTTAATAAAAATTCCACGCTGAAACAACAAATTAAACGAAGCCGAGCCACTCGAAAAGCCATAAGTACTCATCTCAATTGCTACCGATAAGAAATCCAAGCCTTGGCAATGTATTCGAGGCACGTTTCGGCTCACGGTTTTTTCTCGCTATGCTACTGTGGCGTTTAAAACGAATTGACTCTTAAATTCTTCAGAATGAAATGCTGTCGGAGTTTTATTAAATCGAGTGTAACCATTCCTGACATTACGCAAATGGCGGGCCCTCCCCTACATCTGTCGCAGGGATGCACCCCCTTAATAAGTGTTAACGCTCGCCGGCTGCGATGAACACTCCGTCCCGGCTCAAGCTAAATCTCTACAAATTCTTGATACAAATTAAAGCCGTGGGAGGACTCCGCGAGCATCTCTTGTAATTTCATTTCGTATTAGAAATGTGCCCCTTAGACACAGTGAAAACATTCAGTATGTGAGATGTTCAACGTGCTTAATAGTTGATACGTGGTGAATAGCTTTAAGAGTTACCTCAAGGTCTTGACTTGATTATATTGTTTCAGTAAAAATAACTATAAAATTGGTCTGTGACTTTACGAATACTACATTTTGTAATAAACACTTACACAGCCGGAGAACAGGAAGTTATGTGAGCCCGCGTACGTACATACATTAAAGTTAGGATTGCGACAGGCAGCCCTACTACATCAGAATCTACAATCTGTACAGCAATAGAAAACTTAGAAATACAACTGTCAGCTTGTACTTATTATGTAGGCAATGCGCTACCGATTAGTCACATGCCTGTAGGTAAGTTGGAACAAAATAACTATTCAAGTAGGAACTTAACTCTAGCATGCTCCTTTACTCATAACATAAATAATCATAAATCAACTCGTATAGGGAAATCCAGATAAAGCTATAAGTTACGTACAACAATAACATCATACAAATTGCGAATCATTTCTATTTTTCAGACCATTAACTCTGAACAATAACACGGCAGCGGAACGGGCGAGAGTAAAATAAACGCCGAGCGAAATAGTTCGGAACTGGTATCATCGTTGCAAATGTAAATGAACAATTAAAGCGCTCGCCGTGGCCAGGGACAATGATGATAATTATTTTAGTTTGCTGTCGGCGCGGTTGTCAGTCGGCGCCGGCGCTCGCCCCGCGCTGGAATGCTCCTCGGACCCCTATTTTCGCCATTAAACAGCGACACTTCTGCTGTTCGTAAATTATTATCAGCTAGCGCTTTCATTACTCGGTTCCGTAACAAAGGAACTCTCCGAATGTACGTAGTGATTCAACTTCGGATCGAGTGCGCCTCCACCTCCATTGTTCACCAGAAATCATGACTCATATTAGGCCCCGAGGTGAAATTTTGATTAATTCGTTACACCATTCTCCGTTATCGGTAGTTCAGGCCGAGGAACTTCAGTGAATGGGCGCTCTGAGCTGGGGAATAATTGCATCTGGCTAGTTTGAAACGTCGTTACTGCATGACGTCGAGATATTTAGTGCACGCTTCAAGTTTTTATTTGGAAAGCTTTCCAGCACAAACTACCTTTATTTAAGTATTTTCTACAATTCCTGACATGGAAGATAACACATGGAAATCCACAGTTTCCTACAAAGGCTTATCTCTGCATAGCACCTGAACCTCTGTCACACTACTCAAAACTTTATTCTAATTGCTACAAAATTATATTCTTAGCCTAAGAATAGGGCATTAGTGGTAAAACTTATTACAAAAAGGATACGTACGAGGTACGTGTATCTACCACAATCAACAATTCACCAAGCAGGATTGCAGCGTTCCGGTTTGAAGGGTACGGAGGCCGGTAAAATTACATGCATATGAAAGTCTACGAATTTATATGACGGGCTCAATCTAATGACACCTTCGGGGAGTTCGGAATATTATCATTCTAGACGAATGATGTTACCGTTTAGCATCAGGTTGAGCATCCTCCAGTTCTGTCTTTTCTCAATCATCAATATTAGTCATTACGTTTCTAGACAAGCAGCTATGACAAGAGAACACTAGGAGATTACGCCAAGCCCATCTAATGGTTGTTGGGACAAAGAAGCAGTGTACAGTACACGAATGGAACATCACCGAATACAGAATACCTAGAGATCGTAATGATATGAAATAGGTATACTTTTTCTTCTTAGCGTATTGATGGCAAAAACTTTAAACATCTTTGGCCCAACATTCAGTTGCACGAACTCCGCTCACTGACGCAGTCATAAGATCATCAGGTGCACATGATACAGGGACCATTGTTTGTGGGGAGGTGCCACATACGCACTTGAGATCTGAGCCGTCCGTGAGCCCCATCTGTGGATGTGTCTTTGCTCCGGCCGACTTGGGTTCGAAGTCTATTTAGAGATTTCCAAATCGGCCACGGTGACGCGTGCCCAGGCGAAGGCTCTCAGATGGTTCGATAAAATTGTGAGCGGGCTTATACAGTTCCTGCCATAGATTACATCCGAAATAGGTATACGGAAATACTAAAAGGTTCATAATATAATAGACTGACTTTGCGTATCCTATACCTACGTATATTCACTTTTGTTTCGATTACAAAAATAATAATCTCCATCACCCAGACCTAGCCGATATGGACTTCACTTTGTGAACTATTAAACCAGTGACTTGCAGTAGTTTAAAAATTAACTTGAGAAATAATAAAATAGTCTTCACATATAATTACTAGCTTCATATTTCTTAGTGACCGACTCTTTAACAGCTCAAAGGTGACTGTATTGGTTTAATTGAAACAAATGCTTTAAATTTGAGTTTGAGAATTAGATTATTAATGTATTCAAAATATTGTAAAACAATTTGAAAGAGTAACTGTGGCGTTTCTCGCCCATTCTTGTCCATACGAAACTACCCTTTGGAAGGGGCAATTAGAATCAATTGTATTTTCTTGTAAGGTCTGTGAGCTGTGACTCTTGTCTTTTATGTGGCTATTTGAAATAAATGAGTTGGCTTTGACTTTCAAATATTCAGCTGATTAAAGTGGTCACCTGATAAGTATTCCTACCTGCCCAGCAAATAACTCATTCCGCTTCAATGTAGATTCTAAGAATACAGTGCACTTCTTGGAACTTGACTGATTCTTCTCAGGAATTATACAAAAGCCATAAGAAGTAAGATAGGGCATCACTACGCATATCGAAAGTAATGTAAAACGCGGCCGTCGGAAAGAAAAATGGACTGAAACGTTCACCCGCGCGCCGTAACAACATACTACAATAAACAATCTGTTTTCCACACCCAGTAATGTTCGTTTTATAAATGAACATGCACATAAAGTTGAGGTTGTGGAAATCAATTACTGAAAACATGCATTGTTTTCAGTAATTGATTTCCATGACCTGGTGTTATACGATGTCTTACCCAAAGGGTGACACTGAGAAAAGTTGATGCCGGAGAACTTTGACAAACAACCAGCATTTTCTCAAGCAAGTGTATTCAACGAGAAGGCAGCTTATTTAAACCAATCTTTGATACACAGTATCCAGTATAGCAAAAATTAAACCAAAATATAGGTATTACATAGAAATACGTACAGAAACTAAGCTATTCCTTTTTTGAATATACAAGAAGTATTTAAAGCATCATGTCTTAAAGACGCTTAAATTACAAAGTTCTCGTTGAGCGATGTGTTGTATGTATATCTGCAGTGCGATTCTGTAACCATCTCACCGTGAAAACTTGGGTGAAATGAGCGTGAAGTGAGTCGTCAATAGTCTCAATCCCTAGCATCAGTATGACTCACAGCTCACTCTAAGCTCACTCCACCTTAGTTATCACGGTGAGATTTTTCCAGAATCCACCGGCTGTTCTTTCCTAACGTGAATCGTAATTACCGATTTACTCAGTTTGCTAATTAAATTAATTAATCATACCATATACCTATGCAACGTTTCCTGAATAACAATGATATCATCACCGAATACAAGTGTATAATATAATAAATATATATAATCAATATAAACAAGCAATCGAAGAAGCCAGTTATAAAGTTCGTCAAAAGACACTCGCAGGTCAAAAAACACATCACGACTTGACTTATGTCTCGATAATGTCGCACATTTGATTATTTTAGCCGTAATGCGGAAACATGCTCAGTGTGTTGATTCTGTAAAAATCTCACCGTGAAAATTTGCGTGGAATGAGCTGTCAATGTCATCCCACTGATGCTAGGGATTGACTAAGCAAACATTTACAATCATAATCGAGATTTGAATAATATTTTTATGCTAATTCAATTAATAATTATACATAATTTCAAAACTAGTATTTTAGTTGTCAAAACATTACTATTTTGTGGGATTTTAAAATAAAATAGCAAAACAGAAACTGAGTCAGAACATCAATATTTTATTCTTTTTTTTTTCTAGATTAAAACCCCTACATTAAAATATTATTCAATCAATCCAAAAAACTTCTTTCTTCCTACCACCTTTATGCAGACGATTTGCAAATTTATAAGCAAGCTGACCACGTGAATTTGGCTGATGCTTTTCATATTATCAACAAGGATTTGGTTTCAATCTGTGAGTGGAGTGAGGCGCATGGGTTGCAGGTTAACCCATCGAAGACTCAGCTCATTGTTGTTGGCAGCTCAAGGATGATCCCCAAGATAAACTGGTCACACCTTCGCCAGGTTCAGTTTAACGGAACTGCTATTCCAATCAGTGAAAAGGTTAAGAATCTTGGGGTTTGGATCGATAAGCATCTTTCTTGGGGTCCTCAGCTACAAGACGTAAGTCGCAAGATTTTTGCATCTGGTAAGTCACTGAGACGATTGCGGAATTTTCTTCTAACTGCCACTAAAACTGCGCTTGCACAATCCCTTTTACTTCCCATCCTTGACTACGCTGATGTCAGTTATCCAGATCTTACTGAGGCACAACTAGATAAACTTGAGCGACTTCAAAACTTTTGCATAAGATTTATATTTGGCCTGCGCAAATATGATCACATATCTGAATTTCGAACAAAGCTCAAGTGGCTTCCCGTACGTCTTCGCCGGAATCCTCATATCTTGATTCAGCTCTACAGTATTTTGTTTAACCCTAAAACCCCCTCTTATCTTAAAGAACGTTTCAAGTTCCTTCATGACACACATAATAGATATCTGAGGTCATCAGAAAACCTGAGACTAGAGATGCCGATGCATTCCACCAGTTTCTATGACAAATCTTTTACTGTTCAAGCAGCACGCTTATGGAATGACTTGCCCGTGTCGGTAAAGCGTGCTCAATCTTTGTCCACTTTTAAAATTATGATAAAAAATCACTTCCTCTCTCCTTAAACAGCACCATTATATTTTCTTTACTCCTGTTTCATGTCTATTGTTATATGTATATATTTATTTAGATTGGTATAATATACTTTATGTATGTATTTATTTTATCGTGTAAATAGTACACCACAGACTACCTACAATATTTGTCTCTCCTTCCCTTTTCAATCCATCCAAAGGTTGTCTTTAAAAGATCGCTTTCAGCGATAAGACCGCCCATTGTGTCACCCTTTGTAAAATTTCTATATTTATGTCTGTAATCTATATGGTGTACATAATAAAGAGTATTCTATTCTATTCTATTATTAAAATCTCGATTATGATTGTAAATGTATGCTTGATCAATCTCTAGTATCAGGAGTGATGACACTGACAGCTCACTCCATGCTCACTTCACCCAAGTTTTCACGGTGAGATGGTTACAGAATCGCACTGCTGGTTACCCCTCACAACTAGCGCCACGCATGCACCGACAGTCATGTACCCACCGAATCATTAGTAACCGAATTGCGTGCCAACAAACTGACGGGATTGTTATTAAGATTGACACGTTATCGATGGCAAATGACTCGCAAATGAAATTTCGTTGATTCAAAGCTCATTTGTGAAGTGCGTCGGATGCCTGCATATCAGTGGCCGCGCGAGTAGCATGGGAATGAAAACGGTCCGCATTCGACAGCGGCGGAATGCTTTCAACTCGCGTAATTCAGTTAAACGTGTAATTTATGACTGGCCAAATTACTGGCATCACTATGTCTATCTGATGCAGGAGCCCAACTATTAACGCGATTTTACGTAATGTCATTGTAAATGTGTTGCTGCAACGTGAATTTTAATTATACGAATATAAAGTTACATGAAATCAGTACATGTAAGCTGTGGCCGGATTTCTTTTATTTGTGGTCTACTATAAAAACGATTACTATTATAAAATCATGATGCCATAAAATCTGGTTTCGTTTTAAAACACATTTAAACCTAAGTTTCGTCAAACAACAGATAAAGTTTTCATTTTATGAAACAAAGAGGTATCCTATTCTTATATTTTTTTTTCGCACAAAACACAGAGGCGTATGCTATACACTAAATCACAATTTATGCTTACAGGACAAATCAGTACAAGAATAGCACATAGATCAAAAATCCAATAACCTCGTAGCACTCGTAGAGGCTCGTAGAGGCTCGTAGCACTGAGCTACGAAGACAAGATATGGTCCCAACGCTGCAACCGTTGCCGGTCTTCTTGAATCATTGTCAAGTGGCTTTGCTAAGCATGCTGTGACTGGGACTAGAGGTTCATTATATTAGGTAAGTTCTTTATATGTTAGGTAAGCTCTGTATTATAATGCTCTAAGATGTGTTAAAAAAAATATAATATTTCTGTACTTATTTCATTTTAACTAGTTTCGTTTTCGGTCAAAAAGTGGAGAACAGGAGCCGTAAATTCATTCGCTTTCATCTGAAATACGAGTTACCTTCGGACACTCATTTTTACCTTAGCAGCACACCTATGTCTGATTTATGTTCATGTTGTGCCCAAACGTCAGTACAAAAGAGTCAATTTTGCATTAGTAAGTGTCACGTAATTTAAATTTGAACTCCCACATAATCTATATGGGACTTGAAATTTAAATCAGCCTTTACATTCCAGAATAAAACTAAGTATTGTTTGATAACTAGAGTAGGTAACAAAATGATACTTTTTCCCAGGGCAAATTGTTCTTTTTAATTGTAATTGTAATTTTAATTAATAGAATGAACTATAAACTCGACTTACATATGAGACACAAATTTAAAAATAATTTAAAATTCATTTATTATTTGATATAATAAAATTCATTTATTACAGCATAAAGTGTAATAACTTAAAACTGTATAACACTCACGGTTCTATCATTCATTAAACATTTTTTTTTTAACCATGGAAAATGTGTCATTTAAAAGCAATACGAATTTCATTTATTACATACATTTATTTTTCTGTAAGTCAAATAAATTGGATTATATTTATATGTAACTTAAAAGAACATGAAAAAAATATAATTACGTGAAAAAAAAAAACAAAATCATTAGGATTTTCTTAATAGCAACATTTATTAGATGGTAAAACGTACATAAGTGAGAAGTACATAATAGGTGTTGTTCTATTTAGACACCGCCCACCATCAGTCTTACAACATTGGAATCATGTAATTGAAGATTCCGAAAGCAACTGAAATAAAGCCACCTAATGTAATGTTTAATCAACTTTCGGTTTATTTTGTCTATGTAGACCACTTATATGGTAAATCCGTTGATTAATACTGAAGTAATCAGTGATTTTTAAATTTAATTACATTTTGTAATAAATTGTCTATTTCGTACGAACGGCAACTTCGTTTTCATTTCATTTTAACGATATTTAATACGTGCATGCATAATCAGCCTATAATAATGTTCACACCGCTGGGACACAGGTCTCCTATCTGTGAGAGGGGGCCATAATCCACTAAGCGGGCTCGTGCGGGTTGGTGGACGTCACTTTTCTTCCAATGTTTGGTTCTAGGACAATTTAATTCATACCTATCCTAATCAAAAGTGAAGTCCACAGCCCGAATATTTATATTTTAGAATCTTGTTTCAATTTATAGTATGTATTCATACATACATACATACTATACATACTACATGTATACACACTGCATGTATACATACTATAAATTGAAGTCGCTTTTTGTGTCTGTCTGTGTGACCGCGTTGTTCTTCTAAACTACGCAACGGATTTTAATTCAGTTTTTATCATAATTTAGAGAATGTATTCCAGATGGTTTTTGTGTATAACGCATTAAAATTTAAGTTACAAATAATAAACAAATCTCGATGTTCTGTCTTGTCGTAAAAACCGTGCGAAGCAGAGTTGGGTCGCTAGATTTATAATACACAAATCACCTTTTAAATTTTTTGAAAAGCTCAAAAATATATCCTACGTGAGTACTCTTAAAATGTATGTTTAATGTATTTGTTATGTAATTTAGGCCTTATTTTTTAATAGTCAGATAATTCTTATCTGAGGAATAGGTAAAGGTTCTGTGTAGAAATTATGTATGTCAAACTTATATATTTATTTTTCAGATATAAGTTATCTGACTATTGCAAAATCAGCCCTAGTCAGAAATTTCAATAAATTGAAGAACCTAGTCTGGGCAAGAACTGTGTCCCATAAGCTTTTCTTCTACTCATCAAATTATGGGTTTGTCTAAAACATCCTTACTTACAAGCAGTGTCACATATAAATGGAACACAACACAACATATCCCTATCAATATTTCCATATATATAATATAAATGTGAAAATAGGTTGCTCTTTCTGTCTGTTTGTCTGTTACCTTAACGGCTGAACGGATTTCGATGAAATTTGGCACACATACATACCTAAATTAAAATTGGTAAATCATGACCTGGGTAGGACATATTATCATAAAGAATACTTTTTATTCCAGTACTACATTCCCGTGGGATAATTTCCGACCACCACGCGGGAGATGCTTGGGGCATAAGCATGAAACATAGACACGAAACAGCAAAACATAGACACGAAACAGCAAAACATAGACATGAAACAACAAAACATGGACACGAAACAGAAAAAGAATTAAAGTAAAGACTTGAATGTTAGTAAAAACCACAATTGTTATTTTTTAAAAGTCACGTTTTGGTTAAAATCATGGTACCTATTTTGTGTTGTTTATATTATTATAGAAATGTTTAATTTACGCCTGCCAAATATTATTTGTGCTACCTACTACTAATCATAAACTCATAACAATTTATGCGTCAAAAATATTTTATGTAAGTATAGCGTGAAAATTATAAATGAAATACTATAGGGAAAACAATGAAATATTATATTTACATTAACATTTTTATACATTAATATACAGGGTGTAACGGAAAGGGGGTATCAACCCTGAAGGAGGTGAATGTGCTCATGAAACTCAACAACTTTCCCCAAAGAACATAAGTCGAAATATGAAAAAAAAATTTGGCCCTCTCTTACAAAACTGACTACCAGCTGATTGATTTACTATGGGAGGGCCAAATTTTTATTTCATATTTCGACCTATGTTCTTTGGGGAAAGTTGTTGAGTTTCATGAGCACATTCACCTCCTTCAGGGTTGATACCCCCTTTCCGTTACACCCTGTATATTATCTTATAAAAAAATACCTGTCGGAAAACTAACTAAAAATTTATTCACAAAGACACAACAATTACAATTTACAAGCTAACACTAAAATATATATAATACAAGTATATAATAAAAATTTAAAAAGGCAAAATATATCGTATAATTATTTATTTTGAACTTCCACGGACCATTATTTTTTATGGAGCATAATTTCATTGGTTGATTGTTTTAAGACATCATAATCACGACTGTTTTACCCGAAGGTTTAGGTACAGTCTAGTTACCTACCCACACACATTTTGCCAGGTACCTATGTTTAAGTCCCATGGAATAGGGGGCAAACCAATGCAATGTGAAATGTCATAAACGCCTAACAATATTCAAATAATAAGAATAATTTAAATTAAATGGCTGGTCCATTGTAACAAAACATAACTTAAAAAGTTATGTAAGTAAGCCAATTAAATCTACCTATATCAAAAAAGAAAAAAAAACAATAAATTATAATGCTAAGTTATATTTTAGATGAATCAAAATGGTTATTTGAACAGTGGCCCCCAAACTAGGCAGTGGCTGCATCTTGAGGGCCCGAGTTGCGTTATCTTAAATTTTAATTCGAGACATGTTTGCCTTACCTTAACCCATTAGCCTGCAAATATGATGCCATTTCTCGAAAAAATATTTAGAAAAATCATAACTCAATAGAAACGTATGTTTTTGTGCATGGCACATCATGCATTATAATGTTAATATGTGTTACGTAGTATCAATGAAATTACAAGATTACGCGCAAAATGACAAATATGAACATGAATTTACCTCTACTAATTATTTCGACCCTGATAATTCTATCATTTTAATTATATAATTTTTTTGCGATTATTATACGCCGCTCGTTAATCGTATTCAAAGTACCTACCGATTTGAAGAAAACATAAATAAATGTTTATCTACAGATCTATCCAAAATATTTGGTACTAAATTCTAAAGTCAAATATATAATAGTTAATCTTGTCAACACTAGATCACGCTACTTGGATCTATTTTTTAAATATAAGACATTTTTCGGTATGTCCCATATGTGGGACACTATGCACTGTAGGGTTAAATTGTAAATCAAAGAGTTTGAAAATGGAGAGAATACTTAATTAATGAACCAACCGTACCTGTTAATAAACAATGACACCATCATTACTCTCAAGAATTATAATATAATTTTATTTAAATTTAAATGATACCAGTGCTGATAATGTGTTTTTTTTTTATTTGGTAACGTTTTTTTTATTTTTATTTGAGTCGTATAATTAATCTGGCCATTGGCCTTGTACCTATCTATTAACTTTACTTCATATGCAATATATGAAGTATCTAAGTGTATTTAATCCATAATTTAATTAATCTAATTTTCCGTACTTGAGTACGTATAAATATTTGAATGTTTCTTCTAGTTTACCATTTTTTAAATTACAACCTTTTTTTAATTAATTTAAATAGCGAGGTTAATTTTCTAATAAGACCTAAAACGGGTAGAATCTTTAGTACAAATTTTATTATTTTAAACTTTATTTCAATATCAAAATAACTACCTACTCAAAAAAGTAACTTGAATGTGCAAAATATTCCTCTGCATTACGAGTAATTGATGATAAACAAACTTTATCAAGTGCAGACAGAGGCTAAGGAGAGTTTATCTGTGTACCTACTTCAGTAATACTATAAAAAGTACTATATGTTTGCCCTGATAATAAAGTATCATAGTTTATACTTATAAATAACTTAACAAACATGTGTAACTGATAAGCCTCGTTTTATTGTACTTAGGTTGTTTTTACTGTAACCAAGTATACATGAGTGTTAAATCTAGTTTATTTTTCGAATATGTATAACTACGAGATGTTATTACCAGTATTGGTAGTCACTCTGAGGACATACCTAGTTTTAAAGTATTTCTAGCTGTGATAATTATTAAGAACGCACTTTTTAAAGTTATCCAAACGATATGTGCTTATTGTTTTTATTTTTCAATTTCCTTTCTTCTAGAAAACTTTTGTTTTTACCAGGTTTGAATATATTTTCCAATTTTAATTACGTAATTTATTCAATACGAAAATTAAGTTACCTGAATTAGTGAGTGTATTATCACCAAGTCCAGTAGACGTATCGACATCGGCATGTGCTTCCGCTGCGACCGAGGCGAGCAGCGCGCATGCCCACGCGCAGCCGGCTATCATCAGCCGTGCGAAACTAGTGTACTGGCGCCGCCTAGCCATATCACATCACCAAATAAATCTATTTTTAAATCCTTACTACCACTAATAAAATAAACTTCAAAGTTTTTTAAAGTCTTCAAAACTAATTTAACTTTAATTTGGGCATTCAATAGTAACTTTTAACTGTTGCATTCATAGGGAAAGTTCGAAATGTGAGGACAGATTCGTGAAAAATAAGTGCCGCACGGCCGTATCGGCAGCGGCGGCGGCGTAGCTTGCGGAGCGTGCGACGGCAGCGTGGCGACGTGGTCGCGGCAGAACTGTCCGCGGCGGCACATCGCGGTCGCGACCGGCTCCTTCGGAGTCGCAGCGTCTCACACCCGGCTGCGAGGAGGGCTCTGCGCGCGCAACCACCTCGCCAACCAATGGCACCGCGGGGGTGGGACCGCGCGTAAGACGCACGGAAGTATATGCGAAGGCCTATGTACAGATGATAGCGGACAGGTGGTTTCGCGGCCGTAATTAGGCTTCTGATAACTTATTGCTACATAAATATGCTTAAACGCTGGACGATTAAGATAGCGCCCGCAACCATGTCGAAGTACCGACCCTACTCCGGGCTGTTTTACCTGCCAATTTACCTTTCTGCAATGTTATGTACTTTTAGGGTAAATTGTAATATTCCTGAATACATTTTAAGATACTGCTGTAAGACTCAGCTTATCTTGTAAAATGTGGCTGAAGTGTATTCTGTACTTTATATATGGTTGATGGCTTTTAATAGTGTCATAATGACAACTCTTAATTATTATTTTATTTTAATTTGTATTTTTGTATATGGACTAGTTTCCTGTACAACTACTATGTGCTGAGTTGATTGATTATAGTATCCACTTATCGCAGGATGATGAGCTGCATTGCATCTAATAAAATCAGATTTTTTTTATTTTTCTTTTTTTTCTTTATAGGTTTATGACTATAATGAAAGACTTGCTTTATATCACTATCAATTCACCATAAAATCCTTTTTCTTATTTATCTTCGACGACCGTGCACCAACGCCATTGAATGTTTGTTGACAAATAATCGGAATGACCAACTGCAGCGTGAAATTTTGAAATATGTAAGACAATTACCCATGTTTGCAAATAAATAAATGATTGATTGATTGATTGATTGACTAAACTGCATTGTCCCGATTTTACCCCCATACCCGGTTTTGGACTAATCTTGCCTACCTAACTATAAAGGGAAAAAAGTTGCGTAATAACCATGGAAATATTTTCTCGTGTCTTATTTTAAGCTCCACCAAGCCCAGTAAAAGTATAAGGTAAAGATTATATCAGAGGTTCCCAAACGTTTTTTTCTCATAGACCACTTTAACAATTTTGCTGGTTCCGGTGGACCCCCTGCAGCTACATTTCTACCATATCTCCAAAACTCGACAAAAACTGTGAAGATTAGATCTAACGTAGACCCCCGTCGAGTCTCCCGGGGACCCCTGGGGGTCCATCTGGACCACTTTGGGAATCAATGGTTTATACCTTTAAATTTATATACAACGTGTAACGTTAAATGCGCAAAACCTCAGACACCCCAACTGATTTTTAATTCAATTGACCTATTTCAGAGAGAAATAAAGTAATTAAAAAAATTGTAAAGGTTTTATGTGCTGTTTTAGTTTTACTGGCAATTCTGATCATTTCTTGCGTCTGTGACGACGCTTTATCGAGGGAAGAGTCGTCACCGGGCCGCTGCGCCGCGCTGACATTGGCTTGCTTGACCTATTAATAAATAGACATGGCAACGTTTTTAATAAAGATTTTTTGAAAAATGTGACCTATGTTAAAAAGTGGTTCAATTGATTCTACTCGTTATTCTGATCAAACTATTATCAGGTTTTGCGCATTTAACGTTACACGTTGTATAAAGGTATAAACTTGACCTTAAAATGGAACTGGTGTTATTAGGTAGTGTTATAACACTCTCCTTCGAACTAGTGCCTACAGATAAGAATACTTTAATACTCGAAGGTCTAGGTGTCCCTCGGTACGTGACAGAGTAGGCTTGTGGCCTCCAGCAATGCCTACCGAAAGCTTAAGCAACGGTTGGGAATCATTCTTATGAATATTTTAGTGGGAGGCGACAAGAACGCTATATAATTACTTACATTGGTACTGGAGCACTTACATGATTTCCCTGGGAAAACTGGGACAAATATGCTCATAGGCAATTTTCCTCATATTGTAGAACCTTTTTAGTGATTACTACTATAATACAACGAACATTTAATAATAATAAGCTTTTATTTAAGATAACTAGGATCCAATTTGTTAGTAGTATAAAAACTTATTAACTAGTGTTATTAAAACAAGCTTAATCTACTCGCCCCCTGCCTGACCCGTGAATCGAGGTATCAATACTAATGTGAGCATTAATACATCGACCCACGTAAAGACAGTCAAGTCTACTGGCTATTATTCTTAAAAGACTGTTGCGACTAGCCCGTACTCTGCTCAGTATTGACGCGCACCGCTTGCGCAGAGTAGCGTAGAAGCAATCCATGCGCGCCTCCGCAAACATACGTGAAGCACTACAGTGGTGGGGCAGCCGCAACATCTTTCTAAGCGCATTATTGTACAGCCGGTCGATTCTGGAAAAATCTCACCGTGATAAATAACGTGAAGTGAGCTTAGAGTGAGCTGTGAGTCATGCTGATGCTAGGAATTGACACTATTGACAACTCACTTCACGCTCGCTTCACCCAAGTTTTCACGGTGAGATGGTTACAGAATCGCACGGCTGTACCCGCAGGGCACTGTACGCTTTTTGAGTATAGACTGCTTACAGGCTGCAGGTGTAAAAGGATGTTCAGAAGGGTCTAAAGGGAGTGATTTTTACCTCATTTGTACAGACGCCAACACATCAAGCGAAACTGTCAGATTTTCCCAATCAACTTTGAACCTTATGCTTTAGCGCTAAAGTTGAAAATCTATTAAAGAAATCTGACAGATTGTAGTAGCTTGATGTGCTGGCGTCTGTACATCGAAATTGTACGTTACTAGTTGTTCCTGTAGTACACCCACATACCGGCAGCTATACTTAAGTCCCATGTAATAAGGAAACTTGTAATTGGCCATCATCATGTTATCAACTCTAAATATTGTGTTTTACAAGTAGGTGAATAACATAATGAGGGTTTTAAAAACTTCAGACTGTATGAACATGGTAGGAAAATGTATTAATCTTTAAAAAGAAAATAGTTCTTACAGTAAGAAGATTCACATAATACGGTTTATTAATAAACGTTGCTCAAAGTTACTGTTAACGTTTAACCATACATCTTTGACATTTAAACGTCTCTTAACTTCAACCAATGTTTATATATAAAAGGGTATAATTTTAAGACATTTAATTTCATTCGTTCTACTGTTTTTCTGAAGTTATCACTTAAAACCGCTGACTTGCTTTTGGTCTTGTGTTTATCCCGCACTAAGCCTGAGTGGTAGATGTGCTTGATGTGATGACGCCAGCACATCAAGCAACTACAATCTGTCAAATTTCTTTAATAGATTTTCAACTTTATCGCCGGAGCATTAGGTTCAAAGTTGATTGGGAAAATTTGACAGTTTCGGGTAGCTTGATATGCTGGTGTCTGTACCTTGAGGGCAGAACAGCATTTGAAAGACCTAACCATATGAAATAGGTATACAGCAGAATTGGAAGATAACTTGTAGATATTATAACACAACATTTTATTCATTTTAGGTTTGGTTCATTTCTAACTTCTAAGGAAGATTAAGGAAAATTACCGAGTACCTAGGTACCTTGCTGATATATTATACTATTCCAATGTCTCCAAAAAGAGGCGAATTCAACTTGATCCCCTAAGAAATTATTTTTAAGTCGTTTTTCAATTGTTTTAATATCGTCGTGAATCTTATTATTCTTTAGGTTTCTGTATCGTTTCTGAGACCTTAATCTAAGTACGATTTAGGTTATAGGTACATACGTGGTACCGAAGTCACTTTTTTGTGAAACCCTAAGAAAATATTTTAGTGTGTTTTTATGAATCCTGGTTGATAGCTTAATAAACAATGATTCAGTGGATGCAAAAGATTTTAATTTATTTAAATTAGGTTCTTACCCTTCCGTATTAATCACATCAGGATTTTCATCGACATAGATAGGTCCCTATAACCTATTATTATTTTATAATAAAGGTTTTCTGAAAGTTAATCCGGAACAATACTGCGCTATCTTTGATTTCATAGGAGTCATCATAGGTAGAGTACCCAATTGCGTTCACTAAAAACCCTAAACTCATGAGATCATCATCTAAAATATCAAAACCGAGATACGAACAACCTAGGTAGGTACTTATCAACAGGTTACTAGGCAGCAGTTGAATAATATGGTAGTTCGTTTAGTGGTGCGAATGGCCCAGGGGCCGGATTAGCCACGAAGCAGGTGTAGCACGTCTTACAGGCCCCGCGCTTGGACGTTCAAAAATCAAGTCATGGCAGGTCCAATGGAATATTATGAATGAATGGCCAAAAGAAACCTAGCCTCTTCGAGGTGGGGTGCGAAGAAGCTCTTTTGATCATCAGTCGCGCAAACTGTATCTAACCGTGAATTCAGCACATGATCCTAGCCCCTAGCGTAGAAATTTTTCGTCGGTTACATAAAAAAAAACTCAGCTTTTTCATTGAAAAGTGCATTACCTATCGACCGCGTTCTAACCAATATTAATAATATATATTAACAATATTTCCCGTCTCCACTACACCACCGACGCGGAAGACATCGTGAAGTACGTGCACCAAAGGCTGAAGTACGCGCCGAGAGTGCAGCTGCTGGAGTCGTTTCGCAACGTAAACTTTAAGGCGTTTGTGTTGCGCATACCAACTTGCTACCTGCATCAGGTGATGGAAGAGCGCACAGACTTAGTGCAACTAAGTGATACTAACATAGTTTTTAAGTTTTATTTACTAACGACTTGCTTGAAATTCCGCAGTCGTGAGAAGAACCATTATTAATTTTGGTCTACTGGATGGATGGATTTGGTACCTACAATAAAGCATATTCTATCTAACTAATTCGTCATGTCCATGATATTTCTGTCCGTCTGTGTATGAAACCCGTAGTCTTAAGCGTATGGCTATCAAAAAAGAAATTTAGAGATCTTGCTGGTTACAAACTTTATTCAATCAACGAGCATCAAAATGAATATTCCATTCAAAACCAAGCTTAAAATATTGTTTTGATTCACCACTGAATCTATAATCACCCTATTTACTCGGTATCCGCTATTTTCAGCAAAAACGCTACCTAACTTTATACTCAAAAATAACATACCTACGCATAGTTTAGATAGCAGGTATATGGAACACTTATCCAAAATTTCATGCATAGACACAGCGGTTTAAGCTGTGCAGTGTGCATTGTCTGTCAGTAAAAATATTTTTAGTAAGAAGTTTACTCATTCAAATATAATATTAACTACTTTATTTAGATACTAGCGACCCGCCCCGGCTTCGCACGGGTGCAATGCTGATCACAATCACTACATAGTATAAAACAAAGTCGCTTCCCGCTGTCTGTCTGTCTCTATGTATGCTTAAATCTTGAAAACTACGCTACGGATTTTGATGCGGTTTTTTTTATAGATAAGAGTGATTCAAGAAGAAGGTTTATATGTATAATACATGCATAATATAGTAGAGAAACACTGATAATTTTAGAGAATTATTTCTCGTAAAAAGTATAGGATAAAAAATGGTTATTGTGGGTTATCCCTAAGGGATAGACATATACCATGACGGACTTTTTTGTAGACCTTTTTAAGGTGTACAATACTGTAGTACATTATTTTGATCTATCTCGTAGGGTTAAGCCAGCGTTTGCAATGTAAGCGCAAAAATGTGTTTATTTACGACATCACATTAGAAACCTCTAAAATGATCAGTGTTCCTCTACTATATTATGCATTTATTATACATATAAACCTTCCTCTTGAATTACTGTATCTATTAAAAAAAACCGCATGAAAATCCGTTGCGAAGTTTTAAAGATCTAAGCATACATAGGGACAGACAGCGGGAAGCGACTTTGTTTTATACTATGTAGTGATATGACCCTTAGGCCAAAAACAACATGTTAGTACACACATCAAAAGTGTCTAGGGATCAAGTACGT
Organism: Eremobia ochroleuca; assembly: GCA_949629135.1. Lineage (NCBI taxonomy): Eukaryota > Metazoa > Arthropoda > Insecta > Lepidoptera > Noctuidae > Eremobia > Eremobia ochroleuca. Next base: position 12,299,649 of record OX451386.1, on the reverse strand, counting down.
TACGTACGTGTCGGGCCCTACGATTGCGGGGTGCTATAGGTGGAACTCTCAGCGGCCTTCGGGAACACAGACCCACTTCACGTAAACGATTTCGGATGGCTTGGTCGCTTATCAGCAAGCCGGAAGAGCTGTGGACCCTCGTAGCCAACATCATGGCGGTCATGACACGATTCCGTCGAGCAGTATTTTGGATGTACCGATCCTGTCTGCGAGTGGTGATGCGAGATCTTCCTCCATGTCGCGGCCACGCTGCCCATGATACGATAAGGTGGCTTATGACTAGTGCCAAGAGCGACAGCCACAGTACGTTGCCTGGAACCAGCTTGCAACATTCCGACGGCTCTCATCATTTCTTCTCGTGTCAAATGATGTCGACGCTCCATATCGATGCAATTTTTTTCAGATCTAATACAGAAATTGTAATGGTTTTTACACACTTTTGTAGGAATCCTGATTCACAGTTGATTTTCTATTTTTAATCAAAATTTTAAGAATTTTTTTTATTCAAATAGTGAAATTAACTAAAAAGAATCAATAACTAAAACGACCCAAAAAAGTAAAAATAATAATCCTCCATTGCGGGGAAACGTACTTGATCCCTAGACGCTTTTGATCTGTGTACCTGACCCCTCTCAAATGCAATAGAAACTCGTAAAAGCTGGACGTCTACCTTTGAAAGTATTGATGAGAGAAATTTAAGATTTATTTAGACCTATTTTGATGTCAAAGATTGGTTTTGCTCTGCTGAACAATAATATGATCTTTGGCGGTTGACCCCATTTCCTATTTCACCGTCGATATAAACCACCTGGCATTTGAGTTATATTTATGGATACCCTAAGCTTGGCATGCCTATATAAACTCACCTGCTAGCCTGGTATGATTCTTAAACGGTGTGTAAGGGACAGCTCTCCACAAACTGACAGGATGCATTCAGCTCCTTATTTTGAATCATATTCCACCAGCATTTTTCTCAGGATTTTTTTTTAATAGTTTTGTGCAGGTTTTTCAGTTTTATTTCAATGTAAAATTACAGTACCTATCTGAAAGCAGCACTCAATGTATGTATGTAGGTACCTACGTAAACAAAACGACTAAAATAAAAAAACAGCTATGGATGTTAAAATATTCTAACAAACGACGCGTAAAATCACTTTCTTCCTAGTTACAGAATTCATTGGACTCGTCTTCGGCGACTGCACAAAATTACACAATCGCCAACTTATTAGATCTCGATTTAAATTGTGCACTGTAAATTGTTACTGAATGCATAAATTGAATTGGATTCGACGTCAGGTTCCACTGGGACGACGACGTCAGCCTATATGGAAGCCAATCTTTTATTTGCAATTTTTCATATTATGTGTCACTCACTAAACTATTAGGCAACCCAAAAGCTTCTATCATTGAGATGGGATATAACAGGAGATGCCCTGTTATTCTATACACGGTAGTAGGTAGGTGCCAGAGCAGCCATCTTTGTCGCCAAGTTTCGTGGTAGTTCAGCTGTCAAATGGTTGTTTATTTTTTGTATTAATGAGATTTGCGAGAAAATTACGAGGACTTTACCTTTAAAACTGCATGTAAATGTTGAAAAACAGCAATTCAACATGCCTGTGTGTTGTATTGTGAAGTGTGGTGCAAGGAAGAATGAAAATCAACCTCAACTTTCTTTGCACAGGTTAGTAGCCGGTTTTCATGCAATAACACATACAATAATAGACATTCGATGATATAATTGTAACGCAATCATGAATTTATGGCTAAAGTATTGATATTTGGGTGAATTTCCGTATAACAGACCTTTTTATTATTTTGTTAATTCATTCGTTTGTTTACAATAATATGTCATAATAGAATAGTGTTGTACCGTTGCCTAATAGTTTCCGGAACTAGTTCCTCCGCTGGAACGATATCGGTATATTCTGCTATGTTAACATAAATAGTCCTGCGTCTTATTAGCTCCGATTGACCTTGCTAGGTCCGGTCCGTGGTTCACAGCACCAAAATCAAAATATTTTCTTTCATATAAACCTACATGGGCACTTATGAAACGTCAGCCTTGTTGTAGGAACAACAAATTTGTGTTTGTTCCTAGTATTTATATTATATATATCACTGTATTTTTAAACAGATTATATTTTTATGTGCATACAAAAGATTATCATAAATGTACTGAGAAGGCACAGTCATTATATTAATCTCTTTAAAGTCTCTGAGGGAGTGTCTGGGACTTAATTTATAAATGGAACGAATTGCCCTTTTTTGTAAAATTAAAATTGTCTGAATATCGGCGGCATTTCCCCACAACAGAATACCGTATGACAGCACACTATGAAAATAACTAAAGTAAACTAAACGGCCTGTCTCTAAATCAGTTAACCCTAAAAAATGCTATTGTATAGGTATTTATCTATAGAATTTAGATAATAAATATATAATAATTATACAATAATATTAATATTCATAGAGTATAAATATTGTTTTGACAAAAAGAGGTGCGTTCAGAAACTCACAGCTATCACATTCTTAAAAAAAATAAATGACGTACTTTGTTGCCATATGGCAACATTATGCATTTAAGGGTTAAGTCACGAATTTTCCTAACGGCGTATGCTGCAGAGCTAAGTTTTTTTGACAATTTATCTATATGGGGGCCCCATTGAAGCTTGGCATCCAAAGTTATGCCTAAGAATACTGTGGTATTTTCGGGTTTTAACTCTTCACCCTTTATGAGAACACTAGTTTCTACTTGTCTAACATTTGGTATCGTAAATTTAATACATTTCGTTTTTTTTTTCGTTAAGAAGTAGATTATTAACATTAAATCAGTTTACTACTTTTGCGAGGGCACTATTTATACTGTCAGTAACCAGCTGTTGACGTTTGAGTTTAAATAAAAGTGAAGTGTCATCTGCAAACAACACTATATCATGTTCATCCTTTATGAGGTAATGCAAGTCATTGATATAAATAATAAATGAAAATGGTCCAAGTATTGAGCCCTGGGGGACCCCCATTCTTACTACAGATCCGGGTGACCTTTTCCCGTTAACATCAACCCTCTGAATCCTATCACTGAAGTAAGAAGTGAGAAGATCCAGAGAGGGTGCCGGATTCCGTAGTGGCGAAGTTTCCTGATTAAGGTTTCATGAAGAATACAATTGAATGCCTTGGACCAATCACAAAAGATGCCCAAAGCATCGCATTCGCAAAGTATTACTTTTGTAAGCCTATTTTACTAATCAAACGTTATATTTGAACGATAATTGAACGTTATATTTGTTAATCATTATCATAGCAATAAACAAAGGCAAAAAAAAAATACTTTTATTTTATTTTTACTCCACCACGCATTAACACAATAATATAAGCATCCCATCCCATTCACGGAGAATGTGATGGGAAGTTTATATTATTCATTCACCCTAGTGATTATCTTGTTTTTCACTAGGGTCCGCATACCTAACAGAAACTACTGCTCTCTGGCCTTCCAACCCAAAGGTATAATATGCGAAAGCACCTGTTTTTGGGCATATGGATACATATCTCTTCACGCTGTTTTCCTTCACTTTAATACGTAAACGTGATGCAATTAAAAAGTGTTTTTGAATTCTGTGCCGAAAAAACACTTGGCATTAATTTTATTTTCAGGGAAGAAAGTTGATTGCGATAATTTGACAGTTTCGGGTAGCTTGATGTGCTGGCGTCTGTACCTATCGATAAATAGTTCATATGAGTCTTTTACGCATAAAAAAAGATTAGAAATAAAGTATTTTCGCATACTGTATTTTTATGCAAAATTATAAAGTATGTTTATCGAAAATAAACTAGGATACGTTACTATAAAGTAGGCAACCTTAGTTAGAACGGACTATAAGTTAGTATACTATATTATGATCCAAACGTGATAACTAGTACGACTCGTATTTAGTATCGATACTCGTTATAGTAACACCAATGTTCCTTGATTGATACAACCCTAGCAATGGCAGCCATTTTTTGAGACAATATGAGTTGTAGGTAGGCACCCTTTTTTCGTAGGTATTTCCAGTCCATATATGTGGGATTAGCTCAATTTTTCTTAAATTAAACTGCTGATTTCTTCTTAATTCTTGTATTTTATTTTACGTCTTTTTTCTAACGTCTTTCACCCAATTCTCTTCCACACCTTCCTTTGTTTTACTGCTACATCTGACTTATTAAACATTCATTCACTATCTCTTTCACTCCTTGACTATTTCATACATTCATCTCTGTCACTTGTTTATGCTTCACATCTGTCATTCATCTTTACATCTAAATTCACTTTCCTGTCATAACGTTCTAGAGATGGGCAAAATGTATCACTAAAAAGAAAAGATTGATATGTATCTTTCGATCACTGGGATATGTATCACTCATTTGTATCTTTATATCCTTTTGTATCCGCGCACGACACGAAGCGACGCGTTTCACTGATGCGTTGCTCAGCGTGGTTCGCTTCGCTCAATTCAATCCAATGAATCAGTAAGAGCAAGATGCACGTGCTGTGCCCATATCTGCTTGCTCTTTACCTTACCTATCTTTCTGTTCTGATTTATTGCACTACTTGTTTCATTCGTTTTAAGTACCTATCTATTTTAATGATTGCTCAATAGATACCCAAATTAACTTCAATTTTTAGTATATTACAATGAAATTAATGACTATCGAATACAACATTGGTAGATTAGGTAGGTATTGTTTTTATTTATTTGTAGTAATAATGTGTATAGACTACCGATTTCCCTTCATACTTTTCCAGGCTTAGGACTGGCAACCTAGGTATGACGTGGAGTTATTTCTAGGAATATTAGTTGCATTTGTTAATGTAAAATAAAATTCATAGGTTGGCGTATTTAGAAATCAGTAGATATGTACAATCTTTTGATTATTAATTACAGCATTATTTACATGAGTTTTTTTACACAAACCTATACCTACTTATTTACAGTTGTTTACATCTATTTACATGCCAGAATTGCAACTTATGAACAGGAGTTGCGAAACTTTTTTTGACGTCAATCGTCTCCTACGTTCATTCAACGTATATCCCGCTTTCGAAAATATCCTCTCGCAAGGAACAGACGTGGCGACGAGATTGTGCCTTTTCATAATATAATTAAATAGCAGAGGATATATGTGCTTCCGAGCGTGCCACCATTTTAATGGGTCTTCGGTACGCTTTAAAAGCGGCTCATGAAGGTATTTGTCTAGTTCGACGATTCCTGCTGCCGTTGGGTTGTCAGGTGTTTGTTTTACCACTTCTTGGTCAAACTCAAACCAAATTGAGTGACTAGGGCCCGGTTCTGGTTGCACTGGCTCTACCGCTGGCGTTGTTGTTGTCCTTGAGGAACTTCGTCCAATTTTAAGTTTTAAGTCTCTCAAAGCCCTATCGAATAATCTAGAGTCCTGGAATCCTTTGTTTTTAAAACGCGGGTCCAGAATTGTGGATTCCGCGTTTAATAAATTCGATTCTATGTGACCGAATCTATGATTTAGATCTTTGTGTAAGTGTTCGATTAGATTTTTTATTTCTGGTAAAACATTATTACCATCCGAGTTTTGCTCAAGCAGCCTGCCCCTAATGTGACCCATCATTATTCTGCACAATGGAATGACCTTAGCCAATGATACATTTTTTTCGCCGCTCACTTCGACTGTTACGTCGTAAAAAAGTTTCAATACAGGGAGAACAGATTGGATTATTAGCCAGTCGTAGTCAGAGAGTGCGAGGTCAGGTCTGGTAAGAGCTATCGTGCTTATTATTGCATCTTTTGTGGAGGTAAATCGATGCAGCATCTCATAGGTAGAGTTCCATCTGGTGGCGACATCTTGTTTTAGTTTAAGGGTTGGAATATTTAGTCTTTGCTGCATTGTCAGCAATTTATGGTTCGCTTGAGAACTGCGCTTAAAAAACTCCACGATGTTTTTGACCTTACTTATACTTGGGGCTATATGCTGTAACGCCGACTGGACGCAAAGGTTCAGAGTGTGGGCAAAGCAAGGAATTTGCCGCCAGTCACCCTCTCTTATAGCTGCTGTAATATTGGCAGCGTTATCGCTGGCGATTGCGGTAATTTTATTCTCAATACTCCATTCCCGCATGATATTTTTCAAAAATTCTGTTAGATTTTCGCTGGTGTGCCGTTCGTTATACTCCACACATCCCAGTAAATTGGAGTGTAATTTTGTTGTCTCTGATGTAGAGAGCATGTAATGTGCCGTAACAGCTAAATAACTTTGATTGTTATCTGATGTCCAGCCGTCAGTCGTGAGGCAGACTGCGTTGGCATTTTCTATATTGTGCCTCACCTTCTCTTCTTGTTTTGTGCACATTTTGGGAATCAATGATTGCGACAGTGTTTTCCTTGTTGGCAGTTTGTACCCTGGATTCAGCATATTCACAAACTTTTTAAATTCTTCGTCCTCCACCATACTGAAGGGATAATATCCATTCGCAATGAAGCGCACAAGTTGCTCATCCAAAAGTTCAGCACGCCGAGGCGGCATGGATTTAGTGCTGTGCGCATAATCTCTGATAGAGGGCTGATGAGGAGGTAACCCAACGGAGGATGGGCCGGGGGCAGGGGCGTTGGACGTGGCAGATTCTGTCGCAGTTGACGTTGGCGCAAGTGTCTCCTGCGGGGCCTCAGGTGTCTGCTGCGTTGGCTGCCTGTCAGTAACAAGTGGTACAGTGGGGTGTTTATTTTTTAAATGTCTACCCAGGTTGCCACAATTTCCAGCCGGTACGGAGAGAATGTTAGCACAATAAAGGCATTTTGCTTTTTTGGGTTCCACTTCCTCAAAGTGGTTCCAAACTGCACTCCGTTTTCGTGAACCTGACATTTTCAGTTGATATTTTTAACACTAACTGTACAAATTTATTTACACTTAAACTAAAGTACCATTAATCCAATAAAAAAGTTTAGTAAATACCTACTCTAAAATTATTTACACTGATTGTCGATGCAACGAAAACAAAACAATACCTATCCTATCACTGCACTTATTCCCGATCCCGTACGATAACGCACGGACGCGGACGAAGGTCAGTCTTGGACTAAATAAATATTGAATTTAATTTTGTAAATCGCAAATTAATCATTTTTTACCTTTCTTTTCTATCTTGATCCTAATAGCAATAACTTTATGACCGAAATTAGTTTGCATTGTTTACAAAAACTTACTAGGCAAAGTACTTTACAAAAGGAAACCAGTATAATACTTGCAATGTTCACGTACCGCGTTACGACTTTAAGCCCTACGCACCAGTTATAGAGATCTTTTTGTACTGACGTATATCAGTTTATAATGGTCAAACACTTATTCTCGGTATCGAGAAAGTGCGACAGAACATTCTAAGTAGGGAGGTGCGAAAGAGATGTCTGGACTTTCCGATGAGACACCGTGACGCCAGCCGCTCATGCTAGTTGTGCGAGTGCGACACAGATACAAAAGGACGACGATTGAATGAGTTGTTAAAGATACACTGATACACTGATACATTCGGATTTGAACTGATACAAAGAGTGAGTGATCAGAACGGACGGATACATATCTTTTTTATCTATCACTCCTGAGTTACCCATCTCTATAACGTTCCATTCCTACAACTCGGCCATTCTGATATCTGGCTGTCCTCAGTCAGATCTAAACTTCTTACATAAAATACTCGTATTAACTTAAAATAAACAATTCATATACTCTTCAAAACATACTTTACATTATTTGGGTAGCTAACAACACTTAAAACTGAATAACTTAAACAAAACAACTTAACACACAAGTACAATGTGTAAGTACCAACCTACTTCAGGTTTTACACAACATAACCTGGCTTATACCATCATTGTGAAATATTAGGTCAAGAACAAACCCTAAAGGTGTCTAACCTAACAGACAAAAACTAACAAGACCTACACACCTAGCTCGACAGTATTTCCAAACACTGGCCATGGCTTCATATTATCTGCAGATGAAGAAGTCACTCGAGAACCATCTGCCATGTGATCCATCTTCTCCACATCATACCGATCATTTCTTTTCACTTTAGTGACTCGGTAAGGTCCTAGATACTTGGGCTTGAACTTCAATCCAGTACCAAACTGGGTGCGTTTGATGGCTACAACATCTCCCACAATATATTTTCGACTTTCTTTTCTTCTTCTATTATATGTCTTACAATTTTCATCTTGAACTTTTCTTATTTGTTCTTTTGCCTTCATCTTTAAATCTTCTCTATTCTGCAAGAAATTACTCCGATGCTCTTGCTGAAGCAAATCATGAATTTCAATATCTTCTTTAGTTTTCATCTTTGTACCCAACATGAGTTCAAAGGGAGTGGTGTCAATGCTTCTTTGGTAGGTGCTATTCAGTGCTTTTTGTACCCGGCTAACATGCTTGTACCATTGAGATGGCTCTTCAATACTTAGCTTTGCTAAAATGGCTATAATTATTCTGTGAATGCGCTCTACTTGACCGTTCCCTCTGGGCACACCTGTTATTATAGTTATATGTTGAATATTCTCCATCTCACAATACTCCTTAAAGTCATTGCTGGTAAATGCACTACCACGATCTGAAATCAACTGTATAGGATTTCCAAAAGTTTGCTGATGAATCTTTAACTTGTCTATAGTCTCCTTACTGGTTGTCCCCTTCACTGGAAATAACCACACAAACTTTGTAAATCCATCTACAACAGTTAAGATATAATTATACATCTTTCTCATCTCTGAAAGAGGTCCGACGTGATCGCAATGAATAGTATGCAAAGGAATGCTTTCTTTGTCAATGCAATTTAAAAATCCCTCCTGTTTACCTTCTTTTTTGGTTGCCAGCAGACATGGTATGCACGACGGTAAAAACTCTTCAATCTTTTTGTTAATATTTTTTATGTAATATTCTTGTTCTAAGAGTTCTATCATTTTTCTTTTTCCAAAATGCCCTTTCTGGTGTATCCTTTTTAAAATCTCAAATTCTAAATTTCTTGGTATTACTAACTTTCTTTCTAGTCCTTTGTACAGTAATCCATCACTGTAGATATAGTCTTGATATGGCTGAAGTTTTACAATCTCTATAATCGCCTTAATACCCTCATCCAACATCTGTGCTTGCTTGACTTGATCATGCAGGCTTAACTCAACAGCTCCAACAAATGGATTCCTGCTCAAAGCATCTGCATGTTGCATTTTGCCTCCTGGTCGATGTTCAATCACATAGTCATATTCTTCAAGCAATAATACCCATCTGGCTACTCTAGTCGTTAAGTCCTTCTTATTCAGCGTCTTCTGAAAGGCTTGACAGTCTGTAACAATTTTAAAATGTTTACCGTACAAGTAATGTCTAAACTTCTTGACTCCTTCAATAATAGCCAAAGCTTCCAACTCATAGCTACTATACTTCTTCTCAGCATCACTGGTCTTCCTACTGTAGTAGTGTACAGGATGTAACCCACTTGCATGGTCTCTCTGGAGTAAGATAGCACTGTATGCTATTGCAGAGGCATCAGTATGCAATTCAGTCAATAACTGAGGATCATAAATCCATAACACTGGGCTACTAGCTAAAGCATTCTTCAACATGGTAAATGCGCTTCTATGAACATCTTCAAACACAAAGCTGACATCCTTCTTTAATAAATCAGTTAATGGTTTAGCTATCAATGCAAAATCTTTAATATACTTCCTAAAATAAGATGTTAATCCCACGAAACTATGAAGTTGCTTTATAGTCTTGGGTTCAGGGTATCTGGTTACTGCATCTGTTTTGTCCTGAGAGGGTTGAACTTTTCCATCTTCTATAATGTGTCCTAGGTACTCTATTCTTCGACATAGTAACTGCGCCTTTTTCCAATTCATTTGCAGGCCATATTGTGATGCAACACCTAACACTTCTTTTAACCGCTGCAATGCCTGACCTTCATCACTAGCAGGTATCAATAAATCATCTATGAATATGACCAATATTCCTTTTGCTATAAGTTCCTGAAACACCATAGTTACAAATCTCATAAAATACTTTGGGCACACCGACAAACCAAACGGAGCCCTCAAAAACTCATACTGCCCATTGTGTGTAACAAAGGCAGTGTATTTTATGCTTTCTTTACTAACTCTCAAATGAAAGAAATATTGGAAATATCTTGTTAACAGATTTTAGTAAAACTCGCAAAAATGGTTGGCCTTTTTATTTCAATAATTTTCAATATGACACACATCTTTTTATAAACAAAGTTACCTAGCAACCAATGTATCCAGCATACAACTTCTTTAACACCCCCACTGTATGCCTATACATTTTTTAAAATAGTCCTGCTTAACTCTAGTAAGTCCTTTTGTGAAGATATCAGCGGGCATCTCATCAGTTTTACAATATTTGATACAAATTTCATTTGCCTCGGCCAATTCCCTCACATAATAGTATCTTATGTTTATGTGCTTAGACCTCCTACCGACTGTTGGCACGTACACTAATTTTATAGCGCTGTGGCTGTTGTTGAACAGATCAATCGTATTATTCTGACCTGTCAGTTCATGGTAGAGACCTTTGGCAAAAACTACCTCCTTTGCTGCTTCACTGATAGCGATATACTCTGCTTCAGCCGTACTGAGTGCAACACAACGTTGCTTGCGGGTCTGCCAGGAAACCGCAGCACTGCCTAGGGTAAGCATATAGCCTGTGAACGAATGTCCATCAGCGTTGGCACCCCAGTCCGCATCGGCATATGCAACCAGAGGATTGCCTGTCTTCTTGTAGACCAATTTGTGATCTACTGTACCCTTTAGGTAACTCAGCACTCTCTTGAGTGCAGCCATATGAGTCGAATTCCAACAAGAATTAAACTGACTCAGATAGCTCACTATGAATGTGATGTCAGGTCGTGTGCCACAGGACAGGTACATGAGTGAACCCACAATCTCCTGGTAGCTCATATCTCCAGTTGGATCGCCTTTCTCCAATCTCAGATTAGTCTCTGTGGGAGTCGCGACAACTTTGCAATCTTCCATTTTATACTTTCGGAGGACCTTCTTTATGAAGTGTCTTTGGTTGAGCTCCACTTGTCCCTTTCTTTGCGTGAGCTCCATGCCCAAGCAGTCCTTTGCCAATCCTAAGTCTTTAATTTTGAAGGCGTCCCCAATTTTCGCTTTCACGGCTTGAATCTCGTGAATGTCATGCCCAAAAATGTAGAAATCGTCTACGTATAAGGCAATTGCGAGAAATTTGCTTTTGACCTTCTTTAGGTATATGCATGGGTCATATTTTGACCTCATAAACCCAATCTCAATTATGTGAGCGTGAACTTTCACGTTCCAACATCGTGCTGCCTGCTTCAGACCATATATGGCCTTCTTCAGCTTGCAAACCTTTCCTTCTTTCCCCCTCGTGATGAAGGCCTCTGGCTGTTCCATGTACAGGTCTTCAGCAAGATCACCATTAAGGAAAGCGGTCGTGACATCGATATGATGTACTGTCAATCCAATTTCTGCCGATAGCGCCAGCAGTAGTCGGACCGACGACAGTTTAACCACTGGTGCAAAGGTTTCGGAGTAGTCCTCCCCCCACTTCTGGGAATACCCTTTAGCCACCAGTCTTGCTTTGTGGCGCTGCACTGTCTCATCAGCGCCAATCTTCAGCTTAAATAGCCACTTGCATTTGACTACGTTCGCTCCTCTTGGGCGATCCACCAGCTCCCAGGTTCCGTTTTCGATGAGCGAGTCGTACTCTAGCTTCATCGCATCCAACCACAGGTCCTTATCTCCGCGGTCCATTGCATCCTGTACCGACACAGGATCATGCACGCTGAGAAAATTATATTCAAAATCTTCCTGTCTATTTGGAACTCTGGTCCTTTGAGGATATCGAGGTCCCTCTACAGCTGGTTCAGCTTCTCGTTCTTCGCTTCTGTCAGAATCGGATATGGAATCCATAGTATCATGGAACTCCTCAGATTCGACTACAACGTTTTCGGGTATGGTGGACCCGGTTGCTGGAGCTGGTACGCTCTGACTTGGAACTTCCTCCTCAGTTTCCATAGCCCCGGTAGTCCCTCCTGTAATGGGGACTATGAAAAATTCTTCAGGAACATCCCCCATCGGCATCTTAGTTGGTGATTTGTTTGGAGGTCCGAGAAAATCCATATTGTCCTTAGACTGATTTGGTAACCTCTCATCAAACACGGCATTCCGAGCAACAATAATCCGCCTTGGATTATTCTCAACATCAGCAAACTTAAACCCCTTTTGATCCTCACTATAGCCAAGAAATATAAGTTCTCGTGTCTTGGGATCAAATTTTTTGAGGCTTCCATCCTTAATAAGAACCTGTGCCTTTGAACCAAACACTTTTAAGTGTGAAAGGTCCACCGCCTTTCCGGTCCACACCTGTTCAGGGACCTGTTGCGAAATAGCCATAGTAGGCGAGCGGTTTTTCAGATAAATCGCCGTTAGAACTGCTTCACCCCAATATCTCTTATTGAGATTGCTTTCTGCTAGCATGCATCTTGCCTTTTCAACGATTGTTCGGATGGTTCTCTCCGCAACTCCATTTTGCTGTGGAGTGTGCGCTATAGTTGTCTGATGTTGAATTCCACGATTTTTCAGGTGATCCTGGAATTCCTTACTGGTGTACTCGCCACCATTGTCACTCCTTAACTTCTTAATATTTTTGCCTGTTTGATTTTCAACTAATGCTTGAAACTCACGAAACTTCCCGAAAACTTCTGATTTGCATTTCAGCAAATAGCCATAAACTTTCCTGCTATAATCGTCAACGAATAGCAGTATGTATCTTTTGCCGCCCCATGACTAAATGGGACCCGCAACGTCACTATGGACTAGCTCCAAAATCTGTGAAGCTCTATTGAATTTCCTTTTTGGAAACTTCTTCACGCATTGCTTGCCTTGACTGCATGGTACACAAGGGTTCTTGCAGTTCCCAAGGCTATAACTAAGGCCCTTGACGATGTTCTTAAGTTTGTGCATTTCAGATTGGGATAAGTGGCCCAATCTCCTATGCCACAACACAAAGTCATTCTGACTTTCTCCTAAGAGAACCGTTGCCTTGTTACTCCCCGAACCTAAAACATAGAGTCCGTTTTGCTTGCGTGGAGCTGTAAACAGTACGTTCCCACCCACAGACACATTGCCATCGAAAACTCTGCAACGATTTTTGTCAAACACTACAACCTTGCCATTATCAGTGCACTTGCCAACAGACATCAAGTTGGTGACTAGTTCTGGAATCAACAACACATTATTCATTTTCAATCCTAATGGACGTCCCTTGTGACGTACATCCAACTTCACAGTACCTTGCGAGTTCGATACTATTTTGTCATTATTCGCGCAAGTAACAGCTTTCGAACTGCTTGCTATAGGTGTTAAAATAGACTTATTTGATGTCATGTGTGATGTCGCGCCACTGTCTACCACCCAGCAATTATCCCCACTAGCGGCAAGTAAAGTAACAAAATCAGTAGAATCATCATCAATAATCCTGCCTACAGCCGCTAAATTGCTCTCAGTCTTGCCTTGTTTGGCTTTGAAAAGCTTACATTGCCATTTAAAGTGACCCTTCTTTTTACAATGATGGCAAACTATTTTCTTACGAGCGCTACCATTACCACTACCACCTGCAACATTAGCTAACACCGTATCGTCCTTATCATCATTCACTTGCTGTCGGTGACCTTCACGCAGAAGGGCCGCTATTACGTTCTCCGATGATAATTCCTTACCAGAATGTTCCATGGCCATCACCAAAGGGTCGTAAGAATCCGTCAAACCAGCCAAGAGAATAACCGCGATTAATTCATCATTCAGTGCAGCTTGGATTGCCTCCAGGGCTTGATGCGTAGCTTGCACTTCATTGACGTAGGCATCCATATTTTGGAAATTATCCAGTTTCAATGAAAATAGCTTCCGCAGTAGACCTAATCTTCTTATTAGACCACAGTCAGCATAGGCCTTTTTGAGCGCATTCCATGCTTGCCATGAGGTTTTGGCATTCTTGACAATGGTGATGCACTGTTCTGAGATTGACAGACAAATCTTTGCTCTTGCCCTTTCGTCGCGTTTCCGGTCTTCAGGTTTGGTAGTAACGAAATTTTCACTCACACAGTCCCAGAGCCCCGCATCTATTAATAGCATTTCGATGCTGAAGGCCCAACTGCCATAATTATTTTGGCCTGTGAGCTTTTTGATTGCACTCGTTGAACTTTCCATCTTTATATTCGAATTTACTTTATATAACTGCCCATAACCTTAACGAGGCACGGGCTGGGCCCATAACCTATTGGAAATATCTTGTTAACAGATTTTAGTAAAACTCGCAAAAATGGTTGGCCTTTTTATTTCAATAATTTTCAATATGACACACATCTTTTTATAAACAAAGTTACCTAGCAACCAATGTATCCAGCATACAACTTCTTTAACAAGAAACCACTTTTTAAATCTAACACACTAAAGACACAAGCACCCTTGAGTTTATCAATCAAATCGTCAATAATAGGCAGAAATTCATCTTTAACCATCTTTTTGTTTATAGGTCTATAGTCTACACATACTCTAGTACTACCATCTTTTTTCTTTACCAATACCAAGGGAGAGGAATATTCTGAAAAACTTACACGAATAATCCCATCGTTAAGCCAATCTGATACTTGCTTTTCAACAATCTGTTGTTCCGCTAAAGATATACGTCTTGGTCGCTGAGTCACTGGTATGTCATCCTTGAGCACAATGCGCAATTCTATTGGTGCCTCCTTTACCTGTACTGGTTTATAATTCTTCACACAGTCAATAACTTCCTTTTGCACCCGCTTGTCTTGAATATTACCTAAAACAAACTCATCCTGACTAACCACACACGCAAGCCTTGATAACCAACTGTTTATGTTTGGGGCAATCAGTATTGACCCTTTCGACATAATTGTAAAAACATCCTTAAGGAATTCTTGACCCAATATCACACTACATGGCATAGCATGCCTAGGAACCACATGAAATGCAATATCGTTATATTCGTGTCCATCTAACAATACGCTAGCAGTAAACTTTTGCGTCGACACTACACTGCCGCCTAATCCCACCAGTTTTGTTGCAGTATTTACAGATTTAGGAGCTCCAAGATGAACATACAGTTCGGTACACACTAAATTTATCTCACTACCAGAGTCAATTAACGCGTTTACTTCGCACTTATTCACTAAAATCGTTTTGCAGGCATTTTCAAATCTAATCTGTACCGGCGTTTTCTCTTCGACGTAAACATCAGTGAAGTTGGCGTCAGTTCCCACTGGCATCGCCATCTTGTTGCCGTTACTAATGTTGGTACTCCTGTCAATGTCATCGGTTTGTCCAACCGCAGCCTCGCGAATGTTCGGAGTGAAGTCGGTCACATACATCGTTCGTCTATCTTTATGAAAGTTCGGTTTTCCGCCTCGCTGTTCCCATTCTCGGTCATGGGTCTTTTCATTCACAGACCGAATGCATTGCGTAGAAATATGCCCAAACTCGTTGCATTTAAAACACTTCAGACCTTTTACTTTATCTGGACATTGGGACGATTGATGACCTTTCCCACCACAGCTGTAACACCTCTTGATTCTCCCGTTATCTTCATGATTTTCAGGCTTCTTGTTTCGACTATGACCACTGTTCGTCCTCATCCTCTCTTTAATCATTTCATAAATCTTAAGCTTATCTTTTAATTCCGAGTACGTTGTAACTCCGTACAACATCATTTTGTTAATTTCCGTGTCAATTATGCCGTCTATAATATATTTGATGGCGACATAATCGGGCATCTTACCACGTTTTCCCATCTCCTTCATCACTAGAATATAATCTAGACACGTTTCGTCCTTCTTTTTCGTTCTGGCAGCCATCATCTCGTGGATGGTCTTACTATCCACCGAATCTGGAAACTCTTTAATTAAGCCTGCTTTTAAATCCTCCCAGCTTTTAAAGGGTTTTTCCGATCTGAGCCACAGCGCAGCAGTTCCGACCAAAGCCCTTCTGGCTACGATCAGAGTTTGTAGGGGCGACCACTGAAAAATCTCAGCATTGTCGTCAATGTCTTGCGCCCATTTGGCTACACCAAACGTCTTGTCTTGCCCACTGAAATTTGGGACAAGGCTCTCATGGAAAATAGTAGCCTGATCACGGTAAATGCCTTGCCTCGCCGATGTGGATGCGTCATGTTCGTCTTCGTCGTGGCCGGCTTGGCGGCGATATTTCCCTTGTCGCGGCGACCTTTCCATTTCGTCTTTTCTTGTCTTTTGTGAACTATTGTTACCGTCTTCTATCACGTTTTTTCTTTTTGCTTCTTCGGGTCCGAAAACTTGAAATATTGAGCTATCCCGGACGAGCCCCCAAAAAGTTGTGGGATTAGCTCAATTTTTCTTAAATTAAACTGCTGATTTCTTCTTAATTCTTGTATTTTATTTTACGTCTTTTTTCTAACGTCTTTCACCCAATTCTCTTCCACACCTTCCTTTGTTTTACTGCTACATCTGACTTATTAAACATTCATTCACTATCTCTTTCACTCCTTGACTATTTCATACATTCATCTCTGTCACTTGTTTATGCTTCACATCTGTCATTCATCTTTACATCTAAATTCACTTTCCTGTCATAACGTTCCATTCCTACATATATATATGTCTATGACTTCTATACTAAATATTGTTTTTATTTTTAAAAACACAGTTGACATTGACAATCAGTTGACGACACTTGACTTGGCAGCTGTCAGAGTCCGTTGATGTAACGTCAGAAGAATAATTCGTAGATTCCGATACCGCGAATTTAATATTTCTAGCATGCTTTTACAGTACTTTCATTTCTTGCTAGTGCCATATTCATTTGTGAAACAAAGAAAAGTAGATAAAACCAAACTTCAGAGTATTAATAATATAATAATAAGCAGTCATCCAGTAACGTTTCACAACACGAGAACGCGCTTCAGCACTCACCTCACCACAGATTACTTTATGCTAATAAACTGAAGTAAACTGACAGTCAGTCACTTTCCAAGATAAGTAAACAGTGAGATGTGTTCCGATGTTTTCTATTAATATATAAACGTAATTATTACAAATCAATAAAAAATGGATCAAAGTAATCGCCAAAGGAGAAATGATTTAGATATTGACAGTTTTCGGAGCGAAGAGCCAGGGTTTGACAGGACTCGAATGCGAAGACAATCAGGTGGCTTCGTGGATTTAGGCAATGAATCACAATATGGATCAGGTGGACATCAAGCTTCAGGGGCTAATGAAATATTTGCAGATATACAGGTAAACATTGTCTTAAAGCTAACATTACAAGTTATACACTGCTACACTGGCACACTTTCTCAAATAATATTCATATTTAGCTACCTATTGTGGCAGTGCTGCTCTACATTTTTTAAAGCAGAGGCGTCCTAGATTCGATCTACTACCACAAGCATTGTTTTCATTGTTTATACTCAGAGGTGTAAAACAAATTGTATTATTCTGTATTTGAATTCATGAATCAACTGTGTTTGAAACTGAATCTACTGTACTTATTCAGTTTCTATTTTGACACCGTCCCAAATCATTTCAAACTTTTCCAACCCTTTAATATAGTTATCAAGGCTTTCATTATTATTAAGTAGCTTCCTATCCTGGTCCTCATTGAGATCCTTTGAATGAGATTTAGTAAAAAAAAAAAAAAAAAACTATAATTGGCAAACTATAATTGGAAATCCCGAGTTGTGGTATCATTTTCATACAAGATAAATATCTGTAACACCATATTTATCTAATCATCAACTAATATCTCAAGATTAAGTATGACTGATAAATAGCCATTGTCTATGTAATTGATTTTCAAATATAATTTCAGGGTGACATACCATGGTGGAAATCAAACTTTTTTATATCCCAACCTGTGCTTTTTGGTACTTGGGATGGTGTATTCACATCATGCCTTATCAATATTTTTGGAGTTATTGTATTTCTAAGATCTGGATGGATTGTTGGACAAGCTGGATTAGTTAATGCAATATTTATAGTACTTTTTACAGGTAAGTTTAATTAATTAAAATACAATATACAGTAATCCCCCGTAAATAATAAATAACAATAATTTCAATAGCCCATATAACACGGGCATTCCCCCATATAACACAGGGATTTCCCACATACATATTTCTGTACTGTGAAATTTAAATATTCGATTTAAACCCCCTGCAGCGAGAAAAGTTAAATGTGATGAATTATTTATATGTAACGCGTCATACGAGGTTGTAAAACCGCATTATAGGGGGGATTACTGTACTTCTAAACATTAATGTCTCTTCAAATGTCTTTAAACTTATCATAATTATCAGTTATGTATAAATTGTAATGTTCATAAAATATGAATTGGTGGTATTTTTTATCTGTTGGTCTAATCCAGAGATTTATTACCTATTACAGTGGAATTAATATTGAATTATCAAGTGCCCACTTACTACTTCATTTTTTTTTTTTTCAGTTTTTGTAGCTCTGATCTCAGTGTTGTCTGCAGTGGGAATATGCGAAAGATGCAGAATAGAAAGTGGTGGAGTGTACTTTTTGCTTGCACACACTTTAGGATCCAGAATGGGAGGAGCACTTGGCATGATATATTGTTTTGGCCAGGTAAGACATATGTCATGATGAAATGAATGATAGATTTAATGGTGTAGGTAGTGAACAAACTTTAAGGTGCTCCCTCCCCAAGGGCATTCACCTGTACCTTTACCTGCACCTAGCCGTGTTACATCTATCTATTCAATTATATGTATTAACCTATCCTGCCTACACCTCGTCTACTTGCAAAGCCCTAGCTGTTACAGTGGAATCTTGGTTTGTTACATTACAGGCGAATGCTCCTGGTGAGGGAGTTCCTTTATATTCATAGTACAAAACCAGTTTATTTTACTAAATATTATGCACACACAGCAACTTGTAACATAGGTCCTTAGCATGTAACACAATGATTACAGAATGTGTAATAAACTTTTACCAGTTCTGATGGTACACATTGTGCTGAATTTATACATTGAGCTAATATAGATTCTATATTAGCTCAATGTATAAATTCAGCTGATCTACTTTAGGTATATTGAGTTTGAAATGAGTTGTCAATATTGTGAATTCCTAACATCAGCCAGAATGACAGCTAGCTTCACCTAAGTTTTCACAGTGAGATTTTTACAGAATAGCACTGCAGTATTCTTTTGCTTAGCGTGTCGATAGCAATCTAAATTGACTAAGCCCAGACTTCGGCTACGCGTTTTACGCAATCACACTGGACAGCTGTGCTGCTGGGGAGTTTGTTGCACCACTTCTTCTCCCCAGCGAAAGCACTAGGAAGTGGTGAAGGGTGCCCGCCCTTCACCACTTCCTAATGCTTTGGGGACTGTCTTGTAATTTTGACGCTCGAAAAGTGCTGATTCTCAGCCTAGTTGGAATAAATGACTTGATTTTATCACTAGCATCCATCAGTCCCTGTAACGTGCAGCTGACAGGACACTTACTATAGTATTTATAGCAATTCCTGATCCTCCTGTTTTCCTGTTTTCTGATTTTTGAGCTATAACAATTCCTTTAAAATATTTTTCAGGCTGTGGGCTGTGCCTTAAATGTCTTTGGTTTTGGTGAATCAATGGCTGGGTTTGTAGTTGAAGACCCACTTAGTGACACCCACAAGTGGGCGTCTAGAGGATTTGCTATAGCGGCAGTATTACTACTTGGCACTATCAATGTAGCTGGGGTGAAGTGGGTAGTGAAGTTACAATTTCTATTGCTAATGATCATCATGTTGGCAGCACTGGACTTCTTTGTAGGGTCATTCACAACTATACCAACAGATGAAAAACGTGAGTATTATTCAATATTAATGCGAAATGAAAATAATATAAATCCATAATCTATTCTTAACATAAGAGTTGTTAATTCCTTGCCAAGACTCACTTGTCTGATTAGTAAATAATTTCTTCCTCTTGCTCGTTTTTCAGTTGCGCTGGAATTTAAAGGGTGGCTTAGTGGAGTAGCAGCAAATAATACATGGCCTGCTTACCAAGATGGTTACACATGGTTCAAATGTTTTGGAATATTCTTCCCCACCATCACTGGTATATTAGCAGGAATTAATATGAGCGGAGATTTGAAGAATCCCTCAGTGAATATACCTAATGGCTCATTAGCAGCTATTGGCACTGGGTAAGGTAATCCTGCTTATTTGGGAAATTTAACAATAAAGTCCACATTATAAGCAACAATTTATTTATCTCCAGTCATTATTTCCAGAACATTTTTGTACCTGATGTTCATAATAACATTGGCAGCGACAGTGACCAGGGAAGGTCTGCTGCACAACCTCTCCATTACAGCTGACATCTCTGCTGTGACAATCCTATTGCTGGCTGGTCTATACGTCAGCTCAATGAGTTCATGTTTAGGCGCCATGTATGGAACACCCAGGGTTTTACAAAGCATTGCAAATGAAAAAGTTATACCAGGACTTGAGTTTCTTGGAAATGGGGTTAGTGTTTGATTATGTTCAAATTTAACTGTAGTTGTCTATGCATACGCGCTAAGTTATCACTAGCAAAAAAATCGCAAACCAAAAATCGAATTGAGTTTTAAGAAAACAAATGCGAGGAAGAACTATGTCGCCGATATCAAGTAGTAACTTTGCGTGCTCGCAAAATAACTATTACAGCGTGATTCAAACACTATGGCGGCTCCGAAGTGCGTTACTCGCTGCGCAGTACCTCGCCCCTCCCCCGCTGACACATGAACTTGTATCTGCGAGTGACTCGCCTCATGTTCCGAGCCGCGATAATGTTTGAATCGGGCTATATGTTTGACTTGTAATCACAGTTTCGTTTTGTATAATATTATTGATTAGCTGAGTTAGCCCGTAATACCTACCCTTATTTATTACATACTGTTATTATTTCCAGAGAGGTCCGAACAAGGTACCGATATACTCGATGGTGGTAGTAGCCGTGGTCACCGTCACATTTATCATCATCGGTGACATCAATCAACTTGCACCCATTGTCACTATGCCGTTCCTCATCACTTATGCTTGCATTGATTACTCCTACTTTGCTCTCGCCCAAACTTTTGATTTGCAACATAGACGTGAAATGAGGTATGATTTTTATTTTTTCATTTAGTTACACTGCACGCTACAGCGTAGGAAAAATGTATAGAAAGGACAGCGCCACATTCGTTAATGTAGTATCTCGAAGAGTGCCACAACAATATCATTTTTCTCATAAGAGCTTGTATATTCTTAATATGTTTTAAAGAATATACTTTTTATCCGACACACACAACACATTTGTGAACGCGGAAATAGTTTTTTTACTATAGAATTCCCTGATGCTGCCAGAAATTTATTATTTCTCCCGTTTCTACAACGTGTCCCCGAATTAACGCACAGCGTCTTAAGGGGTCATTGTTGAACAACTTTTACTATGGGAACAAGAAAAAAGCCTAAAATCGCGAAAAAAATTAGCTGATCCTTACATTTATGTTCGCATAACTCGTGAAAATGTAGGGAACAGGTGATTTTTTTTCGCGATTTCAGGTTTATTCCCATAGTAAAAGTTGTTCATAATGATGAGTACAATGACCCCGTAAGAGGTTGTGCATTAATTCTGGGACATGTTGTATATACAACGTGTAACGTTAAATGCGCAAAACCTCAGACACCCCAACTGATTTTTAATTCAATTGACCTATTTCAGAGAGAAAGTAAGTCATTAAAAAAATTGTAAAGGTTTTTGTGCTGTTTTAATTTTACTGGCCATTCTGATCGTTTCTTGCTTCTGCGACAACGCTTTATCGAGAGAGGAGTCGTCACCGGGCACCTGCGCCGCGCTGACATTGACTTGCTTGGCCTATTAATAAATAGACACGGCACCGTTTTTAATGAAGATTTTTTGAAAAATTTGACCTAAGTATATTAAAAAGTGGTTCAGTTAATTGTGCTCGTTATTCTGATCAAACTACTTTCAGGTTTTGCGCATTTAACGTTACACGTTGTATAGGGTGACTGGTAATTAGTGATCGATACTTAAACACATGATTCTACTCATCATTACAAACAACTTTTACTATTGGACCAAATCCGAAATCGCGAAAAAAAAACAGCTGTTCCCTACATTTATGTTCGTACGAGTCGTCAAAATGTAGCGAACAGCTGATTTTTTTTTCGCGATTTCGGATTTGGTCCAATAGTAAAAGTTGTTTGTAAGGATGAGTAGTATCATGTGTTTAAGTATCGATCACTAATTACCAGTCACCCTATAGAATTGTAGACTTTTTGACCAAGATCAGTTTATGTTTTGTGTTTGAGTATTCCAGCATTGTTCAAATAAGATATTCTAGCTACGAACCAAGTCATCTTTACCTAATGTGTTATTCTTTTTTTTACTTCCTATTAACCCTACATTAAAATGGACCTCGTCATTATATTTCGCTTTAATGAATAACGCCATAATCTTTGTTTAAATAAATTATTGTCTTCAGATATCAAGGTCATTCTCAACGCGATCCCCAAGTTTACGGCGCTACTGGTAGCGACCTTGATTTACTATTCCCGGAACGGATCAGACATAAAAATGTTGGGGTAAGTGTAAAATCCATTATTTCTCTGCTTCTATTCAGCCCATATAAAGGAGAAAAAAATACAAGTGCGCAAACTGCAACCATGAATTCAGCATATGATTCTCCCTGAATTCATGGTTACAGTTTGCGCACTGGTTAAAACTGTTTCCTGTAAGTATAGGGTGTAAAAGAGTCCATTAAAAAGCCGTCATTTACACAAACAAATTACTTTTGTTTTCGGTGTGAAAATTCACTGTTTACGCGCGAAATGTAACGCACGCGAAACATTGGTAACATATATACGATAACATATGGGTGCATGCAACGATAAGTATTTAAGTTATAACATTGAAACATTGACGTACTAAACTTATTACCTAACCAGAAGGTTTCCAGGAATGGTCCAGTACAAAAAAACATAATAACGGGAAGAATACCTTACCGAATTCTACAGAAAAAACAATCAAAAATAAAATCCAACAAAAATAAAAAACTTTTTTTTTTTTCAGGACTTCACTCCCTCCCCGACTGATTCTGCCATAGTGAACGGACGGGCGTCTAACGGGGATGTTCGGCGTCCTAGCATTAGCGTTCACTCTAAAAACAAGAACTGGTACTCGCATCTGTGTAACAGATGGCTGTCGTTGGTTGGGGTGAGTACTAAATAAAATACGACTTTATAATAGGTAGGTACACCTCTATCTAACCCTTCGGGGAATACAGTGTGATGTGTATGTTATGTTATTGTAATATTTAAACAACATTTACATAAAGTCTATTCAAACTTATGTTTCAAATTAATATTATTTCAAGTTAAACGAATATCAACTTTATCTAATGGTAATTGAGTTCAGAGTGACTAGCACTATTGAAAAAGTTATAAAAATGTTTGACGTTGTAGCGTAAACTGAACTTTATCGTGTAGGATTTAAAGTTATTTTTCCATAAATTCATATTTGTTTACATTTTTGGTAAATAAATCGCGAATGCAGATTAACTCAATGAATGTTTATTATTAACTATCTCCTGTCGCGGCTTCGCTCTCGTCGACTTCGCAAATTATACCACGGGAACGTGCTACTGGGGAAATCCTGTTACTCCTAATATAACATTAGCTAGTGAAAGTCCTGTCAAAATTGGTCAAACTATTTCGGAGATTACCCAGAACAAACAGACAGACAGACGAAAATTGAAAATTAAAAGTTATAAGTACCTAAAAGTTATGACTATATTAAAAGTTAGTAATTAAAAGTTATAAGTATATTTCATGTGCATTTAGTAAAACCGGCCAGGTGCGTGTCGACCCACGCACAAGGGTTCCGTAGTTGGAATGAAATTACCAAGAACAAACTTAACATTGTAGTTAAAAATCAATTTCTCTGCAACTGCAAATGTAAGTTGGTCGACTATTACTCGTAAACTTGTAAAGCCTACTTAGCTGTGATAGTTTTCCTTTTAACTTCGTTATACAGGGTGAAATTGAAAACATGCGACAAATCGAAATGGGAGATTGTACTCATCATTATGAACAACTTTTACCATGGGACCAAACCTGAAATTGAAAAAAAAAAAATCAGCTGTTCCCTACATTTTGACGAGTTATGCGAACATAAATGTAGGGAACAGCTGATTTTAGGTTTTATCTCATAGTAAAAGTTGTTCGCAATGATGAGTACAATCTCTCATTTCGATTTGTCGCATGTTTTCAATTTCAACCTGTATTTACTACCACCGTGAATTTTTTCACATATCCAAAAACAACCATTTAGCTGGCAAGGGGGACACTTGACTCTAACAAAAATTAGCACACTAAAGCTAAGTATTTCACAAAATGTGTTTTGTTTCAGGTAGCAATAAAATTGTTGCTCATGTTCCTCGTACACTGGGGGTATGCTCTTGGCTGCCTCAGTATCTTGTGGCTGTTCTGGCTTTACATTGGCGCAGCAAATCCTGCGCTCAAGCCCGGCCGCGCTTCGGAGTTCCGTTTCTTCCACTGGCTCAAGATTTCTTTCCTACAGTTAATTGGGTAAAGCCTCCATTATCTACTGATATTGATTAAACAAATCAGGCTATGGCGACACATTATTGAACAATTGTTTATTGTATGTGTAGGAGTTAAATTAATTTATCTCCTTTTTCTACTCAGGAAACGACCCTTAGAATATGAACAGTTGGTTGTGACACCGGTGCATGGGGACATATCTGTAGAACAAGAAAGATTGAATGATGACAACGAAGACTTCGCGTCACGTCGGCGGTACCACCAGTCTACCGCGCTGCAAAGCCATCTCGTCAGCGTCGACAGTTAATTATGCCCTGTGAAATTATGAAACAATATTATCTTATAACAAAATGAATTTAAATAATGACAAATCAAAATTGGCTACATAACTCTGAAGATTGATCAAATACATCACACCAGGCTTATCTAACCAACATGTAGTAATCCAGCATCAGAAGTTTTGTGCTTTTATTTGGTATATCAGACCCAGTAATAATCTTTGTATTGAATCTTTGAAACATAGAATAGGATTAATTCTGTGATCTTTTTTATTCTTGCATTTATTTTTCGGCTACGAATTTTAATTTCTACAATGTGCAGACGCCAGCACATCAAGCTACTACAATATGTCAATTTTTTTTTATAGATTTTCAACTTTATCGCTCAAGCATAAGGTTCAAATTTGATTGAGAAAATTTGACAGTTTCGGGTAGTTTGATGTGCTGGCGTCTGTACCATCAAGGTATTTAAATTGTTAAGCAGTTTGGATGGTATGTATCAAAAGTTTCACATTGTTGACAACGTCGTACACATCAACGTTAAGGTGGAAGCACCAGGGTAGCCTATTTCTTGAAACATCAATCAATGGGGTTATATGAACTTAGAAGGTGGTATTAATGATTTTAATGCATATAATTCTGTAAATACATACTTGATACGGTCGCGATCCATATTTTGATCAATATCCAACCTGACAATGACCTGCAAATTGCATAAAACGTGACAAAATTTAAATTTCGGGCAACCCTGGCGCTAAGGTAGACCGCGAAATGTAGGCAAAATAGTACCTACATATGTCACGGTTAATTTTAAGTATCTCCCAAACATAGCTTCCATACTGATAAACAATTAAAGTACCATAAAAGTGTTTTGAAAAATACAAACAATTTTGCACTTGGATACTTTTTGAGACATGCTTCTGAAACAAAAAATAACTTTATTAATAATCTGACTATTTGAGAATCATTTACTAGTTTGTAGCATTTTTGACTGATTTTTAATTAAATTGTACATAACTATTGTCTTCGGTAGAGTATGTATAAAGATTTAACATTAAGAAATTATTAATAAAATTATACTTAATTCATTCATACCTGTTTTGTAAGATAAATTAAAACCTAATTGGATTTATACAATAAAATATTGTTCTAGTACATTAGCATTTTAATTTCCATTAAAAGTTTATTACTGATTCAGTAAATATGTGATCAGTTTACTGTTAAGCCCTAATAAACTTTCTTCCTTTCTTTCTTTTAACTTTTCCAATAGTTGCGAGCAAAACGGGACAGCTCTTGAGATACATAATTATGTAGGCTTATGTGATAATGTCCGACAGTGTATAGTATATTTTTGCTGAACTTCATGAAGCTACAACTATGACTTTTTTTTTTTGTTATTTTCTTACTCTGGTTTCTATATTATGAAGTACTTCCATAATTATATATAAATACTTATCAGACATTATATGTAAATACTTACATAACTAGAATATACTTAATAGGATGCTAGTGCCCTGTACACTGCTACAAAGATCTTGGTAAACATTTTTGGAATGCAAAGTACTAATTCCATGGTGGTGAAATGGCACTTAAAATGTTTTTAAAAAACAAGATATGTAGTGGCTTTGGTTCCGATTTTGACCACGCCCCAAAATAACCTTGTAGCGTTATAGCGTTGGACGGTAGCTGGCACCACCAATATTGTATTTTTTAAGGGCTTTTTTAGTCAGCCAGCTGTGATGTCGGGCTTTGCATGGGCAACTTTAGTAAAGATTGATTAACACGATACAAGTTTCTGTTGAAGAACAATAATTGTATGCCAATTGCCATGAATAATTTCTGTTCAATAATTGTACGGATATATACATAGAAAGATACGGGGCTTTCATGGTTTAATGCAGGCTAAAAAATTGTTTTGTGTAAATCGTGGGAAACCAATCTTATACATGTAATTACTAATTCCATGTAAGAAAGAAATGTAGCACTTGTTGTTTATGCGTAACTACCACAGATGATAATTTACTAAAAAAACAATGGATTCCTGGATTTGACAGACTGATGAAAACGATATTATTTATTGTAAATTGCATTACATATTTGTTGAATGAATTCGATATAGCTAATTGAAGTGTTTTTAGTAAAAAATTCTACAATGGCCGACGATTTAAGGAATTATAAATTGCAACTACAACAGGTAAGTTGAAGGTTTATCGATTATTGTTTTGCCATGAGATAGTTTGCTATTATTCATGAGATGTATGTTTTCTTTCTTAGGTAGAAGCAGCGTTGCTCACTGATGGTGAAAATGAGGAGTTGCTGAAACTAAAGGCCGACTTGGAGGAAGTAATAGAGTTGACACAAGATCTTATAAAAACTCAAGATGGTGACTCCAAAGTGTCCAATATTCATGGTTCTAGTAATGATCATGATGTTACAGCGTCCCTGTTGGCGGCCGAGGAAGAAGAAAACGCAAGCAAATACCTTTCAAATTGGCAAGTTGGGGAGAGGTGCCTGGCTAAATGGAGATCAGATGGACAGTAAGTTATTTTTCCTTTGTCTTGTTATCAATGTCCCAGCTGTTTCTTTGGATTCAAATGATACACCAATTGTTACATTACAAAAACATTTACTGAAAACATAATGCAATATTGTTAAAATTTCAAGTGTAAATGTTTTTTTTTTTACAACTCTTGTCTGCTACATAGTTCTGCACACACAATCAACTATAAATGATGTTCCCTGCACTATTCAAATACCTTCAAGACTTGGTAAGTTGCAGCCATATGGTAGTACCAGTACGTCTTTGTTCTTCTGGTTTCTCTATGGTCCGCTGAAGGAATATAAGTGGTCAGTCTGAAACAAAAGCCTCCTAGTCTTCTGCTCTGAAGTGAATATTCACAAGCATTCATTATGTATGTACTATAACATAGTAAAGTAAGTAGTATCCGTACATATGTGCTGTTTTAGTTTCACATCACATATGATTTGTGAGTGCCCCAATGCAGAATTTCTAGCTTTTTGTGTGTTGCTAGTGTACTTTTTTCTCCTATTTGCATTTTTTATTAAAAACATCCCAAAAAAAAAATGTACCATGAAATACACACAGTTCCAGATTACCTTTTAATAGTGAGTGATTGAATGGATTTTATCAGATAAGTCATTGACTGCCACCATGGTCACCATGGTGTCCACCAACAATAGATTTTCTTTTGTGTCTGTTGTCTGGCAGTCAATGTGTTTAAACAAATATTTTTATGTACCAAGGAGGGTTAGCATTTTTATGCACAGTTGTAGAATAATTACTATGCAATTATTATTGTATCAACTAAAGCAAAATTCCTCTATTACAGATTTTATGAAGGTCTCATTGAAGATGTTACTGAGGATAATCTGAAGGTAAAGTTTGATGGCTATGCAACTGCAGAAGTGGTATCTATTAATGATGTGAAGATCATACCTGGCTCAGCACTGAAGAGACCTCACAGCGGTGATGAAAGCAAGTGAGTAACACTATGCCTCATTAATTTAACACTCCAGTAAGCACGCCTCAACTTGGGACGTTAGTGCTCGCATGCTCTACTTATGTAGAGCACTTATAATTTAAAGATTTTTGAAGAAAAGTTTCATGAATAGTTAAAAATATGCTTTCATGTTCAAGAAGGCTTTATTATGAAACTAAATGAGGCACAAAGAATATGTATTGTAATGTAATGTAGAGGAATACTATGAGTGTGTCTGTTCAATTTGCGCTCAAATTCTAGGAGTGCATTCTACAATGGTGGAATGCACACCAACTGGATTGTTAACGAAAAAAAAAAGAGTGACAAAGAGAGGAGTACCAACTGCATCAGAATATTGATGATTTGGTGAAACTGGGCTATTATAGCTATAGCAATATTTCATGTATTTAACTACTGTTAGTGTTGCAGCGTGTATCACATCCCACAGCTGGGGAAGGTACTTAAATAAGTATATTTTAGTCTTAACTTTCCACAAACGGGTGAAGACACAGACTCCTGTAACACAGGTACCACCTAGTTCATGAGTCAGGCGGTAAAAATTTGTGTAAAAATCTCACTGTGAAATCATAAGTGAAGTGAGCTTAAAGTGAGCAGTGTCAATAGTGTTAATCCCTAATGACAGCTCACTCCACGCTCACTTCACCCAAGTTTTCACGGTGAGATGGTTACAGAATAGCACAGCAGGGCTTCATTTCAAAATGTAACACCTTTATCTCAATAAAACATTTTTATTATTTATTCTGTTACAGACATGGCAAGGGTTACAACAGAGAATACCTCAAAAAGAAAAAACAAAAGAAACAACAGAGATTTAAACAAATTGAAGAGGAAAGAGAAAGTGAAAAGAACAAATGGCTAAATTTCCACACTAAGGCTGCGAAAAAACCTGGCGTAAGAACAAAGAGCATATTTGCGTCACCTGACAATTTGACAGGCAGAGTTGGCATCGGGACTTGTGGAATATCTGGGAAACCCATGACAGAGTATACACCAGGAGAAAAGTGGAAGAAAGGTGGATAATACATTCTGCAGATTTAGTATAAGTTAGACATATTTTATCCTAAAGAACTTTCTGTAATTCGTAGATATAAATAAAATCAAAATTTGTGACTTAATGTACAAAAAGTGGAGGTGTTAGTTGTACAAACATTTGAAATTGTGAAGATACTGTGTTTATGCTTATGAATTTGCGTTATAAATAACATACAGCTATTTCAAAACTTTTTATTTTCCCTTTATTGCTTTATTTATTTTGCTACTGTAGGGTCTGCAATGAAAGTGGTTGAGTCTGTACCACGTGGCATGTCATTTCAAAGCGCGAGCGTCTTATAATTCCCAGACTGATTCTAAATAATAATATAGGCTCTTCTTTGCCAAAATGCTAAATAATGCTATGGTTCCCAATGCAAAACTCTGGCATTTTGTTGGGTTATTTTACGAAAGTGAGCACTAACGAAGGATTTTTTAAAAATTAATCCTCCAAAAGGGCATATAAGGTTGTATGAAAGCTCGACATTTTGCCGATGGGATTTCCCATCGGTCGAGCGGTTGTAATTATAATAAAACATTAAGTGATGAATAACATTCTTACAGGGTTTACTGAAATAGATTAATTATCAACTCAACCCATCGCAATCCGCTCCCAGGCAGCGCCATCACACGCTGTCCTCTGAAACGAGAAGACTTGATGTGTTGAATTTGCAATTATATGTGAGAACGATGTACAGACGCCAGCACATCAAGCTACTACAATCTGTCAGATTTCTTTAATAGATTTTCAACTTTATCGCTCCAGCATAAGGTTCAAAGTTGATCGGGAAAATCTGACAGTTTCGGGTAGCTTGATGTGCTGGCGTCTGTACAAACGAAGTACACGTTAAAAGCGTCCATATTGCAGCAAAAAGAAACCCAAATAGTATGTGTGTATCTAAGACCTAGCAACGGGAATATTCAAGGCTGATTATGCTATGCATGCGACTTGCGCTATGAACGTTTACAACCATTTGGCTCACCCCCTTTGAGATGTATTGAACTTCAACATTACTGTAGAAATGTGGGTGTACTGTAGATACACCTCTGCCTAACCCTTCGGAGAAACAGGCGAGATGTTCAATACTGCCCCATCATCATCCTTGACATAACACAGCAGGCCAATTCCCGTAATTAAAAACGTTTTGCTTAGTCGCAATCTCATCTCAGCGACAATTAATGTCAAAAATGTAGGGAAATTAGAGGTGTTTTTGACAGATTGAGACTAATGAGACTGTGAACGTTAATAAAATTACGAGAATTGCTCCTCCGGTCAATACGAATTTTGACTTTGATAAGAGAGTTTGAAATTTCGATAGTTCGAAATCGCGCGTATTATAGTCTGGATGTAGTTCATGACGCAAAGCATCTTCATCGAAGCTGGTGGGTCGGCTTGGGCGAGGTTGATCTTCGCAGCTTATATCACCGGTGTCAAAACGCTTGTTCCTACCTTCTGGTAGGTACAAGCGTTTTGACACCGGTGACGAACAGTCCGATCGCTAGTAGTACCCGGTCCAAATGCAGTGTTAATCTTTTTAGCCGTTTCTGTTGAAGAGACTTTAAGTCGATGCTAATATAGCATAATAGCTCGCAGTTGACGCTGATCCATTTTCACTAAACACTAATTATTGCGTTGCGTCCGCGCCTATTTATACCCTCACCATAAAATGTACTCATCCTTACTATAAAGATCTAGAACTTTCTTGAATTCACTTTAGTTTAAATACGAGAAAATTCGACAAAAATAAAATATGGCAAGAACTTATGAGACAACCTTCAACGATCTGTTGCTTTCCAGAGCCACATGCGCCAGTTTGTTATTAAGGTATCTTACGTCTTTTCTAATTCACCTTTTGACCTGCCGATATATTTTTTGATTCGGTTGTGTAAAAGCTAGATAGTCTTTCTTCTACCTATCAGTTTTAAGCTTGCTTCACAAGTGTAAGAAGCTTTCTCTTTACCGGCTTAACGTGACATAGGTAGGTACTTACTATAGGTAAGAGGTAGGTGAATAAAATATCCACCATCATTGAGTACGCTGACCAAGAGAGCATGAAGAACTTTCTCGTAACACAAGTCATTCGGAGATGGCGTTAAACTATTAAGACATTCGTAGTATTCGTACCTGCATGGTTCCTCTTACCTTTCGTTCCCCTACTGTGAGAAACAACGATGAGTGTTTAGAATTACTTATTCTAAACACTCACCTCAAATTGCACTCTATTCAGCGACAGTATTTTCTTCTACATTTATTATTTTTTTATTTCTACATTATTTTCTTCCTCTCAGTATTTTCTTCTACAACTGCTTTTTCAACAAAACAGATTGTTTATATATTTTCCTATAGGCAAAAAATTGAGGGAACTGAGTTAACAAAACCCTTCATTTATGAACATAATATTTAGTTAACTTTGCTTTCGCGATGAGACAGAGAGAACTTCTTGTTTCGAAACAGTCGGAATTACGGAAGAAATCCGGACTGAGGAGTTATCACTCAGCGCAGAAGACACTCGTCAATGGTATGGGTCTCCTATACAGTGCGTTTGGAAGTTTCTCCATAATAATATCTTTAACGTTCTTGTTTCTGTTTGGCGTCTTGTTTGGCATACTTAATCGCTTTAAAGTGACACATTCGGAAGTTCCGAGTAGGTCGTTTTGACCATTTTTTACGTGTCAAAAACATTAACATAATGAAGCAACATATCTGTCAGAACACCGATATTTTTCTGTTTAAATAAGTTTTTTGGTTATAATTTTAAACACGAACATATACTCACGCCTTCTTCTCATTAGGATAGGCTGAAACTACAGAACGCACCTGGCACGATCCTTATTTGTTAATGTGAGTCACAAAAGTGAATTCAAATAGAATGAATTTGTCCACGATTAATAAAGAGTTCTGTAACTATTTCATAAAAATACATGCTGGATCAGTTCTTTAGGAGTCAACATCTTGCCGCCATATTTGATCTGAATGTTGAATATTGTACGCATGTTGCTAACAACACGCGTACAAATACCTTTCCCTAAAAACACAAAAAGTCGTAAATAAAAACTGAAAAAAAAGAACGATTAAAATGAATGAGTACATAAAGTAAGAAATAGCATGTAGCGTAGCATTTTGCTACTTTCTTACTTTGGTGTACCTGAATTTCTCAGAATACTGGATCAAGTTTCAATGAATTAATAAAATAGTAGATTCTATATGTATACATATACTATTCACTAACACTGAACGGTATCCGAGAGTAACCATGACCTCTAGCAATACTCAAATAACAA
The DNA here is from genome assembly GCA_949629135.1 of Eremobia ochroleuca. Taxonomy (NCBI): domain Eukaryota; kingdom Metazoa; phylum Arthropoda; class Insecta; order Lepidoptera; family Noctuidae; genus Eremobia; species Eremobia ochroleuca. Next base: position 12,266,883 of record OX451386.1, on the reverse strand, counting down.
ACTATTTTGTACTCGTATATTGTCAAAGCTACGGCGTAGCACCGGCATTCTGAAAATTATAATTATTATAATAATCTCAAAAATAGGTCGTCATGATTCTACCTACTACTTATCCGTGTAGAAATAGACTTCCCATAAATAGGAACAGACATCCCATAATATACGTAGGCCTTAGGTTGCAGCACTGAATGATGATGGTCGTCCTATTATGGAGGTGGTATGTTTCCCTTGCCAACCGAGTTAAAGTGATCGTGAGTTTCGACTTTACAAAATTCTGATCAAAAATGTAAACAAGTTTAGCGGACGCAACCGGCGTAGATCTATCGTGACTCTATCTAAGAATGAGACAAAAATAGTTTTGCACTCTGTTCGTTGAAACCCGGATGAGAGATGGCTGCGTTTTATCATGATCGTGCGACTAGCAAATTATTCCTGAACCTCACGTACCTATGTGAGGGTCTGACTGCTGAAGACCAGCTTGCATGAGATTTTTTTCAGTATTTCTTCCAGGACCTCTGAACACTTTCCAAGTGATTACTAAGTTTTTACTGATCTATGCGAGTTTTTTTTTTTTACTCCCAGTTGCAAAGGGGTATAGTCGGGCTAGGCAGCGAGCACAGCTCCTCCAGCTACATTTATAAAAATAAAAATACCTGTAAATGCAGGTAATTTTGAACAATTAATACTTAATTTGTTGCTAGTACTTATTTAAAATCTAAACTTATCAATGCTTAAGAAACGTTTTTTTTTTTTTCGAAACCACGCCAGAGTAACTCTGGGAGTTGGAAATTTTTGGGAAGTTTAGCCGGTTGTTAGTTTGCTTGCGAACAGAGCCAGTAGGAATATCTAGAACTGTAATAATTTCATCATCGTTGTAGGTAGGTAAGCCTTACGGCCTGATTTCCCCATAGTCGCATTATATAATTCCTAAGGGAGGACAGGCGTGGCATATCCTAAGCCGGGGTCGGGGATTACTTTCACCGCTACATGTGACTAGGTTGTAGCTACATAACTAGATAAACTAGCAGTGATACTTATACCTACGGTGAAATAAAATTATTAACTCATATGGGTGCATGACGTGCGTGCTTTCTACTCTAGTGTGTTAATTGTTTGGGAGATTTAAATACCTAAAAGATTAAAAAATGAAATTAAATGAGAGTACGTGTTTGAAGACACTTGAGAACACACGTGAGGAAAAAATAAATAAAACTTCGAAAACATCAATATTTTGTGAAAAATGCGATATTTTTCTGCGCCATGCCTTCGCATTTCTCTATTACTCTATTATCTCCTCCTTATTACTAACACTAGTCATTAAGTTATTTTGTTGCTATAACACTATGGACTTACGTCTGAAATAAAGAATTTGAATTTGAATTTGAATTTCGAAAAAAACCGGTCAAGTGCGAGTGGGACTCGCGCACCGAGGGTTCCGTACTTTGTAGGTATGTAAATAGTTTATCACGGGAAAAAAAATTGTAATGTAACTACAAATTTACGGTTTTCGGATTTTTTCCTTTACTTGTGGTACGTGACATGGCTTCTTGCCAAATTTCATGATTCTAGGTCAACGGGAAGTACCCTATAGGTTTTGATTCCGGAACATAAACGCCCGTATCTTTTGATTGCGTTGATGGACTGCAGCCTTGAGTATTTGATATTAAATTCTACTTGATAACTTCACGCGTACCTGAGAAAAGGGTTTTGACCGACGGACGGACAGACGGACAACGAAGTGATCTTATAAGGGTTCCTGTTTTCCTTCTGAGGTACGGAACCCAAAAAAGGCACTGACTCGAAGCCGGCATAATGCATGATATTAAATATCCAAAAATTGGATGTTATTGATTAATAAAGAACACAAATTAAAGTGAGTTTCTTGACCAAAAAATATATTTGATGAAATACAGCGTGTATCAGAAATGTGTGCTGATATTTAGGGTTACGTATATTTCGCAAATAAAAATTCAAAATTTCGCTTAGTAAATATAAACTTAAAATGCAAAATTTCGCGTTTACTCGCCAAAAAAAAAACTCCAAATTTAAAATCACGCATAATCGTTACATGAACTATCTTTGAAAAAAAAAATTGTTAAAAGCTAACATTGTGGTTGTTTATAATGTTTTCCTGCTTAAGTCTTCCGTCTGTCTTCGTGTTTTCTTGCCTTCGGTAATTTATGACAATATTTTAGGTAGATACTTTCAGCGTATACATCTAGGTACACTGTTGATTGGGCTGTGGATGCTTTGTATAGCTGCATTTGCAAATCTAGGGTACTCGTACCTACTTTTTGGTGATACTAAAATCTGTATGACTTCGACAGGAGTTTCTTGCTAAACTAGTTCTTGTAAATGTTCATCCTGTGGTATGTACATTGAAGAATGGTATTTTGGAGAAGATCGCCGGCATTAAATTCATGTCCAGGGTCGATGTGGTCACGGCCGCTGCTACTGACAGACCAAATAATTTGTGGATGTCCAGATAACATTCGTTAGTTGTGTTGGACCTCATGTGTATCATTTTCATGGTTTTCGAGAGTGCTGAGGTCAAAATCAAAATATTTTTTCGACTCATACTTAAAGGGGTCAAAATCATCTATATATTTTTTTTGTCTTTAAGGTGTCGTCTACGGAGTTTTGCTAATGAATTTAGTTTCACCTTGTATATCCATATTTTTTTAGGCATAAAAACGCATGAAGGCACTTTGCTGAGATTTGCGGAATTGCACAGTATACAGCACGCGTGTTAAATATACCTACTGCATTGTGAACTTACATATATTCACCATTTAACACGCGGCGTAATGTGACCCACTTTACGAGCATGTGTGTTCAAAAATACTTTTTATATATCAGAAAAGCAAAGGGTACCCATGGGATAGACAGTAAACCGTATTTTTGACCAAATGGAATAAAGTGAAACTTTCACAAGTAGATAGGTTTTGTTGTTATAGCATAGCGGACTGCCTCAGCAACCCCCGCCCACTATCTCGTAAAACTGAAGATTCTGTACAAGAATAGAGTGGTCGTCTAATCGAGCCATGTGGCGGCATAAACTTACTTGTCCAAGCGTAGCGTCTCTGCTACACCGAATGAGTTTTTTCCAGACACAATTATGTATGTCGATCTCAAACTTTACTCCCAGTATCAGATTATTAGTAACGGATTTCGAAAAGCAACAACTTTCGCCTCAGTGCAGTGATGTTTTCGGATTTAAACTGCGGACAGAGGCCAAAGCTTCTCACTCATACTAACGAGCTCCACTCCTGTGATAAATGTTTAAAGGAAATCCAAGATGTTGTAAAGTACCTGCCTACCCGCTATTTATGTTGTCTGTACCTACAATACAAGTATGACCTACGTCATATATGTACAACAACGAACGGAAACTCTTACTCGATAACAGTGATGGATAACCCGTTCAACAAATTGCGGTCTTTACTAACTGCAAAACAAATCGTGTCTACCCCTCTAATGACTAACTACCTTACTACTTACGATAACTGAAGTCATGAGAGCCAGAGTAGCCTAAATGTCATTTTTTTCAATACTGATTATATTTGAAAAACTGCTCTAAACGGTAAGTAACCTAAAAATAAAAGAATATTACATATTAAGAGATTTGTGCAGTAAAGAATGTTAAAATATATTTATTTACAAAAGTTACAATTATTTGAAATCTAGCTTCTGTTTTTTCCTTACTACTGAAAACTATTGTTTAAGTTGTTAGGCAACTCTGGCTCTCGTGGCCTCAACTATAGGTACCTACGCGCGACCAAGTAAAAATTCACAATGTCAAGCGTCATTATAAGAAGGAACATAATTATTATAGTTCGAGACACGAAATGTAAGTGGCCACCATCACTAACTACGATTTAATATTTCTACACTAAACCCCTCGAACACTGATCGCATGATAGCGTGTAAAAAGGTAACGTTAACCCTCCTTCATTAATATACTTAATTGCTTTGCAGGAGAGACCGTAATTAATCGTTAGTTGATTATCTGCAAGTTGTTATAATCAGAGTGCAGCACAGACTACACGTAACTTTAAATATTAGGTAGGGAACTAATACACGGCGCGCGCGTAGGCGTTAATGTAAGCAAATCAGTCATGTGCTCCTCATTGATTACAAAATACAACCCGTAAATGAGTACCACTCCAATACAAATTGTAACTACGCCATCATAGATACCTAATCAGCCTATGATGTCCCCACTGCAGGGACACAGACCTTCTTTTTTCGAAAGGGAGTGGGCCCAGTAGGTAAGACTTGGTAAATGTCACATGTCTTCGAATTTTTGGTTCTAGGACATGTCGGTTTCCTCGCGATGTTTTTCTTTACCGTTTCGAGTAAACCATTTTAATGTCATATGTGTGTTCTATGAAGAAACTGAAAATCATTTTTCAACGACAGCAAGCTAAGAAAATATTCAGATGGGGGTGTAACCGCACCTGAGTAACACACCTTCGTCATTAGCATGTGAATGTATCTTTATGTTACTGTTAATTATTTGGTCTGTAAACAATAACTTCGTAACTAACTGCGTTACGGAACGTTAAAAATCTCACCACACTTATTCATGTACAGACGCCAGTACATCAAGCTACCCGAAACTGTCAAATTTTCCCAATCAACTTTGAACCTTATGCAATAATGATAAAGTTGATTATCTATTAAAGAAATTTGACAGATTGTAGTAGCTTGATGTGCTGGCGTCTGTACATACTAAATAACACTTATTTATAGTAATTATCGCGGTTGTTGAGGTTTGATAAAAATAGCTAATAGCCAGCTTATGTTATTCATTCTTGCACAACATTCACTATTTATAAACATTCCTTGGATGAAGATGAAAACAGTACCTACGTGCAATCCTAGTATTGTTAAATATACAAGTGAATATAACTTAGATATTTATAGAAGCACTAGCTCTTGCCCGCGGGTTCGCTTGCGTGGGTGTCAGTTTACCGGGATAAAAAGTATCCATTGTGCTAATCCAGGTTATAAACTATCTGTGTGCCAAATTTCATCCAAATCCGTTTTCCTGTTTTTGCGTGATTGAGTAACAAGCATACAAACTTTCACATCTATACAGTTTATATAAAACTGAAGTGTCTGTTTATAATTTCAAAATATACAAATAAATAAATTTGCATTGTCTGTTTGTAATTTCAAAATAACAGCTTTTTACTAAATGCATTTGAAAGTATATAGGTTCGCTACTTATAAAAAACTGGCGGCCCGCCCCAGCTTCGTACGGGTGCAATGTTTTCTTCGAATTACCGAATTTCATACTAAACTTGTCTTGGCAATACCAAACACAATAAAAAAAGGATTATCCAATTTGGTGCAGTCATTCGGAAGATAACTGCGTACAGACATTTCGGCGACTTTGCTTTTTACTATGTAAGGATAAAACATGTTTAATTTTTTTGTCTTTCACTTGCAAATAGCTGATGTTATAAGGCTTAGGATACTTTTAGCTTAGATAAAGAATTAGGTCATGATATCCAATTTGTTTTCCGACATGCACGTGAACGAAGTCGCAGGCAGAGCTAGTTTATAATACAGTGCAACCTCGATATAACAAAACTCAAGGGAATTAAAAAATATTCGTTATACCGCTTAATTTGTTACAATGAGGTTTGTTGTATAGAGGTTAGATTGGACTACGATTCGTTTTAACAAGGTAAAAAGTTGATAAGATACATTATGTAAAGGTTATCGGTTGAAAGAATCGTTAAAAAGAGGTCAATATATTTTTATCTATATTCTGCAATTATTAAAAATTCGTTATGAAAAGGTTTTTGTTAAATTCGTAATGTAGAGGTATATATTGTATTAGCTCTTATATGGACGTTTCTACGTGATTTGAAAAATTCGTTAAATCGAGAAATTCGTTGTATTGTGGCTCTTTATATTAAGGTTACACTGTATTATAGTAGGGTAGTTACCTACTTGGAAGCCAGTAGAGTATAGGATGTGTCAGCAACTTATCATTCGGCGTAAGTCGTAAACTCGGAGGAAGGGTGGCCGTTGTGTTGTAGATAATGTATGGGATGGCAATCTTGTACAGACGCCAGCACATCAAGCTACCCGAAACTGTCAGATTTTCCCAATCAACTTTGAACCTTATGCTTTAGCGTTAAAGTTGAAAATTTATTAAAGAAATCTGACAGATTGTAGTAGCTTGATGTGCTGGCGTCTGTACATCGTGCGTTTTATAAACCTTTAACGCACCATATTTATGCCGCCGGTCAACTAGCCAGGCATGTACTAGACGTATGCCTGAACTTCTAAATAAAAACTGATTCAATCAATAAATAAATAGCAATTTAATATCAATAAATAGCCTAACGCAGTCCACTGCTGGAGATAGACCTCTCCCATGCTGCCCCACAACACCCTGTCCTCCGCCTTTCGTATCCAGCTGTTCCAGCCGTCTTCTTTAGGTCATCGGTTCATCTATAATACATAGCTAGCGGTTTCCCACACTACACTTACCGATATGCGGCAAGCTCATTATAAGCCACTGTTTAATACCTAATTTATGAAATACCATCACCAAACGGTCTGTCGTTAACGTAACGGTATCGTAACAATTTCTATAAAGTCTAAACTATTTCATTTCGAGTATCGATCCAGGCATTCACTTGACGTGTGCCTCACTTCTGTAAAACTTTGTATTTCAGTCATGATTTTTCTTATTTTTCCATAATATTGTAAGAGGCGTCTGAAAGTGTATAAGATTACTGAGTAGGTAAGTGCTGTATCAGGTGGAAATGTAGTAGCAGCTTGTAAATAAAATCACACAATAAAAGCTGTGAATACATGGTTTATCTTAGCATAGCAATGTCAGTGTTGATGGCATGATAGTTTGCACTGTATAGAAGCATTTGCAACTATTTTATGAAAACAAAGCAGCTAATTTTCAGTGAATTGATAGCATTTGTAACAAAGAAATCAATATAAA